>CAJNDT010002802.1:337727-562727 GCA_905221615.1 Symbiodinium sp. CCMP2592
AATCAATCACTTCGGCCAGTACATACCCTAAGAGCCTTGTAGCAAACAAAACCCTATACCTTAAACCTAAGTAAGAGCCTTGTACAAACACGAAGCCCGAGCCTCCACAACCCAAGCCCTTATCCATCAACCCTGAACCTTCTGCGTCTAGCAGCCCTAGTATCCGGAAATCGCAAACCCTGAGCCCTAAATCCCTCAGCCTGAAACCCCATGAAGTTTAGACGCCTAAACCCGCAGCCCGCAAGCCCTAAACCTTGAATAAATCCAAGCCACCAAAAGCCTCTCATTCGAGGCTCCTGGTCGCAGAGAGCTGCCGCTGGGCTTTCTTCCGTCCTGGTTGGGCTATTGTGCAAACCACTCATTCGCACAGTGTGTGTAAGAGTATATGTATGCATGCATACATCCGTCCATCCAAACATACGCGCACACACATACATATACTCATATACTCAAATATTCATATACTCATATACTCATATACTCCTAGACTCAGATGCTCAGATACCCAGATACTCATGTACTCATGTACATGTACATATATATACACATACATACACAACTTTATGTATGTATGTATGTATGTATGTATGTTTGCATGTAGGTGTATATATGTATCTATATGCATACGAATAAATCTACACGCCGGCTCGATTCCTGGGCGTCATTATCCGGCTCTCGAACCCCTCGACCCGAAACACTAAACCCTGACCCCTTAAACCCTAAACCCTAAACCCACATCTGGAGCCCCGAAGCAAACCCAAAGCCACAGAGACTCGGAGGCTAAAAGCCCTGAACCCGAGACCTACCACAGGGGCCTTAGTAATCACCTGTACTATTTTGGGGGCTTCCTTGTTCTACTTACAGCATAATATACCCTCAAAACCTTGTTCTAATTATTAAGGCCCCTATACTAAATCCTTATAATAATAGCCCAAATAGTAGCCCTTATAGACCCCTTTAAAGGAACCCTATTCTAATTCTTAAGGCCCCTGTAGTCGGGCTGCGCTTGTGAGTTATGAAACCCCCGAGGCGCTCCACTTCGAAACCCTGAGCCCCTACTTGGAGGATCATGGGACTTAGTAAGTAGGGTCCCTTAAAGGGGTCCTTGTAGGGTTCCTTAAAGGGATCTATAAGAGCTCCATAAAGGAGGATCATGGGACTTAGTAAGTAGGGTCCCTTAAAGGGGTCCTTGTAGGGTTCCTTAAAGGGATCTATAAGAGCTCCATAAAGGAGGATCATGGGACTTAGTAAGTAGGGTTATAAGTACCTTAATTGGGGTTATAAGTAGAAAAAACTATAGTTACCTTACTTATAACCCTACTTACTAAGTCCCATGATCCTCGAAGTATCGGAGCCGATACAGTTCCCTTAGGCTGCCTTATTGTGATTGCATTACAATATGCACTCCTATCCTACAGCGAACCCCAGAAAGTTGGAACATGAACTCGGGATGATTCGCGCTGGGGTTCCCTTCACTTTACCTGAAGGGCATGAGAATAATGAGGTTCCAACTTTCTGGCTTCTACTGTAAGTGTTAGGCACCCTTTTGTTATACAACACTTCAGGCTCCCAGCTCTGACTCCTCGATTTCCATCTCTGGAACTTCAAAGACCCCGCAGAGCCGAAAATCCAAAGCACCAGCGCCGCATAACCTCTAAGTCGAATTCCAAAAGCTCCATAATGGGGGTTTCCGAAAATAGGGGTACCTTATTTTGGGACCCTTATAATAAGGATCCTACTATTTAGGGTAGTATATTAGGGTCCCCTGTTTTCGGAAACTCCAATATCCCAAGGTTTTCAAAGCCCTGATGTCTAAACTCCCGAAATCTTTACCAGCCCGGCAAAAGAGATCGAGCCAGCCCTGAACCAGAGGCAGAGCCCGAAACCCCAGGCCCTGAGGGCACAAACACCACCAGGCCCAGAACATCTGCCGACGGAGATTCCCAGCTTGAAAGACATCAGAAGCGAGGCTGGATTTATACATAGGCTAGGTAGGGCTTTGGGACATTTTATATTTGCTCTTGTTGGGCTTAAGAGGATCTTACCTACTAATATTTTTCAAAGGCTTTAACAGCACTTCCTAGTAGGGCTCTTAGAGTAAGAGGGTTTAGAAGGGTTTAGGGTTCAGGGTTTGGGCTGTAGAGGACTAGCTGGATTGTTGGTTTGGTTAAGGGTTTTGGAGTTTAGGTCTTGCAGGTTTAGGCTTGGAGGTCGCGGTAGAACCAGGACTTCCTTACGGAGCTTTTTTTACCTTTCCGCCTGCCTATGCGGAGCTGGATACCCCTAAACCCCTACATCAAAGGCGGCAGCATCTGTTGGATGTGGCTCCAAAAGCAGCAGCGGGTTGAGGTTGCCAGAGAACAAGAGAAGAAGAGGGAATGTCCCTCGACGACGATCGGGAATATCCCTGGTAGGTCCTGGTCGGTTTGGCATTCAAGTACAGCGCTTATGACCCCACCTTGAGCTGTGAGTTCAGTTGCTCTGATCATTTTTAAAGCCCCACCTTCAACCGGAAACCCCACACCCGAAACCATAAACCTGTTCCACAAACCCAGGCCCTTATATCGTAGAAGCCTTCTACAGTAATCATTTTGTAACCCTCATAGTAATGCTTTAAGGACACCTTCTAAGGAGCCCTATTCTAAGTATTATGACCCCCATATTATAGCACCCTAGTATAGATCCCTTATAGAACCCTTTAAAGGAACCCTTTAAAGGGAACCCTACTCTAAGTATTAAGGCCCTTACATCACAGCGCACTCGAGTGGAGGTCGCGCTGGCCCGGGCCACTCTCGAAGCAAGGGCGCCTGGCATCGTAGCGGACCCAGGGCGTGTCATTCCATTGACAGGGTTTAATAGGGTTTAGGGGTTTAGGGTTTAGGGGTTTAGGGTCTAGGGTTTAGGGGTTTAGGGTGTGGGGCTTATTGCTTTGTTTTTTGGGGAGGATTTCGAGGGTTAGACGATGCAGGGTGTCACTGCATATTGAAAGTTCAGGGTTTAGTTTTGGTTGTTTTTTCAAGCGAGTTTTAATGAGTGTTAAGAGTTTGAATTGTCCACAGCGATTTACCAGGTTTGAGAGCCGTTTGCACGCTTAGGGTGGAGGGATGAGAGTTCCTGGCCTTCAAGGTTTGTTGTTTAAGTTCGGCGTGCGGATTTCTGGGTGTTGACAGCCACGTGTAGACGATACCGGAGCTTCCGGCTGAGCGTTACAGGATTTGGGGTTTGGGGTTTCGCGTGCAGTTTAGGATAGGGTTTGAGGGTGGGTTTAGGTTCCCAAGCTTCAGAATCGTAATATTAATACCAATATTAATACTAGTACTAATATTCGGAGTCACCGCTGGCTAAGATGCCTGTGCGCCATTGCCAAGAAGCAGTCCCCTCCTCCCCCAGACCCGGCCGAAAAACCCGCAAAAAGAAGAGCTACTCCGGTGCAACACAAAGGACTGCCTACTTGGAGGTTCATGTGTAGTTAACCCATATAAGGGGACTTATAACCCCACTTAAAGGGTCCTATGGGGAGTTAGGGTTTAGGGATTAGAGTTTAGGGTAGTTATAAGTAGGGTTGTAAGTAGGGTAACTATACTTATAACCCCATTTATAACTACCCCTGAACCTCCAAGTAGAGGAATCACCCGACCCGGACAAGTACGCCGAGCGGGGTGGCTTGCTCTGTGCGACCGAGGGCTGCAACAGCGCAAGGCGGATGGTAGTAGAGGGTTGAACTTGCCGCCGCCCTTTTTCGAAACCGCCAGGAGTGGAAGAACCCTAGCTCGACCATGGTCCTTAGCTTCCCCTGCAGGGGCCGGAGCCCGTCAGAGGAGAAGGAGAGAAACCATGAGCATCAACACGGGGGAGCAAGCCTCAAGAGCATCAAAGCAACCCCCCCCACACACATGGGTTGACAAACCCTAGACAGCGTCACGGGCATGCCGACTCGCCTACATGCGGTCAACAGTGGTAACCATGCGCATCAGCACATTACTACTACCATCACCGCGAGTGATCCACCTAAACCCTAAACCCTAAACCCCTAAACCCTCGACGCTAAACTCTAAACCCAAAAGCCCTAAACCCTAAACCCGAGTCGTTGCGGAAGAACCGCTTCTCGGGATCCTTGCGAGTCGAAAAAGGGCCGTTCAAAAAAAAAAACCGAGTCGTTGGGCAAACGGGGACCAACCTTTTGCTTTCAAGTCCAACCGAGGTCTGCGGCCATGGCGATCTGAAACCCTCCAACGTCCTGGAGCACCGAGGTCGGAGGGTATTTGAAGGAATAGGGGTAACTTAAGGCTTAAAGCATGGAGTAATTAGGGTTCTAGGCTGCAGGGTTGAGGTGTTGTCTGTTCGCTTTTTGTGGCCCTTTTACGGGTTTGGGGTTTCGTTTCGGATTTCAGGGTTGTTTGTGGTGAAGGGCCAATCTTTCGGCTTCTGGGCTTCCAGGCCAACCAGGGCGTCCCCAGACCAAAGCCCTTCATGAAACTATGGAAAATCGTTTAAGCATCCTTATAAACCCTTGAAAGAACCTTTGTTCAAAGATCCTTATAAAGCCCTCAAAATCCCTCCAGAGAACCGTTATGTATTCAATAGCGTACAGCACTTTGGGATCGGGAGTTCAAGTTACGAAGTCTTCAGCCGCAAAGAACGAATCCCGGATCTTCCAAGATCTCGGCTTCAACGAAGAATTTCAGGTCTTATAAGGGCTCTATAGGTTTCTATGAGCATTCGGGAAAGGTTGTATCAGGGTACAAAAGCAAAAACAGCGAAGGCTCGTGAATCACAGGCCAGCAAGATTCATAAACCCTGAGGTTCTGGAAGGCCAATCCTAAACCCTCAGTGCTGTCATAATACACATGATATAACATATACTAATTAGATAAGATAAACGTAAGATAGTAAACGATAAGAAGTCAAGATAAGGAGTTGATCGGCGTAACTCCGTTGCCCCTGTGGCCTAAAAGCTCTCGAATGTGCCCCTGAGGCGATGTTCGGCTGATTGACTTCGAGCTCGGCGGTGCTTCAGCCAGCAGTTCTGTTGCAGGGTTTAAAGATTTAGGGTTTTAGGGTTTTGGGTTTTTGGGGTTTAGGGTTTAGGGTTTAGGGATCTAGAAGGGTTACGGGTTTAGGGTTTAGGGATTTAGGGTTTAGGGTGTAGGGTTTAGGGTTTCCAAGTCTCTAGTTTGTGATCTGGGCTCAGGGTCTCGGAGTGTATTTCGTTTAGGGTTTGTTTGATTCAGGATTTTTACGGGGCGTACCTATGGGGCCTTAATGATTAGTCGTGGGCATTCCTTTTTATAAATGGGCCCAAAACCCTACTCTAATCATTAAGGCCCCTATAGTATGTATTCATGTGGTGGCTGACATTGCGTTGTTGTTCGCTCAAGAAGATGTTTCAACATTCCAAAACGGATCAATTTGCATCAGCACTTTTTAAATCAGCCCTAAGCCCTAAACCCTAAGCGGTGCCTAAATGGCACGCTTGACACGAATTTACCTACATTAGTCCTTCGCAGTAAACTGCTAGGTGACTTACCACCGAATCAACAAGCAAACCTGCACCCTAAACCCTAAACCTTAAGCCCTACAAGCCCTAAGCCTTAATTCTAAACCCTCAGCCCTGAAGTCCCTGGACTCTGAACTTAAGCTCACTTGATCGATGGGGGGGGGGTATGCGGGGGAGGAGGGATGCCACGCCTATTTATCCGGCAGCAGTTGCAGCGACATGACGGCTGTCCAAGACAACACGGAAAATAGAGTCAGAGTAAGTCCGAACTGGCATTGCAAAAATAAACCAAAATAACACCAACATGACCCAGAATTTTTTTTTCAAAATACACGCAAACTAAGGCTTATTTGGGGCTTGTCTTGGGGTGTACAGTATTTCCCAAGAAGACACCTTTGTTGCCGCCTCCTGCCCGCGACGCTCAAACACTATTTCAGGGTTATTCTCTGACTAGAACAGCCCAGGAACTGGCATACCCCTCCAAATTGGCGGGGTACAGGTATTACTACTATTACTACCATGTTACTACCATATAACTACCATATAACTACCATATGACTACTATATGACTACTACCCCGAGACTCCATGATAAGCCTTGGGCAAGTGCCCACGCTCCAGGACCCAACTACAGGGGCTTCGACTGGATGAAGCTGCTGGGGGCCCGGGTTAGGGTTTAAGGGTTTAGGGTTCGGTAGTTGGCCTTAGAATTATAGTATAATGGTACGTGTTTGAGGGGTACTATAGGGGCCTTAATACGTAGAATATGGTTTTGGGGCCCCTTATACTATAACTATAGTAAGGAACCACCAAAACAGTACTTGGGGTTTGGGATGTTAGGCTGGCGGGCCGTCAGGGGTTGCGACATCGGGGCTATTGGGTTTAGGTTTTGGCGGACGGTGCCAGGGAAACACGGAGCCGACAAAGGGATCAGAGCAACAAAGAGGCCTCCATCGGCCTTTGTTCCGTCGTTTTTGGGCCCAGACTTTGCGAGAGCCTTTGACTCTGTGGAGCCTTTCGTCGGCCCTCTGGAGGTCTTGTCCGTTGCTGGAGGTCTCAGATAAGCCATCAAAGGGCTGATTTCTACCCGGCCCGTTGAATCAACCCCAAAGCCCACAACGGCAACACGCCACTTTCATATCAGAGGGAGGGTGACCCCACGAAGCCAAGTCTCAAACCACTTCAGTCCGCTTAAAACCGCAAATCCAAAGCCCTAAAGCCCAAACCCTCAAGCCAAAACCAAAATCATGCCTATCCCTAAACCCTAAACCCATGAAGCATCGCTAACCCTGAACCCTAAGTAAACCGGCCCTAAACCCTAACCACAATTAAAGCGTTCCGTAGCCCTAAACCCTAAACCCTAAACCCTAAAACCCTAAACCCTAAACCCTAAACCCTAAAACCCTAAACCCTAAACCCTAAACCCCCCAAAGCGCTCATCCCAAAATCCCAGAGCTCTGAGCCGCCCCAGAGGTTCCGACGACCAGAGGGTTTCCAGGAGGAGGATCTAAGGCCCGTCTTCTTTTATCTTCGGGGTCTAGGGTTTAGGGTTTAGGGTTTAGGGTTTAGGGTCTAGGGTCTAGGGTTGAGGGTCAACCTAACTTAAAAAAAGGGGTTAGGTTTCTTTTGTGTTGCGCTTTGTAGGGCGTTTTAGGTTTCTTTTGTGTTGCGCTTTGTAGGGTGTTTTAGGGCTGATTGCTGAACTGCTCAGGGCATTTAGGGCTTGGGAGGTTAAGTTGCAGTCCCGTTCTGTTAAGTTAAGGGTTTAGGGCTTATGCTGTTCTAAGGAGCACGTCCTTGCTGTCCTGGGTCATAGGCTCATGCACGCAGGGCGTACCTCTTTATGATCATACCCGACTTTCGCAGGGCTTTGCGGCCGTAGCTTGCAATCGAGGGTGTGCGCCTCTTCTCATTGTGCAGACATGGCGCGCAATGTTGTATTCGGTTCAGGGCTTGGGATTTATGCTGCGTGCATCTGGGTGCCACGTTCCGTACCTCCAGAAGTTCAGAAGCATGTGGGAGATGATCAGTACGACCTTGTCAGTCCCTGTGCGGATGAAACGCTTCAGTGCCGGAATAGGTGCCATAAGAGAACTCCGATCAGTGCATATCAACTGTAAACCCTGAAATCCTAAATTTAATCTCTGCGACAGGCACTTCCTGGCGTCCTATGCCGCTTGCGGCGAGGCGAAGTGCTTACCTTTGGTTAGTAGGGAATGGAGGAATGGGGTACACTTATACCTACTGGTACTATTACTACCATTCTTCCATTCCCTACTAACCACAGGTAAGAGTGGAGGGATGCAATGATCACGGGAAGGTTTTGTCGGACAGAGAGAGTTCTCAGGCTTCGGCATTGAGTGTGCTATAGTGCTACTTGCTTTTGCTGGGGGGTTGGGGGGGGGTTGAGGTTTCGGGGTTAGGGTCCGTGGGCTCGGGTTTCAGGACTTAAAGTCGTAATAAAGGCCTTGGGATGTCTGGGGTGTCGGATTGCCGGACACATTGCTATGTCCGGTGCTTTGTATACGAGTATGACTCATGTCTGACGACTATGGCGACGACGATGAGCAAAAAACCCATCTGCTCTGAAGAAGAACGCTCCCTCGCCATCAATTTTCGTGCCTTGCCCGAAGGTATAATTGTCCAACCCAGCGCCTCGAAATCCATTCGCAGCGACGCCCGGAGTTGTGAATGAAGCCGCGAGACCCCTTCCCCTCCCCCCTCAAAACTAAACGGAAGCAAAACCCGCCAAAACATCGGATCTCAGCCGAGTTTCGTCTAAGGAGGAGAATGCATGCCTTACGGGGGATCCTCAGCCTTCCGCACTCCAAGGAGCCCTGCTCCCTCCAGCAGCTTGACAGTCTCGTTGAGGACTCAGGGTTTGGGGCCACAGTTGAGGGCATCTAGGGCTTCGTCGGGGTTGTTGTGATTTGGGGCGTTCGGGCTTTGAAAAGGCCGAGCTTGTTGGGAGCTGTAGTCTCGAAAGTCTTCGTGTACTGCGTGCTGTGCTATGTTGGAAGCCTAGGCGCAAGGATATCAAGCCAGCCTAAGCCGAGTGCAGGAGGGGCCTGAGAATTGAATCATTGCATAAAATCAGCCCCTAAAGCCCCTGACGGCCCCAAATGCCTCGAAAGCCTTGGACCGCACGCCGAAGCCCAGAACCCCGAATCCTAAACTCTAAACCTCAAACCTTGAACTCATGGTGTGGGCTGCCCAGCTACTGTGGGTAGGTGGCGCTTAGGCTTAAGCCTCGCAGTCGATGGCCAAAAGCCGACCAGTACGCCTCTCCGCACGAATCTGTGAAGGTCTGTCAGCGGAGAAAAGCCGTGGAATACTTTCTCATAGATGCACACAACGCATCCTAACCCGTACTTTTCGGTTGGGGCAAGGCGGGTGAAGTCGAAGATCCTGTCGATGCTACGACTGTGCTGTGATCTGTATGCGAAACCAACGCAAGTGCACCGGGTCTGGTGCCGTGAGGCTGTTGCCGCAGTCACGCTGGCTGGATGGGCTGCCTAGGAAGGGCTTGTGGGCTGCGCCCAGGCCGGTCCAGGCGGAAGACCCGCCCAAATTTAACCTCACGTACAGTACCTCTCAAAGCCTCTCGGGGCCTGTGTTGAATTCGAAAAAGGCATACAGAAGAAGGTCTGAAAGGAAGAGGTTGGGGTGGTTGGGGTGGGAGAGAAAGAAGAAACCTTCCACAGACAGGCTTTGACATTTCAACGCATTACTTCGATGCACTCGACACGACCTTGTAGCAGGGGACTGTCGCCTGTGCACGTTTCCACGATAAGCATCAAAACCGTAAACGTGAAGCCCTTAGCCCTGAACCTTGAAACCCTGAACCCTAAACGCTGAAACCTTTAAAAAACAAAACGCTGAAACCCTGAACCGGTCCTAAACCTGCAACCCCAAAACCTAAGCCTGCGGGAGAGGAGACGAAGGCCTTCGAGCCGCTGACCTGGCAGCGGCCTCTGTTTACTGCTTGCTGAGGGTTTAGGTGTTGGGTTTAGGGTTTAGGGAAGTTTAGGGTTTTGGGTTTGGGGTTGGCTTGGGGCTTGCGGGCTTTTTCGCTTTCACGAGTAGCAGATTCTTAGTCTTCAGCGTATAATGTATTTAGCGTCTTCTTCTTGTTATTGTTGTGATGATTAAGAATATGATTGTGGTTTGGAGTTTGGATCCGGGTTGATGACTACGAGCATCATCATGTTTCTGTTATCTCACCATGATTCGTATTGTGGTTATGATTGTCATTATGATTACCACCACCACCGCCGCTCTGTCGCAGGAAGGCATGTCCGCCTGAAGACCCGCGAGCAAAAGCTTCCACATCCATCGTAAGGAGCAGCAACAATCGCGGTATGAGCAGGCTACAGCGGGGTCATGATTGCATGTTGGGGTTCCGAGGATTCTCGTATCGTGCATTCTGGGGACAAAGCTCGACTCGACTCGCAACGGGTTGGTACCTATAAACTCTGATCACAAATTACCCGGAGGCCCGTCTCAGCCAGGCGTTGAGGATTCTTTTGCTAGACCCTGAACCTTCAAGCCTAAACCAAAACCCCATGCTACTCAGTGACGAGTTCGGCGTATCAAGGCCCCGATCGTAACGACCCTACAGTGCTGCGTAAACGCAGCCGAAACCCTGCACCCCAAACCCTAAACCCGGCACTCGAAACCAAAATCCCTCAACCCCCGAAGCACTGAAACCGATAGCCTCAGCCCTGGATCCTGGACCGAAAGCTTGAATCACTGTTGACGAGCTTTGTCTGGGATTCATGCGAACGAACCTTGAGGCTCGAGGCATTCATTTTCTTCTTGGCCTTAATTCCGCACCTTGGCTGGCTCTCAGGGGGATCTGAGTGTAGGGGCTTTGTGGGCTAGGTTTAGGGTTTTGGCTAGGGGGTAGGTTTTGGAATTTGTGGCCCCTGGTTCGGGCGGGACCGGTTCGGAAACAGCTTGATTTGAGTTCGCGGCAGCCCTACACGCAAGTTGTCCGTTCCTCATCGTTGAAGTAGAAGCTTGTAGAAGCTTGTAACTCAACCCACCCGTAAACTCTAAACCCTAAACCCTAAAACCCTAAAACCCTAAACCCTAAAGCCCTAAACCCTAAACCGCTTTTTTCGTGAATCTTCGTCCAACTGCTGAGGGGCTCGGTCTGTGCTGTCCCTGGAGACGACATCCGAAGCCCCGGACCCTGAAGCCCAGAAGCTCTACAGGGATCTGTCGGGGTTCTATAAGGGTTCCTTTAAAGGGATCTATCAGGGCTACTGTAAGGGCTGTTATAAGGGTTTAGTATAGGGGCCTTAATAATAATTGGGGTTTCCGTATAACTATCGTATGATATACCCCCAAACCCTATCCTAATTATTTAAGTACCCTACACTACCCAGACCTCCACCATACGTCTTGGGGAAGCTGCAGTGGAGGAGATCGATCCTTTTGGTTCTGGGTTTGGCTCTAGGGTCCAACTTGGGTACTGCCCCCCCTCACTAGCAGTTGGATAATATTCATAACATAGATATATCAGGACCTTAATCGTAGCCCTATTATAGACTGTTACCGTATGGGGGCAGTACCCAAGGTCCAACCTTGAAGAGAAGCAAGGCGAAGGCAGCTAATAAGGAAACTCCAAAGGCAAAGGGGGACTCTTCCAGCTTCGGAGGCC
The DNA here is from genome assembly GCA_905221615.1 of Symbiodinium sp. CCMP2592. Classification (NCBI taxonomy): domain Eukaryota; class Dinophyceae; order Suessiales; family Symbiodiniaceae; genus Symbiodinium; species Symbiodinium sp. CCMP2592. The sequence goes on from CAJNDT010002802.1 coordinate 348,892, forward strand.
CTATCCGAGTTTAGGGTTTAGGGTTTAGGGGCCTTGATACGGTTGATGATATAAATCCTGCATTACCTTAAGAACCCTAAACTATGGGAATTATGGTATATTCCTAATTATGGGTAATGCAGGATTTATATATATATATATATATATATACATATATATCATCAACCGTAGCACTTAGAATTTCGGGGTTTCGGGCCGATCCGAGCGCAAGTTGTAAACTGAGGTGTCGCCGAAGGTGCGGTCATGAACCACCAGGTTTCAGCTTGAAGATGTAAGGGGCTTGGGGATGAGGGCGTAAATGTATAGCTCCTAAATACTTGGAGGATCATGGGACTTAGTAAGTAAGGTTATAAGTACCTTAATTGGGGTTATACGTAGCTATCATAAGTATAGTTACCCTAATCATAACCCTTGTTACTAAGTCCCATGATCCTCTAAGTATTCCAAGGTACAAGCCGGCGGAGCTGAAAAAATGGCAAGGTCTCGCTCAGCACAGGCGCCTTGCTTGAACCTGCCTTGCGTCAGGGCTTTTGGTCTGAGGTTGAGGGGTTTAAGGGTGGATAAGTTGAAACTAGGAGGCTAGAGAGCTTGTCGCCTGAATTCTTCACACTCTTCCGGTTTTGCAAAGGGTCAGGTTTGCAGGAACTTCCAGATTCCAGACCCCGCTTCGCTGTGAAACGGTCGGAGGTGGCACTTCCGTCCTCCTAGGTAAGGGGTTTAGGGTTGAGGGTTTAAGGGTTTAGGGTTTAGGGCTTAGGGTAAGGAGCAGAGGGCCTTACTCAGGAAAGACATAGGATCTCATGGATTGATTATCAACAGCTCGAATGAAGTAGGCTCTACATGGGGGTGATCGTAAGGCATATAATATAGGGCGGCTTCCCAGTATAAGTGACTGCATGTTGCCAGTAGTGTTTGCGAGTGCATACTTGCGGGGTCCTTCAGAAGTGTCCAGGGTCAGGGATTACTTGGCTCCTTCCGCCTAAACCCTGAGGTTGCTTGAGTGGAGCGCACATGTTTGGGGCACAGCTTCCCTTCCCAGCGGCGACATACTTGTGCCACGACACGTCTGAGCTGGGACTTGATCGGCTCGTCGTGAAGGTCTTGCTTTGCTTGCTCTGTCCTTGGAGCTTCATGGGTAGTTATAAGTGGGGTTATAGGTGACCTAAGATGGGTTGTAACTCTAGCTGCCCTACTTATAACCCCCACTTATAACTAGCCATGAACCTCCCAGTGTCCTTGGTTTGTGGTAATGCGCGGAAGCGTTCCGTTGCGAGGATGATGGCTTGGGTCGGCGGGCGACTGTGAATGAGGTTGTACCTTGCCTCCCGCCGACGAGGAAGCGGAAGCAGAAGCTAGTTGTCACGAGCGATCTCACCAGATGTTATTGATATTCCTACTAGTTCTACTTTTGTTAATACAATTCATTCTTATTTTGCTCATTATGAGGTTCACGGGTCGTTATAAGTGGGGTTACAAGTAGGGTTGCTTTAAAAGGGAACTATAGGGTTATAGGGTTATAGGGTTTAGGGATTAGGGTTCAGGGTTCATGGATAGTTATAAGTAGGGTTATAAGTAGGGTAACTATACATACTTGTAGCCCATATTAGGGGCCTTATAACCCCACTTAGAACTACCCAGAAACCTCCAAGAACGCCCTCGAGCCTTAAGTTTAGGGTTCAGGGTTGTAGGGTTCGTGACAAGGTGGCAGATGTACCAGCAGACTCGGCACAAGCTGATCACCAGCTGAGGCCTTGCTATCCCCATTTCGGGGCTGGGGTTTTGGGTTGTTCAGGGTCTTAGGTTTAAGGGCGTAGGTTATTGGTCTGCACTCGTCTCATCGCCCTCACTTCAGGGTTGAGGGGTCTGTGCACAAGCTTCACAGCCGGGCGCTAGGACCCACTTCAAAGCGAAACGACTTGCGCCAGCATCCTGCCGTCATCCTCGCAGCTTCAAGGCCCAAATCAGAGCAGTCCCAAACCCAAGATCCTGCAACCTGTGAGCGTTTAGTCCTTAATAAATCTGCGTCCCCATTCCAGGAAGCTCCAAAACAGTACCCTAATCTCTGTACTCTCCACTTCTGCAAAGAGAACCCCAAACCCAGAAGCACTAAGAGCGAATGTGACGTGCCCCGCCACATCAGAGTTCGGACTTGAGGAGAGGTTTGAATATCTAGTACTCATATCTCGCTATAGGCCCAACAGCACCACAGAACTGTAACCCCAAGCCCTACTCTCGCAACATCCTCTTCTACTTATCACCAGTGCCCCTATGTTACATGATTATACAAGCCTAAGTAAAGTAACACTATTCCCGAGGGATCCTTATTGCAGGTTGATGTACGCATAGATGCATGTATGTATGTGTGTATGTATGTATGTATGTATGCAACAGTATGTCTTCATGTAGTAAGTTATGTAGCATGCATACCCTTTTGTATCAAGGCTCCTATCTTACAAACTCCTTTAGCCGCTTCCTCTCCTTCAGCACTTCATGTCTCCCTGATAGAATCCCAGGAACCCTGACGGGGACCGAAACCCGCAGGTAAAGCACTAGATCTCAAATCCAGAGCTGGGTGCGGTGCATTGCCGGGAGGGTCTCCGGATTTACGGTTTTGGGTTGGGGGTTTGAATCACTCGCAAGCCTTCAGCCGTAAACTCTGCTAAATCTTAATCCCCAGTCCGAAGCCCCAAACTCTAAGCCAAAATCCGAATAGTCGACTTCCTCATCCAAACAAAATCCCTGACCACCGGTCGCTCTCTTTCACTGGGTGATCCGTAGGGAATCATGTGTACTTTCTGCGCAATCTAAGCCCCAAGGAGTATTAAACACGTGTGGGGGGGCTTACTTGGAGGTTCATGGGTCGTTATAAGTGGGGTTATAAGTTAGGGTAACTATACTTATAACCCGTACTAGGGGCCTTATAACCCCACTAATAACTACCCATGAACCTCCAAGTATGGTTCATCGTCAGCCAGGGGACCCGGCGCCGGTTTCAGCTCCTTGCCGCCTCGGATCCGGCGCATGCGCTCTGGGGTGGAGGGGTCAAATGCACAAAGGGTTTAGGGTTTAGGGTTTGGGGCTTAGGGTTTGGGGTTTAGGCTTTAGGGTTTAGGCCATGTGCTTCAGGGGGCAGGGATCTGAAGTTAACTTGGCTCTTGTCTGGTTGACTTCAGCACCTGAAACTGTGGGGGTATCTGTGTCACTAATAGTAAGGTGGCCCGCATAAAAGACTTGTGTGGGATTTATATAGGGTTTAGGCAATAGGGCGTCGGCCCGCGGGTTTAGGGTTTAGGGTGCAGAGGAAGACGTATATATGGGTGGTTGTCAAAATTAGGGTCCCTTCTTGGGCACCCTAAACATTAGGTGCCGTACTAGATTAGGGACCCCAGAAAGGGACCATAATTTTGGGCAACCACCCATATGTCCCGAAAACGAGGTTTGTAGTCAGACCGCAGCCCAAGACCCGAAAACTTCCCCAACCCCAGACTACTTGAAGGCTCATGGGACTTAGTAAGGTTATAAGTAGGTTATAATTAGGATAACCCCACTTAGGGGACTTATAACCCCAATTAGAACTTACTTACTAAGTCCCATGATCCTCTAAGTACGAGAACCGCCACCCTGAAACCTGAAACCCAAACCTGAAACTCTAAACCCTAAAGCCCCGAAGCCCATGCTACCAAACCTCAAATCCGAAGCCTTGTAGAACCGCCCTTCATGGAGGAACCGTCAAGGAGCCCCAAACCCTAAACTCCGCAACCCCCCTAAACCCAGCCTAAACCCTAAACCCTAAACCCTACCCTAAACCCTAAACCCTTAAACGCTAAACCCTAAACCCTAACCCAGCCCCCGTTAGAAAGGAACCCCAGGTTGTCTCACTCCAATGCCAGGCCATTCTGGTTTTATATCGGCTGTGCTTGTTTTCCATGGCGCCCTTCGTGGAGTGGGGATGCTCGGGCTTCGGCTTCAGGGTTTAGGGGTTTAGGGGTTTAGAGTTTAGCGTGTCGGGGTTTAGGGTTTAGGGGTGTTTAGGGGTTTAGAGTTTAGCATGTAGGGGTTTAGGGTTTAGGGGTTTAGGGTTTAGAGTTTAGGGTGTAGGGGTTTAGGGTCTAGGGGTTTAGGGTTTAGAGTTTCGGGTGTAGGGGTTTAGGGTTTAGAGTTTAGGGTTTAGTGTAGGGCTTGAGAAGGCTGCCTGAACTTGATCGCCAGCGCCTGAATTTTTCAGGCATTCGTGGCGAAGCCCGGTAGGTTTCGTCGTGGGCTCTCCAAGAAGGGCTTTGGGTTTCGGGGTTTGGGGTTCTGCAGGTGTTTGGGGTTCAATGCCCCCCTGCTCGCACAAGCATGAACCCTCAACTACAGTGCCCTCGTACAAACGCTCCGAGGGCATGGCCTTTGGATGAGTAAGATGCTGGCTATGTGTTGAAGCCCGTAGCCTCCGCGCCCTGAGATTACCAGTTCTACGCCCCAAGGCCCGCAGTGCCACTGGAGAGCAGGGTTCAGGGGTCCAGGGGTTTAGGGATTTAGGGTTTAGGGTTTAGGGCTTCAGGGGTTCAGGGGTTTAGGGTTTAGGGCTGACCTCAAGGCCTAGAAGCCCCGACTCCACGAATCTTCTGCCGTTATGATTGGCTTGGGCTGACGCTGACAGGCACAGAAGTTGTGCAAGCATGGTGAGAAACATGGTGCAGTCGCAGCACAAGTAGTAGTAGTAGTAGTAGTAGTAGTAGTAGTAGTAGTAGTAGTAGTAGTAGTAGTAGTAGTAGTAGTAGTAGTAGTAGTAGTAGTAGTAGTAGTAGTAGTAGTATTAGTAATAGTAGTAATAGTAGTAGTAGTAGTAGTAGTAGTAGTAGTAGTAGTAGTAGTAGCAATACAAATAATAATACTAATAGTGAAGATAATAGTAATAGCAGTAGTAGTAGTAGTAGTAGTAGTAGTAGTAGTAGTAGTAGTAGTAGTAGTAGTAGTAGTAGTAGTAGTAGTAGTAGTAGTAGTAGTAGTAGTAGTAGTAGTAGTAGTAGTAGTAGTAGTAGTAGTAGTAGTAGTAGTAGTAGTAGTAGTAGTAGTAGTAGTAGTAGTAGTAGTAGTAGTAGTAGTAGTAGTAGTAGTAGTAGTAGTAGTAGTAGTAGTAGTAGTAGTAGTAGTAGTAGTAGTAGTAGTAGTAGTAGTAGTAGTAGTAGTAGTAGTATATAGTAGTAGTAGTAGTAGTAGTAGTAGTAGTAGTAGTAGTAGTAGTAGTAGTAGTAGTAGTAGTAGTAGTAATAGTAGTAGTAGTAGTAGTAGTAGTAGTAGTAGTAGTAGTAGTAGTAGTAGTAGTAGTAGGCTCCAGCCATGGTAGTTAGTAGCAGTATGAGTTGCAGCCATACCAGGACCACTACGATTGCTACTGGTTGCGAGTTATGGTGACAACACAAGCAAAAGCGTAAGTTGAGGCTGCTATGGCCTCGGGGCTGTGGGTTTCAGGATGCGCTAGCAGTTGGGTTTGTGGTGCCAGGTGCAAGACTGGGTTTGGGGCGTGAGTCGAGGTTGCTGAAGGCTTTCTGTGATTGTTCTCTTCAGCTTATTTCACCAAGTTAGTGATGTTCATACTCATAGTATGCTTGCTCTGCCCAATGATGGGCAAGTTGTCTTGCTCGCACGTTATGACGCTATGTATGTTGTCCGCGCTTCAGAGCTTCGGTGAAGTACACGATGCAGTCACATCGAGATCGGGTCGGCCATGTGTGCAGCCCAAGTCAATGCCAGCCAGGACAGGTGGGCCTTTCAAGAAGCAACGGTCGTGGTAGCATCGGAAACAGTAGTAGGAGTAGTCGGCTAGGGAAGCTGTAACTCATAACACCAACAGGTGTGCAGGAGTAGTGGGTCGTCGTCGTCGGCATCGCAGTCGGAATGAGCAGGAGTAAGCCAATGAGGATTTTTTGTAGTTGGTAGTCGTCACAGTGGGAGTAGCCGTCGTCGTCGTGGTCGTAGTGGTAGTCGTAGTCGTCGTCGTTTTAGTAGTAGTAGTAGTAGTAGTAGTAGTAGTAGTAGTAGTAGTAGTCGTAGTCGTACTCGTAGTCGAAGTCGTAGTAATCGTCCTCGTCGTAGTCGTAGTAAGTATGCGTCGTAGTTAGTCGTAGTTAGCCGTGGTTAGTCGTGGCTAGTAGTAGCCACTAGCTGTCAAAAAAGTTATTAGTAGATAGTGGTAGTAGTAAGTTTAGTAGCAGTAGTAGCAGCAGTAGCAGTAGCAGTGGCAGTAGTAGGAGCAGTAGTAGGAGCAGGAGTAGTAGTAGTAGAAGAAGTAGTAGTAGTAGTAGCAGCAGGAGGTCGGAGTAGGATTTAGTCGTCAGTGGTGATGTAGTAGTTGGAGTAGTCGTGAGTGGTGGTTATGCCTTCGTAGTAGTTTGTAGTGCAGAGCAGTGCTACATACCAGTTAGCAGGGGTTAGCAGCGATTTAGATGCAACGCTGCCACTTTGAACCACGATCCGCGTTTGGAGACGATCCGCCTGTCACAATCTGCTGCTCTTTTGGGGGAGTTTCCCGCTGCACCCAGTATTTTGCTATCAAAGCCTCACCAGTGACTGCTGGTGTTTGTGCCTGGGAAGTTCTCCCCTTTGTATGTACAAAGGGAGAAGCTGTGGGTTGACGGGTGCGAGGATTCATAGCTTTATGCTTGAATAGCTCAGGGTTGAGGCTTTACGCCCTGCGGGCTTGAGGGCTTCAGGGCCCGAGGGCTGTAAGGCCATAGGGAAGAGCTTTTTGGGGTGTTTTGTGTTTTAAGCCATGTGTGCTTAGGCTCGCAGGCAATAGCCCTTGGGTTGCTTCAGTTGGGTTTGAGGAGTTTTCGTTTCGGCCGTGAGATTTCAGGCTTTCGGGCCGCAATGGGTTCCGGGTCTTCGGATTAGCCTGATATAGAAGTTTCCGAAAATAGGCGACCCTAATATGGTACCCTAAACAGTAGGATCCTTATTATGAGTACCTTAACATACGGCACCCCTAATTTTCGGGAACTGCCATATGACTCTCGCTTCGCTAAAGACCACGACTGCCAACTTGGCTGCGCTGCCACCAGCAGCGAGAGGCCCGGATCATCTCATCATCATCAGCAGCATCATTCCGGAACGTTGGTCTTCAGGTTCAGCAGGCATCTTCGGTCATCTTTCTGAGCTGCAGTCTCCGCAATCTGGATATGTGACTCTTGTAGTCATCATCGTCGTGTTCGTCATCTTCGTGATTTAACCTAAGTCTTCTTCATTCTAAGTCGTCTCCATCAGCGGGATCCCCAGCGTCAGCATGGCCCTAAGCCTCAGCAGCCGTGGCTGCAAGTTACCCTTTCATTGCCACCGTTGAAAACTTCGCTAATCATTGCTCTCTCCCTCTCCCTCTCTCTCCCTCTCTCTCTCTCTCTCTCTTTCTCTCTCTCCCTCTCTCGCTCTCTCTCTTTCTCTCTCTCACTCTTCTCTCGCTCTCTCTCTCTCTCTCTCTCGCTCTCTCTCTCTCTCTCGCTCTGTCTCTCGCTCTGTCTGTCTTCCCCTCTCTACATGCAAATCGTTTCATCCTCAACACGCTCCCTCGCATTGCACGCCAGAGAAGCCCTCAGCCACAAACTCATGCCTGAACCCTAAGCCCTAAACCCAAAACCCAAAACCCTAAACCCTAACGTGAAACCGCACTCTGCACGCTCCTTGGGCGGCTCTCAGACCCCTCAGTTTTTCTAGCTCGAGCGTCCTGGCGCAAACCGGGGGTGGCCGGGGCGGGCTACGGGCCGCGATGCCTGATTTAGGGTTGAGGGATGAGGGATGCCTTACATCCCGGCCTACAGCAGGAGCGGCACGCACAGGTGTGAAGTAGCACAGAAGTCTGTAACTTTCGATGATGATCGCCTTTTTGTGTAACTTGTTGCAGATCCTAAACCCTTAAGCCGTGAACTCAGAGCCCAATTTTTGAAAAGTCTTCAGCCCTGCTCCACCCCCGGGAAACCGACGAGGAACCGCCCGCACAGGGGCCGAAACAAGTGCGAAGGTTCGATGTTCTTTGATTCGGTGCCTAGGTTACAGGCTTGAGTGTTGTAGGGTATGAAATATGAAAGGATATGACAAGGATTGATGGAGTAAGGTAGGCTATGCGAGGGGGTACTTTTTCTGGGGCCTCCGAAAGTTTTCCTGCTGGTCTGGTCGATTCTGCGGTGCGTACCCAGAGAGGCCCCGACACCCTATTCCCTAAACCTACCCATAGGCCCCATAGTAGTTCCTTTTTTGGTGTTCATATATAGAATTCTATAATATAAGGTAATCCCAAACAGAAACTACTTCTTGGCCTATGGGTAATGTAGGGGCGCGTGTGCTTTCAGAGAGAGGCCACTCCGGAGAATTGCAGTCAGCTCGGGCGCGAACCTGCCAGACGTGGCCTCTTGGCGGAGATTCGTCCTGGCTTTTTCTAGGGTGCTATACAGGGTACTTTAAAGGAACTGCCGGGGTACTATGCTACTACTTTGGAGTGAACAACTAGAAACTTGGAAGTTGGATTGAGGATGATCCGCGCTGGGATTCCCTTTGTGGGATGTTGGTTCTCGGGTGTAGGGTTGAGGATGCAGTTCAGTGCTAAAACCCTGAATATCCCTAAACGGAAAGCGCAAACCCTACACCCTAAAGGAACCCTAAAACATAGATCCAAAAAGTGGAACCCTAAACCCCCCTCAAGCAATCCTAAAGCCTTGTAGAACCCTTCTAGTCGCGCTCCAAAGAACCCTTCAAGTTTGGCAGGATTCCGGGTGTAATATAGCGGCCTAAAGAATTACCTATACCATTTTTTGGGGTTCCTTATCATAGTTATAGTATAATAGACCCCAAAACCCTATTCTACTTCTTAAGGCCCCCGTTTTTAGAACCCTATTCTAGATCCCTTATAGAACCCTTGAAAGGAACCCTATTCAAATTATTAAGGCCCCCTACATTAGCATTTTGGGCCCTAAGCCCTAAACCCTAAACCCTAAACCCTAAACCCCTAAACCCTAAACCGGACCCCGGCCCAGATGCTCAGGTCCTTCTGCAGGCTTCGACACACCTGGGACCCGCCGAGGTCGGAGAGGAGTCGGTGGAACAGGGTTTAGAGCTGAGGTTTAGGGTTTAGGGTTTAGGGGTTTAGAGTTGAGGTTTAGGGTTTAGGGTTTAGGGGTTCAGAGCTGAGGTTTAGGGTTTAGGGTTTAGGGTTTAGAGCTGAGGTTTAGGGTTTGGGGTTTAGGGGTTCAGAGTTGAGGTTTAGGGTTTAGGGTTTAGGGGTTTAGAGCTGAGGTTTAGGGTTTGGGGTTTAGGGGTTCAGAGTTGAGGTTTAGGGTTTAGGGTTTTCTCTATGGTCTGTTTCTTTGGGACAGGATCGCGGTTACGGGGGTTCAGGTTTCAAGATGCAGGACAGAAGCAGAATGTTTGAGGCGCATCGGAGTTAGGAATTTTGTGAGATCGTCGTTGCGGTGGTGGCAGTTGTAGTCGGAGCAAGTTACTAGTACTCGTCGTCTTGGTCGTCGAAGAGGTGGTGGGAGTAGAATGGTGATGCTGGTGATGCTGTTGGTGCTGGTGGTTTTGGTGGTGCTGGTGGCAGGAGTTGTGGTACTCGATTTCATGCGGTTTCACTTCGCCCAGACCCCGTGAAGCAATATCTATGTGGAGCTTCAGTATTTGGAGCAGGAAATGGGTCATGATACATACCTACATACCACAGTATCGTAGCAATCCGAACCAAACGGAATTGCAGTCTCGAGGTCAAGAGCAAGAGGGAAGCTCAATTTGTCATGTTCATGGTGTCCCGACTTCTGCGAACATCCCCCCCCATCGATGGTGCTTTGCCAGTCCAAAGTTATCCAAAGCCAGTCAACACCCCTATCTTCAAGTCTATCCGACGTCCTAAATCCCTCACCCCCGAAATGCCTGAAGCCCAGAAGCTCCCATTATATAGAAGCCTGGAGAAGGAATAATACTATTTCTCAGGCTTCCTGATTTTCAGTAGAGTAGAGTATACCGTATGCCCCAAAACGGTTCCAAAACCCATTTCCGATTGTTAAGGCCCCTATGTTACGGCCCTGGCCTGAAGTCCTCAATCCTAAATCCTTTGTCGGCCTGGAGCTGCTAAGCCCTGAGCTTGAGAAGCCAAAGGCTCTCCACCCCCCTGCGCACGGCGCTTTTAAGCTTTCTGTGTACAGAAACCCGCAGCCATGCTAACGGCTTTAACTCAACGCGCTTAGCCCGATGCGCTTCCCCCCCCTGGCCCCTTTTGCGACAGGTCTGCGCCATGGCTGCCACTTGCAGCTCCTGGGCAGCTTGCTCAATGTCCAAATGTCCAAAGCATGGCCAGTGTCTTGAAGTAGCCCAAAACCCTAAACCCCTCAACTCTAAGTTGTCGTGGCTTGGATCCCGGTCCTTTCATTGTGCTCGTCGTTGATATGACTGGCCGCTGTCTTTGCTGCCGCTGCGGGTGCCAGCTCTTGTACTCCTGAACTGCTATTGCTTTTCCCCTCAATATACCCGTATGGTCCCATATGGCGAACGAAATCATTGCATTGCATTTTGGCTTTTAGCAACCAGTCTTTTGATGATGACACGTGGCGGTGAACTGATATCTTTTAATTCTTGCAACATATTGCATGCAGCAGGGGGGTTGCAAGAGTAACATCGCTGGTGATGTCGATTCCTGACAGTGCCGTGGTTCGGAAGATGATGGTGATGGTGATAAGGGTCAGGGTGAAGAACAATGATGATAGCGATAGTGCTGGTGGTGGTGGTGGTGGTGGTGGTGGTGGTGGTGGCCGGGGCGTTGATGATGATCCAGAAGACGAAGCTGGGGGTGGAGCTGAGGATATTTATGACGGTGTCGGCGACGATGGTGCTGGTGATTGGATGATTCAGATGGTGTTGGTGAGGCTTTATGATGACTTAGATGGAAGCTGCATAAGTAGATTGCAAAGCATGATGGTGATGGCGACAGTAAACATGATGGTAGTCGTGGTGATTGCCAAAGAGTGTAGACTTTGGTTTTGCAAGCTGTTTGGTCGTGCACAAATCTTCTCAATAATGTCAACTATTGCTGCTGTTTTCAGTGTTTTAGAACATGCTAAGGCAGTCAGTTAAGTGCTTATTCTGTGATGTTCGCTGATGAAAGGAGCTTCAATGCACGCCTGTTCAGAACTACCCAATGGTGCGACAACAACACGATAGCCCTGACCACTGCACTTGAAGGGACTGCCTGCTGCTGCCAATCGCGACAGCTTATTTAGCCGTTGGTGCTCCTCTGGCACCATAGCCCGATGACTGGAGATCACTTCGACTTTCCTAGCGGTGCAGCAGCCAGCACCAGCACCCTAGAGAATATAAGCATTTGGTCTCGGGTTTCGTTGATGTGCGTGACCAGCGAAACGGCAGATAGCTTCTGCACATGGGTGGTTGTCAAAATTATGGTACCTTTTTGGGTCCTCATTATAATACGGCACCTAATATTTAGGGTACCCAAAAAGGGGCCGTAATTTTGACAACTGCCCATATCTCGCATCTTCGGCCACGCACTGTAGCAGGCACCTGATGGCGTCGACAACCTAGAATCCCTTGGCACTGAACATTAGAGCCCCATACTTGGAGGATCATGGGACTTAGTAAGTAGGGTTATAAGTACCTTAATTGGGGTTATAAGTAGATATAAGTATAGTTACCTTACTTATAACCCCACTTACTAAGTCCCATGAACCCGTCAAGTAGTGTCGGTGCCAGTGTTACCACACAGCGTGGCCATGAGTAATCTGGGAGTTTCCGAAAATAGGGCACCGTAATATAGTACCCTAAATAGGATCCTAATATAGTACCCTAAGTAGTAGGATCCTGATTAGAAGGACCCCAAATTACTGTACCCCTAATTTTCTGAAACTCCCATCTAGACACGGTACAGCTCTGCACCAAGGCGGATGCCATCGCGACATCGGAGGCATAGCTGGGCAGGAGGGTGCGTGCCAAAACCTGCTCTGCTGGTTGCCATGCACCCTTGAAAGGTTCTGGGCACCATGTTGAGGTTTTGGGTGTAGCGTGACGCTGCTCAGCGTTTAGGATCTGCTTGAAGTTTCGATAGATATACGGCGGGTTACAAGTCAGATGACAGGTGTTTCAAGCGCGGGTGCACGAGGCCGGTTGTATGAAGCGTTGGCATCAACCTAAGCTAAAGCGCTTAATGTTCAACTCCTAAACCAAGGGCCCTGACTACATGATTTTGAGGTCTTGCTACAGTGGCTTGCGAAGTTGGTGGATTCCAGAACCGTCTTGGGGGCGTCAGTGTCCAGGATTCAGAGTTTCTGGTTTCAGGTACACGGTTTCGAGACAGAAAGCAAGTAGAATAGCTAATACAGTTATCTAGGTTATCTTGGTCTGTCAACATAGACAGTATAGACAGCAGACCGAAACAAGGCAGGAAGCGGGTTCAGTCTAGCAATTTTACCCTGTCCCCTAAACCCGAAAGCCTAAACCCTAAGCCCGGAACCTTAAACCTGAGCCCAAGCCATTTTGGCTCAATTGATACAAAACACAATGTCAGAGTACAAAACTACACTTCGTACAATTTCCTCTTCACGCTTGTTCTGCGTGATTATCGACATGATCAGTTATGGAAGATGCCGCTGCGTTGGTGGATGAAAAGATTTCGTCGGGTCCAGGAAGCCCAGCATTTGTTGGAAAATCAATTTCGCGGAGCAAGGTTTCAAGTTGTTCTCCGATGTACTTGTCCGAACTCACAAAGTTACCGAGTTGAAGAGGACTAAATTAAGAAGCGAACTCTCGGAAGGTGGTCAAGAGAGCGAAGGCGAGAAACCGCAAATTTCAAGAATTGACGGAGCCAACTCGTTTGGTACGAAGGGGAATGTAAGAAACATGCAGTCGGCCGAAGTTTCGAAATCATGCCGAAGCAACGACTCCGGAAGCGATAAAGCGATGTATGTTAACCTTCGCTACGACAAACGTCAGAGAAATTACATAGTGGCTTATCAGCCAAGTGTGGATGTCGGCTCATTGTTTTTTCCGTCGTCAGCACTGGAGAATACTCGGAAATCCGCTTACATGGACAAAGACTCGCTTCTCAAACTTTTATATTCAATATCAACCGAATGATTTGTCAATGGCAACGACAAAAATTTCACATTGCCCAAGACGTGCACACTGGAGCATCGCTTGCACCAGGGGTTTCAGCTCAAGGGGTTCAAAGTTTCGCTTTTATTCCCTTTTGGGACTAGACAACCCGCACAGAACCATTGAGCCAGGCATGGCTATGGTCGGCCGTTGCATCGGCAGGAGACATCCCTCAGGAGGCCCGTTGTGTTTTTACACGGAGGAGCAGCAGTAGTAGTAGTAGTAGTAGTAGTAGTAGTAGTAGTAGTAGTAGTAGTAGTAGTAGTAGTAGTAGTAGTAGTAGTAGTAATAGTAGTAGTAGTAGTAGTAGTAGTAGTAGTAGTAGTAGTAGTAGTAGTAGTAGTAGTAGTAGTAATAATAGTGGTGGTGGCAGTGGCAGTGGCAGTGGCAGTGGCAGTGGCAGTGGCAGTGGCAGTGGCAGTGGCAGTGGCAGTGGCAGTGGCAGTCAGTGGCAGTGGCAGTCAGTGGCAGTGGCAGTGGCAGTGGCAGTGGCAGTGGCAGTGGCAGTGGCAGTGGCAGTCAGTGGCAGTGGCAGTGGCTTTGGCAGTGGCAGTGGTAGTGGTAGTACGGTGGTGCTGTTTGAGTATTGCTCCCTCAATTTCAAGGTTCGCCTGGCAAGGTCGTTTGGCGTAAGGCTTCACACTGCAATTGGGTTGACAAGTGATTGCACAAGAGAAATGCCTGACATTCAGACGCACGCCAGTATTTGCAGGATTCGCATGATCATCTGAAGTGTAAGTCGCAGAAGCTTGGGAGACTCAGATGCGGAAGACAATTGTCATGCGAGGGTTTGAGGGTCCGAGCAAGATCCGTCGATGATCATCTTGCAATCCGACAACGTAAACTTTACACGGTTTAAGGTTTAGGGTTTGAAAACCCTGCATTTTCAAATCCTGGAACACCTAAATCCGAAAGGCTTGGAGCACTAGATACACCTTAGCAAACACCACCGAATACTGGAAGGCCTTATGCCACACAACACCGTCCTGTGATTCTATAATCCCGATCGAAAATCCCTTACACCTTTGCAAAAGATAGGTCTCTGCACGTCTCGCCGGAGCACCTCTGGTTAGGCCCTGCGCCCACAAACAACAGGATGCCCCAAGTCCTCAAGTTGTACTGAGAATGTTGTAGTGTCGAAGCCTGCCGTGATTTACGCAAGGTTCCTACACCCTATTCCCCAAGCCCTCAACCCTAGACCCGTTTTAAGAAGAAAAGCCCTGAACCCAAACCCAAAGCAGCAATTTTGGGATTTGGCAGTTCCTGAGTGCCCTCGCGAGATCACAGCGCTTCTGGAAGCCTGGGCCATGGCTGCTGGCGTACCCTTGAGGTCCAGCTCTGGGGCCGGGGGGGGGGGTTTGGGGTGGAGAGGATTCCGGTCGTACCAAACGTAGGGTTTGCGGTTTGGGGTTTCTGCTTGTGGGTTTCCTCAGGTTTGGAGCAGACAGAGTTTGGCGTCTTTAGATTTCAGGCTTCTGGGGTTTAGAAAGCACTACCGGCAAAACTTTGGAGGTTTTGGGTGTGATCCTTAAGCTGTTACTGTGCTGACCATTCCATTCCTCTTCAACAGCAGGTTTGGATACCTTGCGCATGATGAACCTGGAGCACCGCACAGTGTTCCATTCTAATTCCGTAATATATGCTGATGTGAATGCGATGCGTTATGTCATGGCGTGAACTGCAACCCCGTAGGAACACATGAGCTGTTTTCTATATTCACCGGTGTTTCAGAAAACCGGGTAACCTCCAATGTAGACCAACTTCGTGTATCCTTAGTGGAAGGACATGCAGTAGGGACGCGTAGTTTTCAGAAGCCCCACTTCGCTTCAGTCGCCGTGATGTTCGTAAGCTCAGAATGGGAAACCAGCCTGCTTATCTACTCTGTCGCTGGATCGAATCCCTGTTCATGCAAATTGCAATAGTAGTAGATATTGTGGTTTTGGACGTTGAGTGTTCAACGGTCGGGGGTGTTGGGCGTGAATCGCGGCCACCCATAAAAAGCCACACGGATCACCACAAAGTAACAATCAGACAGAAGACAAGGGGGTAGATATCACTCTGCACAAGGGCTATACGTATGTTAGTTGTCAAACTGTCCAGCAGCACGCGACCCCCCGTTCTGGCGGGAGAGTCTTGTAGAGGCAAGCCTTGCAGCTGTGGCTTTGCCGTGCATACCTATGGGGCCGGAGTCTTAGGGGTTCTTGAAAATAATTATTAATGTTTTTGCTTATTATAATCCTTTTAATTTTTGGATATTATAATCCCTAAGAAACAGCTAAAATTATGGTTGTTGCTAGGGATCTAAGTATGGGGCAGGAGTCCCAGGAAGGTTTCGGGTTTTGGGCCTTCAGGGGCTTTAGGGTTTGAGCTTTTTCATGTTGTAGGTCTTGGGTTGGCGTTTAGTGTTCGTTGGGTACGCTGCTTTGCCATTAGTGAGCGGGTTTTGGCCTAGAGTTTTTGAGCTTCATCTCTTTCGTGTGTTTTGCGGCAGGGTGTCAGCGCTGGAGCTGTACTGCCAGACTTGGGGGTGTCCGGGGTAGGGTATCGTGTTTTAGTTTTCAGGGTTTTTGTCGCTTGTGCTTACTTTGGAGGCTTTTGGGTAGAACAGAAGGACACAAGGAAGGGAAGAACATCAAGACAACAGGGGCGAACGAAAGAAACAAGGCCAGATGGAAAACAAGAAGAGAGAGTCAAAGAAAACGAGTGACGAAGGGGACCCGATTTGTTGATGGGGGTCCCGCGGAAGAGAAGGAGGAGGAATACATCAAGATGGAAGACAGGAGACATAGAAGGAATCGTACGTATCTGTTTGTCTGTCTAGAGTCCAACAGCCTGGCTATCTATCAGTCTTTTGCTGTCTAGACTAGTTGTCTACCTACCTACTTGTCTATCTATCTCTCTTTCTATCTGTGTGTATATACACATGTACGCAGAGATACGTTTGCCTTTTGATTCATTCTGCACATACAAGCTCTTTATCTCTCTCTCTCTCTCTCTCTCTCTCTCTCTCTCTCTCCCTCTTTCTTTTTGTAGATTTATATTTTTTTTTAAAATCTCTCTCTCTCTCTCTCGCTCTCTCGCTCTCTCTCATTCTGTGTACACATGAATACAACGTGTAGCGAGTGTTTGTATAAAAAAAGTTACATACACACCATAATTGTTACGAGAAGTAACATTCTTTGCGTGGGTATATGCACACGGCATGTAAGCATGTAGGGAGTTTTTTGTATGTACACATACGGTATGCGCATGTAGTGTATGTGTATGCACATGTACTCTCTCTCTCTCAGCGTCGCACAGAAGTGTCAAACTCCTTGGACGAGCGGGGGGCTCTTGCCCCGAGGTGGCTGCTGTGAGCACTACGAGAAGTAACATTCTTTGCGTGGGTATATGCACACGGCATGTAAGCACGTAGGGAGTTTTTTGTATGTACACATACGGTATGCGCATGTAGTGTATGTGTATGCACATGTACATGTACATGCACATGCACATGTACATGTACATGTACATGTATATGTATATGTATATGTATATGTATATGTATATGTATATGTACATATGTAACTATGCACATATACATACATGTATGTATGCATACAGTGTCCCTCTCTCTCTCTCTTTCTTTCTCTCTCTCTCTCTGCAAACGCGTGCATGCATGCATGCATACATCATACATACATACAGACATACATGGATGTATATATATATATATATACATACACATATGTTTTTATACACATATTTCGACACTTACTGCATATTTACAGGTAGCAGATATTGGAGCAATTGTTCCCGATCCACCCACCGGTCCCCCAGGCCTGTCACCGCTGTGCAGAGCTTCATGCAGGCAAAGCGGCAAAATGAGATGCTTCAAAACTCATACCCTAAGCCCCAAACCCAAACCTAAACCCTAAAATGCGAACCTTGTCCAAAATCATCATACATATGGGTGGTTGAAGTGGTGTGGTGGTGGTGGTGGTGGTGGTGGTGGTGGTGGTGGTGGTGGTGGTGGAGCTGTTGTTGCTGCTGCTGCTGTTGTTGCTGCTGTTGTTGCTGTTGCTGTTGTTGCTGTTGCTGTTGTTGTTGCTGTTGTGTTGTTGCTGTTGCTGTTGCTGTTGCTTGTTGCTGTGGCTGTTGTTGCTGTTGCTGCTGTTGTTGCTGTTGCTGTTGCTGTTTGCTGTTTGTTGCTGTTGCTGTTGCTGTTGCTGCTGCTGCTGTGCTGTTGCTGCTGCTGCTGCTGTGCTGTTGCTGTTGCTGTTTCTGCTGTTGCTGTTGCTGTTGCTGTTGCTGTTGCTGTTGCTGTTGCTGTTGCTGTGTGCTGCTTGCTGTTGCTGTTGCTGTTGCTGTTGCTGCTGTTGCTGTTGTTGCTGTTGCTGTTGCTGTTGCTGTTGCTGTTGCTGTGTTGCTGTTGCTGTTGCTGCTGTTGCTGTTGCCTGTTGCTGTTGCTGTTGCTGTTGCTGTTGCTGTTGCTGCTTGCTGTTGCTGTTGCTGTTGCTGTTGCTGTTGTTGCTTGCCGTTGCTGTTGCTGTTGCTGTTGCTGTTGCTGTTGCTGTTGCTGTTGTTGCTGTTGCTGTTGCTGTTGCTGTGTGCTGTTGCTGCTGCTGTTGCTGTTGCTGTTGCTGTTGCTGTTGCTGTTGCTGCTGTTGCTGCTGCTGCTGTTGTGTGCTGCTTGCTGTTGCTGTTGCTGTTGCTGTTGCTGTTGCTGCTGTTGTTGTTGTTGCTCTTCATGCCAAGCACGAGGGTAGCAAGGCAGCCATATGTGTGAAAACACTCGCAGCCAATTTAGGCCGGAGTGTAAAGAGAAGGGAGCTAAACTCTACAGGGGGGTTCCCAAGTCCCCCCGCCACTCCGCCATAGCGAAAAAATCCTGCCATTGACAGTCTGATCGCGAGAGTGCCCATCAGTGAGTGCGTGGTTGTCACCTTCTACTTCGCTCTTCGCGCGGCTATGTCTTCTACCGACCCTTCTTCCCGACCATCAGCTGCGGAAGCTATTGCCGGACTGGAACGGGAGGAAGGTCCACCTACGAAAGTTCCCAAGCTAGAAGATACGATGGCTGAGATGCGCCTACAGCACATGATGATGATGAAAATGTTTCAAGAATCACAGCAGAGTATGATACAGATGATGGAGGTTGCAAAGCAAGCAGCAGCATCTACCAGCGAACTTGCCAAAATCATTACCAATCAACAGTCCAACCAGCAAGCCATACAGCAGCAACCACAACCACAGCAACAGCAGTGCCCAACAGAGGTATTTACTGAAGCTTGGTCGTCAGCAGCTGCTAGTGTGGTCGAGGGGGCAGCTACACAAGCTGCCAGCAATGCAGTCAGGATGATGAGAGCACCGAATCCAAAACTACCAGATGCTATCGTACAGTGTATTGACAAAACTTCCCTGTTGTTCATGAAGGATGTGCGGAAGTATGCCCGCAGTGCCAAAACCTATGACGATGCCCGCGCGAAGTACACCATCATGTCCGAGGACACGCAGTCTAAGCGGTACCCACCTGGTATCCGTCCATTTGCATCGTCTACCACATTTGGGGAGTTGGATGAAGCCTGGACGGAAACCCGGGGAGGTAACACCGACATTAAGGTGACTATTCCATCAGGTACATGTCGCCGCGATGCCATGCGTATCATACACCACAGCATGACACGCCTCATCAAAAGCATCGAGCTGGAAGCACTGCAAGCACACAGAGATACAATGGTCACCTTTGCCAACAAGGACACCTTGCGTACAAAGTGCATTGCAGCCATTGACGAGGTAGTCGCAAAGGATGCAGATGTACGAAACCTCGCCATCGACTCACCTGATCGCCTTACTGTGGATCCTGTTCTGGTTAATAGTAAGGTTGATGATAAATACAACCAGGTGGTCAAGAAGGTCATCGAGGAAATCAGCAAAGCAGAGGAAAAGAAAGACAAGGACAGGCTGAAGGAGGAGAAAGACAAGAAGGAGTTCTCGCAGCAAAGCCCGGAAAACATCCTCAAGAACCTCGTTAGCCATTTTGTCTCCGAGGAGGTCTCGAAGCATCAGGCTCACGACGATGAGGCTATGGAAATCCAGGACGGTGCCGAGGAAGCCATCACTAAGGATGAGCAGAATTTCAATCAGCACGATGCCGTCACTCAGCTTGTCGAAGTTTTTCGAGGTAGTGGAAAAGGCAAAGGCCAAGGAGCAAGAACCACCAGCAACGGCCAAAATACAAAAAACGGCCAATCCCCGGGGGCGGCCCCGGGGCAGCACGCGCCACATGCCACCAGCAGCATCGGCAACGGAAAGGGCTGGTGGGAACATGCATACCACAAGCATACAAAACACACCCACGGCACCAGCAAGCACCAGAACAAAGGAAAATCCAAAGGGAAGTCCAAGCACCAAGGCAAAGGAAAGAAAGGCAAACACGGCAAGAAAGGAGGACACAAAGGCAAGCAGTATGGAGGCAGGAGGTGAGAAGAGCTAGAATGCAGCACAACTGGAATCACCGGCATGCTAGGCGACTCTTGCGGATGATGAGGGGGTCAAGTATGGCGGATTGGTTCTGGTTTATTGCCTTCGCTCGACTGCGTGACCAAGTCTATGTGTATGATCACACAAGCCATTCGGTTTACACTCCTGGGGGTGAGGAGGTGGAATGGCCAATCATTTGGATCCTTGCCAGGTACCACAAAAAGCACATTTTGTGCACCAAAGTTCTCCCCAGAATCGACCATGTGGTCCAGGACCTCAACCATTGGGGCAATCGTTTGAAGTGGCAGTGGTATCACAGGGCAGACAGCGGTTCCCGACCATCTATCACGGTTCGCTACAGAAAGTTGCCTACGTGTGATCATCTGATAGCGCCTGAGGTGGAGTGGATGGTGCGGAACATGAGGGAGTGTGTCCTAAGTGAATACCAGAAAGCCATATCGAGAGTGCGATACAATCGTTCCTATACCAACGTGTTACCATTAACTTCATGGGGACTTCGTTTGCTTCGTCAATCCGGCCTGAAAGCCATCCCGAATGACAAGGACGGTGGATATGCTTTGGAAACGGAGGCGGAGCACAAGATGGTCCACTTGGAGTTGCTCACAAACGGTGTTTATGAAGAGTTCCCCACGTTCATGACGAGAACGGAGATTGACAATGCCTTCAATTCATACAGTCTCATCTGTTCCATGATCGCGAACAGTGTGGTGAACCCCAGCTGGCCAGGGAATTGCGGAAATCTTTGCAGCACGGACGCTTGATTGCTACATTGAAACCGACGTGTAAATCCCACAAACCAAACGGGGAAGTATCACATCGCCCAGTCCATGCCCTCCCCGACTACGCGTTCGCAGGAGGTAGTAAATGGATCTCGCATGAGCTGATGAAGGACCTCAACAAGCGCATGTACCTAGTCAAGGACACCGCGCAGTTCATCAAAAGCATTTCCAGTTACACGGCGACCCCCAACCACTTTTTCATGAAGCTGGACATCAAGGACTACTACCTTTCGGGCACCAGTGAGGAGTTGTGTGGAGCTTGTTCGAAAGTCATTCGCAGCGAAATCCTCCCACTTTTCACTACAACACTCATGACACTCCTGTACTACCAGTTCGTTGAATCCCGTGAATTACCCGAAAGAATTTGGAGGGTGACTAAAGGCACAGGGATGGGCCTGCCACATTCGGGTGAGGTCGCGGACAGTGCTTTCGCAGCACTTGCTGAAGATCCCTGGGCAGTCAAGCGCACCATTCAAGCACACCACGGCATAGACGGATACTGGAGATTTAGGGATGACATCCTCATCCTGGGTTCCAACAGGCAACGTGCCAAAGAGTTTTTCTGGGAATTGCGAAAATTGGCTGCATTCTTCAAGGTGCAATGCGAAGCATGGAATGCCGAGGAAATCCAGTTCCTGGAGGTCACAGTGAAAAAGAATGTGAACACTGGTCGCTTTGAAACTATGCCCAAATACCGCGACTCCAACATCAGCAAACCTCTTGACACCTCGAGCGCGCATCCTCAACATGTTCACCGATCATGGCCTTGTGGTCTTGCTCGCAGGGTCCGGATGCTAACCAACACGACTCGAGGCATGAATGAGGCAATGAATGAACTCAGTAGGCGATTCGTTGACAATTTTGCCGATCCTCAGGTTCTTCACCCATGTAGTTCTACCAGAAAACCTGTTGCCCAGAAGCTCGGCAGGCCTTCTTGGATCACGTTTGGATTCCACCCCGCCCTACAGCGGAGTATCAAACGTGGTGTACAGAAATGCGTCCAAGGACCTTTTTCCGGGTGGTACTCTTGGTGTTTTGGTTCTAAGCCGAACATCCAAGTGGCATGGTCAAACCGGCTACGCAGTATGGGCTCTTACATTCCAAATTTGTAATGGATGGAGGATGGGGACGGTGGTGGTCGCTGTTGTTGTTGCTCTTCATGCCAAGCACGAGGGTAGCAAGGCAGCCATATGTGTGAAAACACTCGCAGCCAATTTAGGCCGGAGTGTAAAGAGAAGGGAGCTAAACTCTACAGGGGGGTTCCCAAGTCCCCCCGCCACTCCGCCATAGCGAAAAAATCCTGCCATTGACAGTCTGATCGCGAGAGTGCCCATCAGTGAGTGAGTTGTAGGTCTTGGGTTGGCGTTTAGTGTTCGTTGGGTATGCTGCTTTGCCATTAGTGAGCGGGTTTTGGCCTAGAGTTTTTGAGCTTCATCTCTTTCGTGTGTTTTGCGGCAGGGTGTCAGCGCTGGAGCTGTACTGCCAGACTTGGGGGTGTCCGGGGTAGGGTATCGTGTTTTAGTTTTCAGGGTTTTTGTCGCTTGTGCTTACTTTGGAGGCTTTTGGGTAGAACAGAAGGACACAAGGAAGGGAAGAACATCAAGACAACAGGGGCGAACGAAAGAAACAAGGCCAGATGGAAAACAAGAAGAGAGAGTCAAAGAAAACGAGTGACGAAGGGGACCCGATTTGTTGATGGGGGTCCCGCGGAAGAGAAGGAGGAGGAATACATCAAGATGGAAGACAGGAGACAAAGAAGGAATCGTACGTATCTGTTTGTCTGTCTAGAGTCCAACAGCCTGGCTATCTATCAGTCTTTTGCTGTCTAGACTAGTTGTCTACCTACCTACTTGTCTATCTATCTCTCTTTCTATCTGTGTGTATATACACATGTACGCAGAGATACGTTTGCCTTTTGATTCATTCTGCACATACAAGCTCTTTATCTCTCTCTCTCTCTCTCTCTCCCTCTTTCTTTTTGTAGATTTATAATTTTTTTTTAAAAATCTCTCTCTCTCTCTCTCTCGCTCTCTCGCTCTCTCTCATTCTGTGTACACATGAATACAACGTGTAGCGAGTGTTTGTATAAAAAAAGTTACATACACACCATAATTGTTACGAGAAGTAACATTCTTTGCGTGGGTATATGCACACGGCATGTAAGCACGTAGGGAGTTTTTTGTATGTACACATACGGTATGCGCATGTAGTGTATGTGTATGCACATGTACATGCACATGCACATGTACATGTACATGTACATGTATATGTATATGTATATGTATATGTATATGTATATGTACATATGTAACTATGCACATATACATACATGTATGTATGCATACAGTGTCCCTCTCTCTCTCTCTTTCTTTCTCTCTCTCTCTCTGCAAACGCGTGCATGCATGCATGCATACATCATACATACATACAGACATACATGGATGTATATATATATATATATACATACACATATGTTTTTATACACATATTTCGACACTTACTGCATATTTACAGGTAGCAGATATTGGAGCAATTGTTCCCGATCCACCCACCGGTCCCCCAGGCCTGTCACCGCTGTGCAGAGCTTCATGCAGGCAAAGCGGCAAAATGAGATGCTTCAAAACTCATACCCTAAGCCCCAAACCCAAACCTAAACCCTAAAATGCGAACCTTGTCCAAAATCATCATACATATGGGTGGTGGAAGTGGTGGTGGTGGTGGTGGTGGTGGTGGTGGTGGTGGTGGTTTGCGGTATCCTCGCGTGAACTTGGGAGCATTCCTTTGTCAACGGACTTCGGACTGCCACCGAGGTGCCGAAGATGGCCCTTTGGGGCCGTCGCCCGCCGCAGCCTCGATCATATCTACCAAGCTATCTATCTATCTCTCTCTATCTATATATCTCTCTATACATATCTATCTATATATATATATATCTGTACATATCTGATGTGTGTGTATATATATATATATGTATATTTTCTATGTACATACATATATATATATATATATATCCTCAACCCTGCAGCCCCGGGTTCCGGGTTCAGGTCACCGCCAAACCCCAAACTTCAGGGCTTAGGGCTTAGAGCCAGCTCTTCTTACATGAGCGCGGTTGGGCTTAGAAGTTTGAACGTGGCTTCAAACTTGCGTGGGGCATCAAGGGGGACTTCTTGGAATAGGTCCTGAAAAGAAGGCATTGAGATTATTGTATATACTTCGAACAACACACCCCTAGCGCCTTGTCCTTCCTACACGCAAATCCGAAGACCTAAAGAACCCGAGCCTAAACCTTAAACCCTGGTGTTCCGTTGGGCACTCGAGGGATTCTCACGGTAGTCGGTGGGGTTGGGCACTCCAGGGATTCTCACGGTAGTCTGTGGGGTTGTGCACTCCCGGGACTCTCACGGTAGTTTGATTCTCACGGTAGTCTGTGGGGTTGGGCACTCCAGGAGTAATAGCTGACTTTAAAATCTAACAACCAGACACCGAGGGTGGGGAATTAGGGCTTAGGGTTTAGGTGGCTCAAATGTTATGGTTGACGGCTGATCGCGACGTGCGTTACAGGTTCCGTTACAGGTTCCACTGCAGCAACATCGCTGACTGTGTTTGCAAGGTATGAGTCTGTGGCAGGACAAGCATTGTTGGCAGAAGTCTTAATTCGATGGCTTCCGAACCGCCTTTCCCAAAAAATCCCTGAGCCCAATGAAACCAGTGCACCCCTTGATAATGTTTCTTCCCCGAATTCAGATGTCTCAACCCTGTTTCCAACAGCCTATACCTCCAAACCCCAATTCCAGCTCCCAACAAGATGAGCCTCAAGTCAGCCCCTTTTCGTTGGTTGTTCCTAATGTAGGGGCCTTAATAGTTAGAATAGGGTTTTCGGGGTTCCTTATTATAACCTGTTCTATTATCAAGGCCCTACATTGGCCTGAATTTGGCACCTTCTCCCCCTAAACCCTAAACCAAACCCTAAACCCTAAACCCTAAACCCTAAACCCTAAACCCCAAACCCTAAACCCTAAGCCTAAAAAAAAAAAAAACCCTAAGCCCTAAGCCCTAAACCCTAAACCCGAAACCCTAAACCGTGAGCCCCTCGAGTCCTCAGAGGTTTCGCTGCTGAGTGCCGATCCCTTCTCGGCAACGAAGGGCTCCACGACGGTTTGCTGCACCGCCTGGAGGCCGCTGGTGCTTTTGGGGCTTTTTTGGGGCCGTAGTACGGGGGCCTAAATAATTCTCTGTACTATTTTTTTGGGGGGGGGTTCCTTGTTATGAATGTTATATCTATACTATAATGGGCCCCAAAGCCCTCGTCTAATTTTTAAGGCCCCTACATTTAGCCCAAATGCCTGGCGAAGCCCTTTATGGCCTTCAGCCCTCCGAAAGGCCCTGGCTCACTGAAGCCTCCACGTCTCGCACCCTCCCGACCATCTCAACTACTGGAGCCCTGAAAGTCTCTGGACTCTGAAGCCTTAAATTCCCTAAACCCCAGAACCCGAACCGCAAAACACCCTAGAACCCTATATCTTCTGAAGCCCTCAAAAGCCCAAAAACCTGATAAGCCCAAAATCCTCACTTCCGGCTGCAAGGTCTGGTGAGGCAGCGCCGTACGAGGCAGCGGATCTTCCAAGGGGTTTTTCCTGTGGCTTCTCTACACCAGTTAGAGAAAGCAATTTGGGTAAGAAGTCGGGTAGCCGGGGTTGTCATGATCCTCTTCCCATGACTACCCTCGAAGTGGTCAGTGAAGACTTGAGGCAAGAGCAATTCTACAAACGAAGCACCCTGAGGAAACTCCTGAGGCTTCGGTGAAGCAGTCGTGTGCCCCTGTCGCGTTGATTTAGGTGCCCTACAGACAAGGGCGCCCTGCACCAGAAACAAACCTTGCCCTATCCTCCAGCCTCAGATGGGAGTTTCCGAAATAGGGGTACCTTACGTTGGGGTCCTTGTAATAAGGATCCTACTATTTAGGGCCCCCTATTTGCGGCAACTCCCATATCAATCCGACGGAGGTGTTGTCGGTGTCGTCAGAGCTCAAGCCCCACAACATCCTTTCCTGACTATTCATGTCAAGCTTCAGGTGCGCGCGGAGTCCTAGGATCCTCAGTCTGCGACCAAGCAGCTAGACCCCAAGCCGGACCACGTATCATAGTAGGGCGCTTATTATGAGTACATGTAGCATAAGGGGCCCTTATTACGTTTACATTTAGCATAAAGGGGCCCTCAAGATCGGAAGGACGGGGAAACCCGAGAGTGGCACAGATTTTCAAACCTTAGAAAAAGCACTTTCAAGGCTCGCAGCCACAACAGTAGGGTTTAGGATCGAGGGTTTAGGGTCTAGGGAGTCTAGGGTTTAGGGTCTACGGCTTGCGTTCTAGGGTTTAGGGTTTAGTAGTCCTCGAGGATCCTTCCTTCATAAAGCAACGCTGGAAGGCTGAGGGCCCGTGCTTTGAAGAGTGCCGCTGTCAAAGTAAGCCGAAGCCACAAGCTTTGCTCTCATCCCCTTACAATCCCCGCAATATAATTGTAGTATGCAACAACTCTAAGCCCCAGCAAAATACAATCCCATACCATGTACCGTACTTCAAGCCGCTTACTTTACTTTATGTTGTATTGTATTGTCTTGTATTGCAGTATCTTGTCTTGAACTGTACATGTATGGTATGAGATCATACTGCACGGCCCTAAACCCTAAACCCTCCTATTGTACAGATGTAGATGTAGAAAGCCACCTTCAGACCCTAAAAGGTGGCCATCGCTTCGGCCGATCATCGCTTGGTCTTCGGCCGGGTCGTTCTTGGCACGGCCAGGGTCTTAAGCTTAGAGCATAAGGCTTTAGCATGTGGGGTTGAGGGTTGAGGTTCTGGTTTAAGGTGTGTGTGTGTGTGTGTGTGCTGTTTTTCGGAGTTTCGTGTGTAGGGTGGTTCAAGGGATGGAGTGTCTTCGGGTCAGGAGCTGTTGCTTTGCAAACCATTACTGCCGTACGGCGGCGGCAACGTGTTCGTCGCTTTTCTGTACTTGACGTTGATGTCGATGTTGCGGCTGGTGATGAGAATGCTAGCACATGTTACCCGAAGTCCCGATGCAGTCGTTTCATTCGTTGGCATCGTGTATGTGTGTCTGTTTGTAGGCTTGTCTGTCCGTCCGTCTGTCCGTCCGTCCGTCCGTCCGTCTGTCTCTCTGTCTGTCTGTCTGTCTGTATTCATGTATGCATGTAATGTATGCATGCATGTATGTATCTATGTATCTATGCATCTACGTGTGTATGTGCGCATGCATGCATGGATTTATGGACGTATGAATGTACGCATTTTGGTGGGTGCGCATGTATGTCCGCACGAATGAATGTAGGGTATGGGGGCTACAGTTGGTGTGGTCCGTATGGGTAGCATGGATTGTATTTTGGTTATTGTCGGCATGGTTGGTATGGTATTCACTTTATGTATGTAACTACGGTAGGTGATGTATGCAATGCATGTAATGCATGCAGTGTATGTAGTACGTTTATTGCATGCAGTCTGCGTAATTAATGCGTGTACTCTATGCCCAGCATGCAATGTATGTTATCTACCACTGTGAAATGAATGTGCGCATTGCATGCATTGTATGCAAGGTGCACACGCATGGCATGATCTGAGATCGAATAAGCTGCGACGTCCATGCTAAATTGACAACCGACTCTCTTTGGCGTCTCCTCGGTCCTTGTCACAATTTCTAGCAGCGTAGCAACGTTCCTTTCCTGGCCGCCCTCCAAGAGACAGACACTCGGATGACTACAGCCTTGGCAATCCCGATAGCAATGCTGGCTGTATTCTCAAGCACTTTCGTCGTTTACAATCTTCGAATGCGCCTTAATCAAGATGATGGGACGGCGACTTTCGTCATACCTCTCTGAAGCCACAGCTGCACTTACGCAAACACGTTTTGGGATTGTGGGATCCTCGCTGAACGCCACAAGAGATGAAGAATAAGAGCAAGCCTGGTAAGCCTCTCGTACACCAAACCGCTGACCTGTACTCAAACCCACCATGCATGCTTCGGAGTTGTCAGCCCCAAGTCACAGGCGGATTCAAAGACACGGGATCAGGTAAGACACTTTCTGGCCTTTGCTGCTTCTTTCTATGGCCCCCGACCTCATCTCCACAAAAACCCCGAAAGCACGGCTGCGCAAAATCCGAACACCACGATCCTCAGCCCTAAACCCTTATCCTTCCCAAAACACCCTAAACTCTAAACTTAAACCTTAAACCCTAATCTCTGAGAACAATAAGAAAAACCCTAATCCCTAAACCTTAAATCCTAATCTCAGAGAACAATAAAAAAACCCTAATCCCTAAACCTTGCTCTGAGGACGAGTGCGCCGGCTTGCGCCGGCCTGCGGCGCGATTAGACTTCGGGGGGCCGAGTGTGGCAGCTGCCCACGGCCGGAACCTAAGAGCTCTTGTCCATAATCCAAAAGCCCTACTATAGGGGCCTTGATGATTAGAATAGGGTCCCTTTAAAGGGTTGCTTCAAAAGGGGTCTACAAGGGATCTATACGAGGGTTCTATAGTCCTAAAGCCCTACAGTAGAAGCCAGAAGGTTGGAACATCAATATCCTCATGCCCTTAAGATAAAGTATAGGGTAATCCCAGCACTAACCATTCTAAATCCATGTTCCAAATTTCTGGAGTTCGCTGTATAGGGGCCTTAAGGATTAGAATAGGGTCCCTTCAAACGGTTCCTTTAAAAGGGGCCTACAAGGGATCTATACTAGGGTTCTATAATATGGGGGCCTTATTGATTAGAATAGGGTTTTGGCAGTATACCACTATAAATACTCATAATAAGGAACCCCCAAAATCTTTTGGGCAGTTATTAAGGCCCCTAAATTAATGCCCAAAACCCTAACACCCCAGGGGTAAAAACCCCAGACTTTTTCCCGGAAGCCCTAGTCCCGAAGCCTCCACTATATACTCTGAGAGCCCCCGAAACTCGAAATCCACAGTGAGGCCAGGAAGCATGAATCTTGATCCACTTTCCACTTTCGAGATTTCAAGAACTTTAGCAGCATAAACGATTGATGATGCCAGCCCTGAGGTTCCTTAGTAGAACTCTTAATACCAGTATACTACGGTTGATGATATAAATCCTGCATTACCTTAAGGACCCTAAACTATGGAAATTCTGGTATATTCCCTATTATGGGTCATGCAGGATTTATATCATCAACCGTATAACATATCCCCAAAGGCTGTTCTAATCATCAAGGCCTCTGCATACCTGGATTTGTTGGTCAGGGCTGATCCTCCCAGTTACCAAGTACGGGGGCTCGTGGCATCATGGGTGCCTGGGTAGTGTTTACGGTTTTCGGGTCATGTATGCTTTGATAACTATGGTTATGAACGGTGGGATAGGCTTGTTGGAGGGCTTTCAGGATCTACAGGTATGTGTTGGTAATCTGAGAAGCAATGCAACCGTAGGTACGAGTACGAACTTGGGGCTAGGTTTGAGAGTTCGAGGCGAACAAAAGCATCAAGTTTGGGGTCGTTCAGGTTTTAGGGTTTAATTTTGAAGTTTGGGTTTTAGAGTTCATGTAGATCATGGATTGATAAACCCTGTTCTTGAAGGGCCTAAGGACGAATGATCCTTGTGACCGGATGGGCGCCCGTTGATGAGGAGTCTGCATTATGACCGAACCGGTGCCCCCTGAGTCCAAAACCCTTAAAATTTTCTTGCGCAGCCATCCCCGCTGACACTTGAACCCCAGACACTACAGCCCTACCATAGAAGCCTAAATAATTACCAATACTATTTTGGGGTTCCTTATTATGGTTTTACTATAAAAGAGCCCCAAACCCTATTCTACTTGTTAAGGCCCGTACATTAAACCCTGGGCTCTGGACCCTTTTAACCCCTAAACCTTGAAAGCTGGGGAGCTCGCACTCAATTGGGGGAGGCCGGAACCTGGTCACCGCTGTCCTGGACTTGGGCTTTTTGAGGTTCAGGGTTTGAAGGGGTTTAGGGTTTAGGGACTTAGGGCTTAGGGTTTAAGGGTTTGGGACCCTACTTAGAGGATCATGGGACTAGACTTGGGTCTGTTTGAGGGAGTGTAAGGTGGTTCAGGGTTTGAAGGTCCAAATTCCACATCCCAAGCCCGACACACCTCCCGTTCGCGAAGCACGAAACCCCAGACTCTAAGCCTCAAGCCCGAACGGTCATATCGTATACCTTCAGTGCTGAATCGAAAACTTGAAAAGCTTGGACTCTGGCACAAACTTGACGCAAATGACCACTGTTTTCGACATAGAGTGTTGACGGGTTTTTCTGTCAAAGTCCCGGCAGAGATCCGGATCATTACAAACGACGGTCCAGACAATGCCTTGAACACTCAGGATTTGGATTCGTGCTGGCGTTTGTTCGAGACGTCTTCGAGATGTTGTTCGGCAGTTTCAGTAGGATAGAAAGCTTATGCGACTTTTTGCAAAACCCTAAACCCTAAACCCTAAACCCTAAACCCTAAACCAGAATTGCTACGAAGTGTGGCGTCATGTGGAGCCCCTCCCTTCGGCTCCTTGGTATTGCGACTCTATGAGTGCTGCTACTATACTATCATAACTGCGTACTGCTGTGCCGTTTACTAATGGATGGCAAGAGCCGTCAGTACTGCGCCATCCTGGATCCAAGGACTCTCTAAGAGCTCTCTTGACTTCATCGTTTAGGATTTGTTGTTTGTCTTTGGAGCCAACCCTGTGTTTGAGTAAGCTTGCATCGCCAACCCTAAACCCTAAAGCCTCCCGAGTCCCAACCGGCTCCTGCCGGTAGGAGGGTTTTCAACTACGATCAGTTGGACGAAGCGTCCGCACAAGTAACGAACCAAAACCGAAAGCCTAAATCGAAAACCATCCATCCTAAGTCCACAGCTGAGCCCCTGGATCCTTAAACCTTGAGGCTCAAACACTTACTCAGCTATTCCCTTTCCCGAAACCGTCCATTCTACGTCCCACACACTAGATCCTGAACTCCACGAAACCCTACACTCAGGTGCAAGGGCCATGACCTGAGTTGTATCAGGTGAATGTGTTGTGGCTGACGGAGTGTGGATTTAGGGATAGGCATAGGGTCGAAGTGATTGTCGTAATTAGTAATAGCACTCATTTCGGCAAAGGTGGCAAAAGGACAAGCTAGACGTACCAAAAGAATAACAATGTGATACCAATAACCGGATAACAAGAATGGAAGACTTGACTTAGATTCGGGTTGAGATTTCAGGATTGCAGGTGTTGGGTGCAAAAACACCAACAGCTATCCACCCTCATCTAGTAGCTGAAGGTTCGGGTTTGTAAGGTGCCCGCTATGCAGAACTTCTGGTGGCGTTCAGCGCAGGCAGGGTTGAGTGTTTAGACAATAAGTTTAGTGAGACGCTTCGACGAAGTGCCATACATCCGCAGCAGCTACGATGTTGCGTACAGTTGTACATGTCAACGACGTTTGTCAGTCCGAACGAGATTTCTCACCTAGGCTGCTGAGCTTTGTTCCACTCAACCATAAACCCTAAAACCTTAATAGCTGTGACGGCTAGCGTCCGGTTCAAGGTGTGAAGGTCGAAGCAACACAGAGGACCAATGCGGAGTCATGCTCATCAGCATTGGGCATAGCCCTTCCGGGAAGATGGGATTGGCCCGATGCCTAGGAACGCTGGTTTAAAGCCCTAACCCCTGAACCCCGAAGCTCTAGACCACAAACCCCTAAAGCCCTATACCCGAAGCCCAAAACCCAAAACCCTAAACTTAAAACCATACACCCCATAAAACCGAGGCAGTGCGACGGTTTCGGCGCCTCCGTCTTCTCAAGTGGTCTCGATGGGCTGGTGCGAGCGGCTTGGGCCGAAGTTGAAGCTGAAGCTGAAGGTTTCTCATAGGAGGCCAAAACGGGTTTTAGCCTATGGGGGTTTAGTAGGGATTAGGGTTCTCAAAATAGGGTTCACAAAGGAATCCCTACCCCCAAGAATCTTAAACCGCCTTTTTGGCCTCCCATCAGTTTCTTCGGCTCTCGGGCTTAGGGTAGCCAGGGGCTGAACATTTAGAGCATTTTGGAGGGCAGTTTGGGGTTCATTGGTTTCGGACCCTAAGCCCGGGTTCAGGAGTTTAGGGTTTAGGGTTTGGGGGTTTGTTGTTTACGGTTTCGGGGGTTTCGAGCTTAGCTTTTCGGGGTTTAGGGTATTAAAGTTTTTGCTTCGGTTTTCGGAGCCTTGGGGGGTGGTTGGCTTCAAGGTTGCATCAGCCGAGCTTAGGTTGTTGAACTTCTAGAGTTGGTGGGCCATGTGGGAGTTTCCGAAACTAGGGGACCCTAGTATAGTACCCTAAATAAACCCTAAACCATAAACCCTAAACCCTAAACCCTAAGCCCTTATCATAAGGAATCCAAAGAGGATCAACACCAAACTCTCGTATGCTTTGGACCCCGGGCTGAGGAAGGGCCGAAGCATTTTGGATTCGGTGTGCAACGTAAGAAACCTTGGGCCTTTATTAGGGTTCTGCATACATGAATCCTACTATTTTGGAGTTACAGGCACAGGGTTTCTTAATCAGGTTCCTACATTAGCCCCTTTAAAGGATCCGTGTAAAGCAAAGGTTGCTTTGGGTTGGCGGCCTAGGCTGAACTTCGATGGCTCGGTAATTGTGGAGCTGTAGGAGACTACAAGGGATACCAGCACTATAAGGGATACTAGAAGATAGGGGCCTTTATTAGAATAGGGTTTTGGGGCCATAATACTATACTTATAATGGTACTTTCGGAGCCTTTTGCTCTGGGCCTTTGGTGGTCTCGGGTCGAGGGTTTAGGAGTTGAGGGTTTAGGGGTTTACAGTTTAGGGGTTCAGGAGTGTAGAGTTTAGGGGTTTAGGGGTTTAGGGGTTAGGGGTTTAGGGGTTTAACGTTTGTAGTGACTTGGGGTTTGGGAAAGTTTGCATCCTGGGTCTACTGGGTTCTCGTGAAGGAATTGAAACTAAGTTACCGTGACAAAGAAG
The DNA here is from genome assembly GCA_905221615.1 of Symbiodinium sp. CCMP2592. Lineage (NCBI taxonomy): Eukaryota > Dinophyceae > Suessiales > Symbiodiniaceae > Symbiodinium > Symbiodinium sp. CCMP2592. The sequence continues at coordinate 381,274 of CAJNDT010002802.1, forward strand.
CCATATTATTTACTCTAGATTCTTCCTCTGGTAGCTTTAATTGAATCCGTAAATCCTTACTGTGGATCCCTTGAAGGAGCCCTTATAGATCCCCATTATGGTAACTTAATCTAAATCAATCCCTTCACAAGAACGCAGCCTAAGCCCCAAACCCCGGATGCCACGTCCCAGACCCCCGAAAGATCCAAAAAGTAGATCCCTTAATGTGGGTTCCTATAAAGTACCCTTAGTAGTATAGGGCCCCAAATTAGGGGATCTACTTTCTAGATCCTCCCGGGGGTCTGGGACGTTGCAGGTATGGGATCCGCAGAGCGGCTCTGAGGTCCATCAGATGGCATCTCGCCCCAAGGTTTAGGGCCTGGGCTCCTGTGGTTTCTTAGGGTTTAGGGGGTGGGGTGCTGGGTTTAAGGGTTTGGGGTTGAGGGTGCGGGGTTTAAGGCTTTAGTGTTGTGGGGTTTTAAGGGTTTAGTGTTGTAGGGTTTAGGGCTGTTGGGGTCAGGGGGTGCAGCGCTCTTGTGCTTGGGAGCTCTGGAGATGAAGCCGTTTGGCCAAACCCTAAACCACCACTCGGCGTAAACTGAAGGATGGGGTGGGTTTAGGGTTTAGGGAACCTCCCACCCTCCACACCTTGCACCATACGGTTTAGGGTTTAGGGTTTAGGGGTCATAATTTGCACCCGAGACACCCTTTAAACCTTTCTGCCAGTAAGGTTGACATCCTCAACACGCGAACCCAGCCTTCCCCTGAACATAGCTCAAACCCTTTGAGCCACGAGGGACGCTTCCCTCACCCTCAACGAGCAAACCTTGAACCCACGGCGCCCAAAATATGACAACTTAGACACGACAGACGAAGCTAAACTGCGAAGCCCAACCAACAGTAAACGACTGTACAAGAGCTTCTCAATCCCTTCCGCCGAGTCTGAAGCATTCCAGCTTCCATCTAGTGTAGCAGAATGTAGCAGAAAGCCGAGGAGTTCCTGTCTAGACCCATTACTTGGAGGGTCGGGGGACTTAGTAACTGGTTATTTTGGGGACTTATAAGTACCATAACCCCAATTAGGGTCCCTTATTTTCGGATACTTATAAGTCTACTCACTATCTACTTACTAAGTCCCCCGACCCTCCAAGTACCCTGCCGAGGCAGGGTAAGGTCTGCAAAAACACACGGGTGCAGTCCTTCCGACTTCCCGCGAACGTCTTCAATACTCCCAACTCCTCCCAAGCCCCAACCCCACCCGTAAACGCAAAACCCTAAACCCCTCACTCCTTTACGTCCCAGAAGGAGCGAGTAGAACGGAGCACCCGGTCGTTGCATCTCATTTGCATGCAGGGCGAAGGTTTCGGGTTAAGGGGGGTTGCAGGCCGCATCATCGTGCAATTTTGCAGGGACCTCCCCATGGCCCCAGAAGCAGCCGCTTTGACACTCCCAGACCGGAGTTGCAGCAGAGTCTCACCTTAAACCCTACCCTAAACCCTAAACCTTGAACCTTGAACCCTAGGTTTAAACCCTAAACCTTGAACCCTAAACCCCAAACCTTGAACCCTAAACCTTAACCCTAAACCCTAAACCTTGCACCCTAAACCCTACTGTAAAGCCCGAAGCGTCTGACGCACCACCTTCGAGGCTTTTCGAAGCAACAGCCCTCCAAGCTGAGGTCGTCGAGCCGGAGCGCGGCCTAAACACCGTCTCCGCGCGACTCCTACTATAGGGGTTTAAATTGTGGGGTTCCTTGAAACGTCTATAGGGGTTCTGTAAGGGTTCCTGTAAAGGGGTCTATAAGGCCTACTATAAGGGCTACTCTGAGGGCTATTATAAGGATTTAGTATGGGGGCCTAAATAGTACCAATGCTACTTTGGGGGTTCCTTGTTATACCTATAGTAGTTTTAGTGGGCGCCCAAGCCATGTTCTCATTATCCAGGCCTCTCTAGTACCTTGAGGGCTCTCAGTTTTTAAGGGTTCAGGACTCTTGTCATGTCTCTAGTCTAGGGTGTAAGCAAGGGGTTCTGGGCTCGCAGGAGTCAGAAATGCAAGGTTTGCAGGTTGCAGCATGAAGAGACTTGGACATGTTCATAAACGGCTTTGCTCTTTCGTCGGGAAACATCGACAATGCGCCAGACTTGAGCAATCATGCCTTCAACTTTGCACACGCATGGTGCTGACTACTTGGAGGTTCATGGGTAGTTATAAGTGGGGTTATAAGTAGGGTAACTATACTTATAACCCATATTAGTGGACTTATAGCCCTACTTATAACTACCCATGAACCTCCAAGTAAGCGAAGCCATAACAGGAAGACTTTCTCTTTCGCCAGGTTCAGGGCTCACGGGTTTCAGGCATGTTTAGGGTACGCAGCTAGGGATAGGATCTTGGGCGCGTAGGATGAAGGCATTGACAAAGGGGGTAGCCTCTGCCCAAAGTGCACGGCAGAAAGGGTTTGGATCCGGCAACGTGCAGCGCAGCAACAGATCTGATCAACTGAGCTTGAACTGGATAGGATTCTGTGTAAGGCATCCAGTGCTGGAGGAGTCCACGCACCTTAAACCCTAAACCCTAAAGGCCCTAAACCCTCTAAACCGTCCAAAAACAGTACTTCGCTCGCAGGTTTACAGGGACCCCGATAACGTATGCTTGGAGGTTCATGGGTAGTTATAAGTAGGGCTATAAGTCCACTAATATGGGTTATAAGTATAGTTACCCTACTTATAACCCCACTTATAACTACCCTAAACCTTAATCCCTAAACCCTATAACCCTATAGATCCCTTTAAAGGAACCCTACTTATAACCCCACTTATAACTACCCATGAACCTCCAAGTGCTGGCTCGGAAAGCTGTAGGCCTTGGGCCGTAGGGTCCCAGACCCTAAGCCCCAACGCAAGCCCTTAAGAACAACCCACCGTCCTTCAATTTAGGGTTTAGGGTTTAGAGACCCAAACTGCATCGTGATCCTTGGAAGATGGAGGATGGAGGGGGGGGGGGAGCGGGCTGGATTGATCAGCAGCCTGCATGATGTTGCAAATGCTCCCCCAATCGAGACCTACGAAGCGAAGGGATCAGGATTTTCGTGTGAGGGTTCAGTAGTATTTTGTTTGGATTGGTGCGTTCATGTCTCTATATATACATATATATATATATATATACACATACAATATGATATTGTATATATATATATATATATATATATATATATATATATATATATATATATATATATATATATATATATATATATATATATGTACACCATGTCTCCGTAATGTACATATTTCCAGGTTTGCGGGGTTTTCAATGATCGAAGCGGGGCGTACGCCTGAAGCCCGGGTTCTGCCGCGAAGTGAGGCTTCCTCTTCGGATGCGAAGCTGCTGTGCTGTGGGGATTCAGGCTCCTCGTCACCTCTAGGGCCTTTAGGGTTTATGTAGGGTTTAGGGTTTAGGGTTAAGGGTTTAGGGCTCAGGGTTTAGGGATTAGGGATTAGGGTTTGAGGTTTAGGGTCTAGGGTTCAGGGTTTAGGGTTTAGGGTTTAGGGACCTTAAACCCCTAAACCCCCAACCCTAAACCTTCGGATTGAAGCAGTTCTGCCCTTGCCCTCACCAAGGAGGCCATAGTCGGGTGTGTGAACCTCCGAGCGGATACCGGAACCGCGAGCCTCAGACTCTCCAGGTTGATGCTGAAGGTGTACTTGGAGGATCATGGGACTTAGTAAGTTAGGTTATAAGTACCTTACTTGGGGTTATAAGTAGCTATAAGTATAGTTACCCTAATCATAACCCTAGTTACTAAGTCCCATGATCCTTTAAGTAGGGGTTACGTTTTCTGGGTCTAGGGCCTGGGATGGAGCATTTACAGAGAGCCTTGAAGCCTAGATGCTGGCCCAAAAGATCTCTCAGCCTTGGTTTTGTTCTAGACTGCCGTCTAGCAAAACCCTGCAGTGTGAGACGGTTGATGGTATAAATCCTGCATTACCTTAAGGACCCTAAGCTATGGGAATTATGGCATATTCCTTATGATGGGTAATGCAGGATTTATATCATCAACCGGAGCACCCAGCGCGAAAAATTCGAGACAAGGAATTTCGACCACGAGCTGTTTTGCTCGATTCCGATTCCCGCGAACATAGCAGAAGCTCACAAGTCCACGACCATACTTGTGGAACCCCTGTATGAAGCCCTGAACCTTTCTAGGAATGCCAACAGAAACTTTAAAGAGGAGAACCCTCATATTGAAGGAACCCTTCAAGGAATCCTTATGCATTATATATGTATATATATATATATACAGCCTTAAGGGAACCCCTCAACCCTCAACCCCAAACCCTCAACCCCAAACCCTAAACCCTACACTAAACCCTAAATCCCTAAACCCTAATCCCTAAACCCTAAACCCTAAACCCTACACCCTAAACCCTAAATCCCTAAACCCTAAACCCTAAACCCTAAATCCCTAAACCCTAAACCCTAAACCCTCAACCCTCAACCCTAAGCCCTGGTAGGAGCCCTTAAAAAGGGCCCCCTCCCCCGACCTTCCGCTGCCTTTTGTCGGCTCCCAGGTTCCGCCTTCGTCCTCCGCGCCGCCCTCAGACTTCAGGGTCGAGAGAGATTTCGGAGTTTCCGAAAATTAGGGGTACCTTATTTTGGGGGCCCTTATAGAAAGGATCCTACTATTTAGGGTACCATATTAGGGTCCCCTATTTTCGGAAAGTCCCATTTCGGGGTTTAGGGGCTTAGGGGTTTAGTGGTTTAGGGGCTTAGGGGGCTTAGGGGTTTAGGGTTTTGGGCTTAGGGTTTAGGGCTCAGGGTTGAGTTGTAGGGGTTTTGGGGTTTGGGGTTCGGGTTTGGAGTTTAGGTTTGGGGTTTTGGCGGTTCAGGGTCTGGGATTTCGGTCTGGGGGTTTCGCCTGTGGGGCTAGGATTTGGGGTTCAGGTGTTGGGGTTGGGGTTTAAGAGGTTGAGGCATCCAGCAACCCTGAAGAGTAGCATCGTGCTGCACGCTGTGGTGGCCCACTCTACTGCCGGCGGATTTCTGGATTCACTCTGGCTCGATTATTTGGGGCTGTGTACTCGTGCATGCTGGGCTTGAATAGTTTAAATGTACAATCTGAAGACCCGATGCGAAACCAGGCTTCTGCATAGGATTTGGTATGGTATGTGAAACTTCCTGACGATATGACCTTCTTTTTACTGTAGTGATATTTGTTATCCCCAGGATTGTCATCATTCAGTTTATTGTCGTTGTTGTGGTCGTTGCTGGTGCTGTCATTCTTGTCACTACTGCTGATTCTTAACATTTTTTGGGTTGTTACGACGCGACTATCCGTCTTCGCATGGCTGTTGATCTAGCGGGTTGGGGTTTTCTGGGTTCAGATCCCTGGACCATAAGCCCTGAGCTCTGAACCCTGAACCCTAAACCCTAAACCCTGAGCTCTGAATCCTGAACCCTAAACCCTAAACCCGGAAGCTAGAGGATGCGCAGGTGACCCGTTTTCGCTCGCCCACAGCTGCCACCTCCACCTGGCCTGGGCAGCAGAGATTCCGGCCCGCCGCAGGTGCCAGCCGAGATGCATTCGCGGCTCAAACGCCGCGGAGGAGAGTTGTATCTAGCATGGCGGGCGCGTCAGTCGTCCTGGCGTCACTGGCTCGCCAAGACCACCTGTTGCGTGCGGCATTCGACAACGTCTGTCAAGGCCTCGACGCGGTTGATGCAGCGAGCGGCTCCCCCCATGTCGGGCAGTGCCGTGTATCATCTGGCCCAGATTGCAGACTTGACTGAGCGAACTTCCTCGGCTGCGGCAGTGCAGGCGATGGACGAGGTTCTGAATCTGCTCATTCACTTTGTGTGTGTGTGTGTGTGCGTGTGATTGAGGATTCTGCAACAACCCTTCTGCGGGTTTGCCTGCCTAGCCCATAATCGCGGGATTCTGATCCGTCCGAGCTAGACCTCAAATGGGAGTTTCCGGAAATTAGGGGTACCCTCTAAAGTTTGGGGTCCTTATATAGAATAAGGATCCTACTGTTTAGGGTATAAAATTAGGGTCCCTGATTTTCGGAAGCTCTGCACCCCAATAGAGCCCTTTAACTTTACAGGAACCCTTATAGTACCCTTACAGCAACCCTTAGGTGGAAACTCCCAAATCGAGTTTTCAGGTCCGCAAGCCGCACCTGGTGAGCTGCCACTTGCAAGCCGCGCCCCTGCAGGGGTTTTGAGAGAGTTTGGGGTTCGAGACCCCGGACGTCCCGAAACCCCAAGCCCTAATACGGGAGCCGAAAAAATCACTAATACTATTTTGGTGGTTCCTTATTATAAGTATAGTATAATGGGGCCCAAAACCCTATTCTAAGTATTAAGGCCCCTATATTATGTTTCAAGTTCAGGCTCCTTCCTTTTGCCAGCGTTGTGCTGAGTTGAAGATATTTTCAGGGCACGGGGGTACGGCCGGGAGATGACGATTCTGCAGGATTTTGGGGTTGACTTCTTTGATGCTTGGAGGTTCGTGGGTTGTTGTAAGTGGGGTTATAAGTACCCTAATAAAGTACCCTAATATGGGTTATGGGTATAGTTACCCTACTTATAATCCTGCTTATAGCTACCCATGAACCTCCAAGTGGTGTCGGGTGCAACCTATGGTTGCTTGTGTGTTGCTGTGTTCAGCTTGATGCCACCTTGTGTGTGCACTCGCTTACTGAAGACCCTGCAGTACTTGGAGGTTCATGGGTAATTAGTTGTAAGTAGGGTTATAAGTAGGGTAACTATACTTGTAGCCCATATTAGGGGACTTATAACCCGACTTATAACTACCCATGAACCTCTAAGTAAGCCTCTGTTCGCCCACGCCCATGCCAATCCCGTCAACTCGAAATCGGGCCAGGCGATCTACTATAAGGCTTAAATAATTGCCTATACCATTTTGTTTGGGGGTTCCTTATTATAGCTATACCTGTAGTCTCCATTGTAGTTCCCTTTTGGGGTTTCCTTTTAGGATCCTTGATATATAACTGGCTAAACCAAAAAAAGGAACTACAATAAATACCATAGGTAGTATAATGGGCCCCAAGGCCCTGTTCGAATTAGTAAGGCCCCCTGTAGTACAGGCATTAGCGCTCTTTTGCGTCAGCCCAGGGTTTGTAAGGGTACGGTCAAAGGGGAAAAGGAGGGACCCTTAATGGGGACCCCCACCCCCACCCTATAATGGGCTATACAATGGGTATATAATAGCTATAGTAAGGGTATATACCTAGGGGTCCTTATTAAGGGTCCCTCCTTTTCCCCTTTGATACGGATCTAGGGTTTAGGGTTTAGGGTTCAGGGTTTAGGGCAGAAGAAGATGCCTGCGACTAAGGCCCTTCATGAGTGCAGGGAGGTCTTTGAATCAGGGCTCGACGTTGGGCTGTAGTTTTCAAACCCCTGATCGCCCTAAACCCGAAGCCCCTAAATGTGAAGAATCCGGCTGCATTAGTCTGCACTACCCAAGCCTTTCCCACAATCCACGTGTCACTTTGCCATGGATGTGTAGACTCACCCCTAAACCCTAAACCTGAACCCTAAACCCTAAACCAAAACCCTAAACCCGAAAACCCTAAAACCCTAAACCCTAAAACCCCAAAGCCCAAAACCCTAAACCCAAAACCTAAACCGTGAAGCGGGAAGCTTTATGCTGTACCGTGATGTCTTTGGCCCAGGTGTGATCAAATGAGGGCGCTTTCAGACATATCTGCTTACAAGACAGGAACAGGAGTCGTTACCTGCCGTTACGTTGATTTCAGCCCTAAAGCTCAATCATGACTTGCAAGAACGGGGCCTTGCTTTGAACTCCCATCTCCTTTTTCAGCCATTTCACCAAAAAGACTCGTGCGTAAGGTTGAGCATACCTAGATTGCGCCGTACACTTAAAGCCTTAAAGCATCACAGACGCCTACAGAGTCCCAGCGGTCTCGTCCCCTCTTCTCGCGCCTTCGCGCCCGGGGGGCGACAAAGCGCCGACCGCAGCCTCGCGGCTATGGGACTGGGCAGCAGCTCGACGAAAGCTAGTTGGCGGACTATGACTCTAAATGTGACTGTGACTCTACTATGACGACGACGATGATGACGGTTATGGTATCATTATGGCCATGATCCTGGCCATGAAAATGGTTTGCAATTCTTCTTCTTGTCATCGTAATTCCGTTGTAGTACTCGTAGTACCAGTAGTACCAGGAGTAGAAGCAGTACTAGTCGTAGTCGTCGTCTCATGATTTGCCCTAAGCCCGTGACTCTTTCGGCTTCGACCTTGACTGTACCAACAGTCAAAGGGGAAAGGGAGGGACCCTTAATGGGGACCCCTAACCTATAATGGGCGGCTATATAATGGGTATATAATAGCTATAATAAGGGTATATACCTAGGGGTCCTTATTAAGGGTCCCTCCTTGTCCCCTTTGAAATAGTGCAGCTTTGCAGACGTGCACAAGCTGGTTAACATCAGAAAGGCTGATGTTCCATAGCCGGTCAGACCACAGCGTGGCAACAGTTCTCATGTGGGTGGTTGTCAGAATTAGGGTCCCTTTATGGGTCCCTATTATAGTACGGCCGGCACCTAATATTTAGGGTACCCAAAACAGGGGCCATAATTTTGACAACCACCCACGTGGCAGAGCAGGTGCCGAGTATGCCTACTCACGGGCCCAAATCATTGGTGCTAGTATCCACTGTTTAGTCCCTATATTCGGGCCCCGTATAATTGTTGAATATGATATTTCCAAAAAGTTGCTCGAATTTGTTGATGACCCTTGTATCCTGCCCCAGTCGATCTCCGTTCTGAGAACTGAGCCTACTTTACAGGGATCGACTCTGCTGGGTGTTTGCTCCCTTTTCAGGGTTTAGGGTCTGGGCCTCTACATGATTCCAAACCGGCATGCGACCTTTGCTGGCCCTTAGTTTTTTTTGTGAAAGGTCCACGGTTTTCGCTCCGGAATGGGTGCTGGCATCCCTCGGGATCTACAATCGACGGAACAACGGAATATCCTTCAATCCTGAACCGCAAGAGCTCTAGGGCCAAAAGTTCGTCAGGGGTTCCGCTTACACCCTTGGGGCTTTGGTGGCGACCAAATATGCATCTGGAGTCGCGTTTGTCCAGCCTCCCGTCGAAACACTAGCTTGTTCAGTGGTGTACTTTTTCGCTTTTTCGCAGTGGGTTACCGGCCAAGACCCTCAAATGCAGGCAGCCTGGAATGCTGCTCCAACCCGCGCAACCGGGGGGGCGTCTCCTGCGATGTCGACAGTCTTTTTGGCGGCTGGGTCTCCGTTGGTTACAGAGGGCTTGGAGGTTCAGGAAATAGGGAGCTGGAATAGGGGATGTAGGCGTTTGGGGTTTTTGGGTCTAAGGTAACAAAGCCTTCTGTGGTGGGCATCTCATGCCGTGAGCAAATCTGTGACAGGCTTTTTGCTGGTTGAATTCGAGGCTTTAGCTCTGGTACGTGTCCTTTTTCCTTGTTGACTCGAAACACCATAGCAGTCCTCTTTTTCAGTAACGGGTTCGATTAGCTAGATGCAATGGCAACTTGTGATATCCCAGTCTGAACTAATGGTATAAAGACCAATGTGAAACCGTACCCTAAACCAGTAGAACCTAAGGCCCTCCAGCCCGCCAAACCCCATCCTAAATCCGCAAGATCCTTGCAAACCCAAACCCTGCAAGGAAAGATGGGCTTCGAAACCTCAGATATGCCTATCAAGGGACTTCATGAAGCTCCCTAAACCCTTAACCCCAAAACCCTAAACCCCTAAACCCTTAAACCCTAAACCCTAAACCCCTAAACCCCTAGACCCTTAAACCCCTAAACCCCTAAACCCCTAACCCCTGAACCCTATCAAGAGACGTTATGAAGCTCTTTGTAGCTGCAGCCACCTCCGATCCTCAATGAACCAAACCGTCGAAACCCGCCCATAGAAGCCCGAGATCCTCCACAGTAGTATAGGGGCCTATAGCGGTTCTATAAGGGTTCATTAAAGGGGTCTACAAGGGCTACTACAGGGGCTATGAGAATCCAAAATAGGGGCCTCTTTCAGTACCAAAACTATTGTGTGCGGGTTCCTTGTTATAGTTATAGTATCATAAAAACCCCCAAAACCCTATTCTAAGGTATTCAGGCCCCTACATTACAGCACAAAACAGGGACCGCGGCCCTGGAAACATGGAGGGGTAGGGTTTGGGGTTAAAGACCCGCAAACTGGACCCCCGCCCCTCCAGGATTTAGGGTTTCGGGATCCGAAGCTATGATGCCCAGTAGTACCCTTATTCCCTTTTTGTAGTCCTAGGTTCCTTATAAAGTTACCCAATACCAAAAAGAGAGGCCTTTTTATTCTTAGGTTACTGGGTATCCTAGGAAGAAAAGCTAAACCCGAAACATTGACAAGGAGAAGACGCTTTTTACCGCGACGCAAGATGGGATGACGCCTGCTTTTACTGGTCGTGTCAGGGGCCGGACGTCTTGGCAATTTTGACGGTTTGAGGGTCCAAGGTTTATCAGGGTTTCGAGTTTTTGCTGGTCAACAATTCGGGCTCAAGATGTAGGAGGGAGTCAAGGGGTCAGACTTTGGCGTTTAGGGCTAAAGTTTAGGCTTTGGAGGTTAGGCTTTGCACTCAGGCTTAGAGTTGAGGGCTCAAGATCTACTTTGGGTGTTGGGGTTTGAGGGTTGGAGTTAAAGGCTCAGAGCCGATACGGCTCGGCAGTTGGGGTTGAGGGCTCATGGCCTAGTGGGCTTGGGCTTTGCGTGTTGGGGCTGAGGGTACTTGGAGGTTCAGGGGTAGTTATAAGTGGGGTTGTAAGTCCCCTAATATGGGTTACAAGTATAGTTACCCTACTAAAAACCCTGCTTATAGCTACCCATGAACCTGCAAGTAGAGGGTCTAGCGTATTCAAGTCTGCGGTTGAGGGGACTCAGGCCTGTTTAGGGTGTGGGGTTTATCCGGTGTTTTCGGTTGAGGAATAAGGGCTGAGGGGCTCATTACAATGCTTTGTTGGCTCCCTGCCGTCGCAGACCCTGTTCCGAGCAGTGAGCACTCATGTTGCAAGGAGGTTCTGTAGATCAGGGAATCGTATGTCGGAACCATGTGAGTCTTGAGACCATGGCCCAAACTCCAAGCTCTAAACACAAGGCCCGAAGATCCTCCCGAAAGGTTCGGGCCCCGTAAGCAGCTATGCAAAAGCCCTGAGCGCGGCCCGGAAAACTCCCTCAACCAAAGCCCTACGTCTTCAGCTGGTAGGAACGCCTGGTGTGTTAATTTGGCCTTGGACATAATTCAGTAGCATCAGACTGGGCGCTGGTTACGGGATTTATTTTTAAGTTACCACAGTAAGGAAAGCATATTTGCTCAGTATAGATCCCTATTATGGTAACTTAAATAAACCGTAAACCCTAAATCATGTGCACTGAGGACTTCCACGACCGGTTCTACGAGTGCCAGGACGGGGAACGTGTTGAGACAGAGGGCGCTAATGTAGGGATCTCAAGAATTACCGATACTATTCTTTGGGGGGTTCCTCATTATAATTATAGTATCATGGGCCCCAAAACCCTACTCTAATTATAAATCCCTCTACATTTCTAGGACCCAGAGTAGGCCCATATTCCCTTTTTTAGGGTTCAGGTTCCCTTATAAGCCCCTTTAAACCAAAAAGGGCACCCTTTTTATTCCTAGTTTACTCTTGGGTCTAGATTAAGCCCTAAAGTCACAATCCCAAACCTCGCAGAGTCGCAGTACAAGACCCCAACCATCCCAATCCGACAGTCGGCACACTTCAAACAACTGCTAAGGCTCTTTCGTAGGCTTCCTCTTATACCTATGCCCAAAACTTTATTCTAAGTCTTAAGGATCATATATGACAGTCTTCAAATCCGGGGTTGCAGACAGCGCTTTTCAGCCTCAAGGGGCTAGGGTTTGAGTTCAAGAACGCAGCTTCTGGTTGGGAACAGAGCTGCGGCTTGGCGGGGTGCAAGCCTTTATCCTGAGCCCGTAGATTAGGGTTTAGGGTTTAGGGTTTAGGCTGGTACATCCGTTTGCCTGGCACCCTGCAAGGTCAAAAGCACAACTGCCCCCCGCACACCGTAAGCCCTAAACTAAGCACAGTTAAAAAACAGCATACTTGGAGGTTCACGGGTAGTTATAAGTGGGGTTATAAGTCCCCTGATATGGGTTATAAGTACAGTTACCTACATACTTATAACCCTACTTATAACTACCCTAAACCCTAATCCCTAAACCCTATAACCCTGTAGATCCCTCTAAAGGAACCCTACTTATAACCCTACTTATAACTACCCATGAACCTTCAAGTTTTCAGTTCTCAGGCCACCAGGCGATTTGCGCCGAACCCCGAAGCAGGAAGTTCTCATGTGGAACACAAGTTTGCTAGTTGGCGCTGGTTCCTCGAGTCCCGTAGCTTCGAAGCAAGACAGGCAGGCTTCCCAGCACTCAGCCGATCTAGGTTTTAGGTTGTGAGGTATATTTTCTAGGATTTAGTGTATAGAGGGTGTGGGCTGGCCGACTGACCCGATCTCGGGGCACCTGCATGTTCCTGCATTCTTATCCTTAAACCCTAAACTTTCTACAGCAGCAACCCCCCAACTCCAACTTCGGAAAACGTGAAAAACCCTGAACCCGATATAAAACCCTCAAGCTTAAATGGAGGTTTCCGAAAAAAAGGGGACCCTAGAATAGTACCCTGAATAGTAGGATCCTTCTTATAAGGACCCCCAGATAAGGTATACCGTATTTTCGGAAACTCTAAACCATTAGCCCTTGAAAGGAGCCCTTATAGTACACCTTACATTACGTAACCCTTTAAAGGAACCCCTAAGTACCCCCTACTTGAAGGATCATGGGACTTAGTAAGTAGGGTTCTAAGTACCTTAGTTGGGGTTATAAGTAGCTATAAGTATAGATACCCTCATCATAACCCTAGTTGCTAAGTCCCATGACCCTCTAAAAGTAGGCCCTAAACCCTACACTAAACCCTATAGATGCCTTTAAGGAACCCTATAGATCCCTTTAAGGGGCCCTTTACTAAGTCTCATCATCCTTTAGATAGACCCTAAACCCAAAACCCCTATAGATGCCTTAAAGGAACCCTTAAAGATCCCTTTAAAGGAACCCCTAGGTACCCCCCTATAATCAGGAGGGATCCTCGGAGCATGATGGCCTCTTCCATGCAGCCTCCGAGCAAGCCTGGGTCAAGTTCTCCAAGGCCCGGGGGGCTCGGGTTTAGGGTTTGGGGGTTTAGGGTTTAGGGGGCTTAGGGTTTAGGGGTTTAGGGTTTAGGGGTTAGGGTTTAGGGTTTATGGGTTTAGGGTTTAGAGTTTAGGGTTAAGGGGTTTAGGGTTTAGGGGACCTTCCTGCCTTTGTCCTTCTTAGGGAAGCTAATCGTAAGTTACCATAATAGGGATCTATAAGCTGTTCCTTTAAGTGATCTCTGAGGTTTCTGTTAAGGGTTTAAGATACCAAAAAAGGGATCTGTAGTAAATCATGTGCTTTCCTTACTATGGTAACTTAAACCAAACCCTAAACCCTAAACCCTAAGCCCTAAACCCTAAACCCTAATCCCTAAGCCCTTTAACAAGAGCCCAGTCGGTCTTGTGGGGTTCAGCGTTTTGAGGGGCTCGGCACACGGCAGAAACGACGAGAAGGAGATTTCTTTAAAGAAGAGCGGGCAGTCTTCGATGGTTCCTTGGGGCAGAGTCGTAGTAGCAGCAGTAGTAGCATCGTCGTCGTCGTATAGAATCATAGTCATAGTACGTCATAGTAAGGAGGCTCAAGCCAAGGCACCTTTGCGCCAGTTACCCAGGCCTGCACGAGTTGTCAGGAGCACCGTCAATTCTGCGTTCAGGGCCTGGAAACCGAACTTTCTCGTCCCGAGCCCATGATTGCTGAACACGATGAAACTGCTTTGCAAAATTCTAAAACTGAACTTGACGTCTGATCCCTATGGTTGATGATATAAGTCTTGCATTACCCATAATAAAGAATATACCATAAATCCCATAGTTTAGGGTCCTTAAGGCAATGCAGGATTTATATCATCAACACTAACCCCAAGCCCGGTACCGAAGGCTGCAGGCCTACTGCCTGGACCATCCCAGCTTTGAGTTTCAAGCCTGAAGCTGCAAGGTCCCCAACGCAGCCTGCAACCAAAAAGCAGACTTTAGCTGAGCCGATGGCTGTGATCTTCATAAGACTAAGGTGCTGACTCCAACTTTAAGGCAGAAAAGATGAAAGTTCGTGGATCTCTGAATCCTAAACCCGAAACCCGAACCCTCAATCCTCATCCCAAACCCGGAGTCACCGTATGCGCATGATTTCAGGGAACCTTGGCGGCGAGTTACGCCTCCTTCGAGCTGCCACTTACGCTTGCTAATCTGGGGCGGAGGGCTGAGGGATGCACTTCTTAAAAGACATAGGGGTGGTTGTCAAAACTATGGTCCCTTTTTGGCTACCCTGAATATTAGGTGCCGTATTATAATAGGGACACAAAAAGGGACCCTAATTTTGACAACTACCCATAGAATAGAAAGGCATCACAACAGGAGAACTGGAACGGTAGGTTGTGTCTTCTAGGCTTCAATTTAGCTCCCAACCTGGAGTAAGGGCTGCCAGAGTTTGGATTTTTTGACACATCTTGTGGGTGATCACTTCAGGGTTTGAGGGTTCAGGCTCCAAATTTTTCAGAGGGTTTAGGGTTTAGGGGTTTAGGGGTTTAGGGTTTAGGGTATAGGGTTTAGGGCTTGTCTACCTCAATTTGTCAATGCCAGGCTATGGACTTCATGCGCCCCCATTCGACCCACCTCAGCGCGCGACATGCGTCTGTTTTGTCTGGTTTGATTGGGCCCAGAAACCCCGAGCCGTAAACTCTCACAAACACCCAAACCCCAAGCTCTTGTAAGCATTAATCATAAACTCAGTAAGCTCCAAGCCATTCGAGTTGTACTTTTCCTGTCATGTATTCAAAACCCAGGCACAGGCGCGCACGGCGAGCCTCCTCAGCACTTTCGGGTCTCTCAGGCAGCCGTCGCCGTTGTTGCGTATAGGGCCTCATGGGGGGCTTTTATGGAGCTTATGTGTTTTCCAAAGGTTTAACTGGGTATCACTGTAAGGTCCTTATGGGAGTTTCCGGAAATAGGGGGCCCCAATATGGTATCCTAAATAGTAGGATGCTTATTGTATGGGACCCTTATAGAGCCCTTTAAATGTAATAGTACCCTTATGGTAACCCTTTGAAGGAACTCTTAGGCGCGTCTAATTTTCGGAAACTCCCTTACATGGGTTGACCTCCTTGGCCCGACTCCCGACAACCCATGGCTCTCAGGAAATTCTTATCACCAAAGCCCGTAAAACAGAGAATCACGGCTGTGTATCAATTAAAATAGGGTGTTGGAGCCCAGAATACTACAGTTATAATAAGGGCCCCCCAAAACAGCATTGGTGCTCATTTAGGCCCTATAAGCGGAAAGGCCGTTTAGTTTGCTTATAGATAGATGTGACAATGTGTTCAGTAGTTTGCTATCAGAATTCCCGTTCCTCTTCATCTCAGGTTTTCCCATTGGTACTATTCTGAGCGTTTTTACGAGTATGACCATGACTGTACCGTACAGGATGCACAGCACCTGGACCTTAAAGCCCTAAACCCCTACACCCCTATACCGCTAAACCCTTAAATCCTTGAACCCGTAAACCTCTAAACCACCTTAGACCCCTAAACCCTATACCCTAAACCCTAAACCCTAAACCCGCGTCTAGCCTAGTGGCTTTCAGTTCAGACTGGCGGCAGACTGGACGGAAAAAGGCGCTCAAAAAAAAAAACCTAAACCCTATACCGAGGATCTAGTGGTTGTGGTTGTCTGAAACTTCTCAGTCCCCCCGACTCCGGGAACTACGATGCCTAAAGTCTGCAACGGCCTCGGCAAATCCTGAATACGGTTGATGATATAAATCCTGCACTACCTTAAGGACCCTAAACTATGGGAATTATGGTATATTCGTGACTATGGGTAATGCAGGATTTATATCATCAACCGTAGGATCTTATAGTATGTTGGACTCTTATATAGATCATATATCATGCACTATAGACTGTAAAATATCAACTACCATATTTAGAGATTACATATTGTATTATAGATCGCAGTCATAGTGAAGAGCCTGACACCGCTGTGAGATGAGACTTTCAGCAATTCGGAGGTTGCCAGACTTCGGGTGTAAATCGGGTCGCGGTTTCAGGTTTCTGAAGACCTAAAAGTTAGGTTCCGTTTACAGTTTCGGGATTTGCGTGATCTAGTAGCTAGAATGACTAGAACAGGGCCTTGGGATACAACTACATCGGGACAATAAGGGATCCGGGGACTCCTGACTATTACCTCAAGCGTACTCGGGTGTCCCTTGATGCCCCCATCCATGCTGACATTTGCCAGGCAGTCCGAAGACCTCAGGAAGCAAAACTCCACAACCCACAAAGACTGACCCTAAACCCTAAACCTTCTTTCCTAAGACCATCAGAGCCATTCTTGGCATTCCTAAAGGGATAATCCCCTGCGCTCCTCTCCCCGAAGGAAAACCCCGAAGAAGCCCAAGAAACCTTTCCTGTCATCCCCCCAACTTGGAGGTTCATGGGTGGTCCCCTAATATGGGTCATAAGTGTAGTTACCCGACTTATAACCCTACTTATAACTGCCCATGAACCTCCAAGAAGCAAAGCACTTAGCCAGGCCCACCCCCGGAGAATTCCAGCTCCAGCGCAGCCCCCAGCGCGCCGGCCCCCGCCGCTTTGGCCGACAGGGGAAGTAAAGCGTTCAAACCCTAGAGACCCCGAAGCTTTGAGTCTGAATCCCCCAGAGACTCCAATATCCCTTAATAAAGGAATATTCCCTAAATTATAGTAGGATCCCTAATATGATTTAAGGAATATTCCTTAATTAATGGATATTGGAGTCTCTGCGCCCTAAAGCCGTCAAAGCCCCGAAGAAGGTCTTGCAGAGTTCGGTACAGCTGGCTATCATGGTTCGGTAAT
This sequence comes from Symbiodinium sp. CCMP2592, assembly GCA_905221615.1. Taxonomy (NCBI): domain Eukaryota; class Dinophyceae; order Suessiales; family Symbiodiniaceae; genus Symbiodinium; species Symbiodinium sp. CCMP2592. The sequence continues at coordinate 398,307 of CAJNDT010002802.1, forward strand.
GTAGGAACCTAATTAAGAATCCCTGGGCCGATGATCCCCAAATAGTAGGCTTCAGAAGGAACCCTAATAAAGGCCCAAGGTTTCTTAATCAGGTTGCTACATTACATTTCCTTCCAAAGCCTGCTGCTTGCGCACTTCGAACCTTTGCCGGAGGGCTGCCCTTGACGCCTGCGGAGACTCATTGAGATGGCTATAAGCTAACCCCTGAACCCTACACCGGGTTTAGGGCTTTTAGGGCTTGGAGGGCGTATAGGGTTTATAGGGTTTATAGGGTTTATAGGGTTTATAGGGTTTATAGGGTTTATAGGATTTAGGGTCTAGGGTTTGGGGCTTAGGGGGTTTAGGGCTTAGGGTCCAGGGTTTAGATTGCTTAGTACACAGACGTAGACCAGACCCTTTATCTCGATTCTACTCATGGGCCACCACAGAGCGCGCGGCACTTCAAAAATGAGGAAGCTCGTCAACAGGAAGCTGACGGCGGATCCCAAGCCTGCGACTGCAGAGGTGAGCAGCGTTCAGCCGCCGGTGAAGGCGCAGTGGGCCGAAGCAGAGCTCAAAATCAAAAGATGGGCCCAGATCCAGACCAGTCAACTCGTCTGCGAGTGAGGTCGTGCTGCTTCTTGAGCTCGGTCAAGTGTGCTATACTACGTCCCGGAGCCTTATAGATTGATTTTCTAAGACCCCGAAACCAAGCCCCTAGCAACCCTCATAGAAACCCCTAAAGGAACCGTTAACGGGAACCCTGTTCTAGTTACTAAGGCCCCAGAAATTTCATGAAAGAGTGTAGGATTCATGGCATCAATGGTTAAGCATAGGGCTTGAGTAGTTCAAGATGTAGGTTGTGCATGAAAGGTTCAAAGTTTTAGGGTTTAGGGATTCTGGGGGTTGAAGGGTTCAAGATTTCGGCGGTGAGGTTCCACGGTTCAACGCTTGCAGTTTTAGGGTAACCCTAAACCCTAAACTTCCCTCGACCTTTTCAACCCGTACGGAGCAGCCTCAGAGGGTGAACGTTTGGTGGCTGCCGCTTTTTCGCGGATCTCCGGCCACGCCTTCGAGCTGTCTAGTCATGGTAATCATCAATAAAGGTAATGATTTGATATTCGTCATAATACTAGTCATAGTAATCATCAGTTTTTGTGATTTGATATTCGTCATAATAATATCACAAATTCTAGTGCCAATGCATGCCCCAGGCCAAAATCCTGAACCTAAATCCGGGAGGTGAGGCCCCGAGGTAGGCTGAAGAGCATCGAAGGTCCGATTCAACTCCTTCGCGGAAATCCGGGAGACGAATCAGTGGCTTGGGAAGACGATGAAGCAGTGGAAACTGAGCAGCTGTTCAACATGCTTTTCCATTTTGGTATAGTATACTCCTGACAAGCATCAATGACAATAATTTCCTAAACCCTCAACCCTAAACCCGTGTGGCGTAGACGTGTCCCAGAAGGCACCAACAGTTAGTTTCTAACGCCCCTTTGAGCAGTGCAGGAAAGGGGAGTACCTGCCGCCGCGCCTCGGCTGAGAGAAGATGTGCATGGATTTAGGGTTAAGGGTTTACCGTGCTACTTTGGTTATTCAAAAGAGACCCGAAGTTAGAAAACTGCCCACATAGAGGACTATTGTACCTCGATACGATCTAGGGTCGGGTTTAGGGTCTAGGCCTATCCCAAGCATATCATTGTTGATGCTCCTACTCTTGTTCTCTATTTGTTTACCATTGTTATTTAACCTTTGCTATTGTCATTGTCATTTCTTGCTGTGGTTGCCATGCTGTAAGGTAAAAGCCAGAAAGTTGGAATATGATTATCCTAACCCTTCTATGGTAAATTATAGGGTATCCTACCATGAAACCATATTCCAACTTTCTGGAGTTTCCTGTAGGGCCGCTCCCTGGGTTTAAACCTTGAAGGAACATCGTCGAGACTGAAAATAGCTCGGAACACAAGCAACGCTTAAGCCCCCACCCAAAAGCCCTAAACCCTAAACCTACGCCCAAAAGCCCTAAACCCTAAACCTACGCCCAAATGCCCAAAAGCCCTAAACCCTAAACCTAAGCCCCAACCCAAAAGCCCGAGCTCCAAGCCGGAGGTTTGGTGAAGCGCCTAAGCCTAAGCTGCTAAGCTCTGTCTAGCGCGAAGTTCGGGACCCCTAAACCCTATACGCACTACCGTAAATGCCGTAAGCCCTAAACTCTACAAACCCCATAAGCCTATAAGCCCTAAACCGTGAACCCCTAAACCCTAAACCCTAAACCCTAAACCCTAAACCGTTAAGCCCTAAACCTTCGCCCTTCAGCCCTAATGTAGGGACCTGATGAAGAAATCCTGAGCCTTTATATGAATCCTACTATTTTGGGGTTGGGAGGCCCAGGGTTTCTGAATCAGGTTCCTACATTATTCCCAAACCGAAGGCCCCGAGCCTCGAAGGTCAAACCGGGTTCTGGTTAAAGGGTTTAGGGTTTAGGGTTTAGGGTTTAGGGTTTAGGGTTTAGGGTTTAGGGTTGAGTTACCGGGTTCTTGTTAAAAAGTTTAATTGCCACAGTAGGGAAACCAGATTGTTTACTATAGATCCCTATGATGGCAGCTTCACGGTTTAGGGTTTAGGGTTTTTTTTTAAAGAAATACTAGATCCCTATCATTATGGTAGCTTCAGTTACTTGCCTTAGCAAGAACCCGGAGAAGCCCGGAACCCTAAACCCTAAACCCCTAAACCCCTAAACCCTAAACCCTAAACCCTAAACCCCTAAACCCTAAACCCTAAACCCCTAAACCCTAAACCCTAAACCCCTAAACCCTAAACCCCTAAACCCCTAAACCCTAAACCCTAAACCCCAGGACCGGTGAAGGGCCCTACTGGGCGCAAGGCGATGGCAAGGGCCTCATGGTCCGGCAAGGGCCAAACTACAAGAAATTCAGGAGCCCCGGATTAGGTTAGGGTTTAGGGTTTAGGGTTTAGGGTTTATAGGCTTTACGGCGGTTCTGCAAGTCTACTTCAGAGGGCGTCTGAAGTTTCAAGGTTGGGGTTTTAGGGCGATGAAATTGCTCAGACCTGTCTTTGGCTTGAAACATGGCGATCCTAGGAGTCTCATGACACTTGGAGGCTCATGGGTAGTTTTCAGCGGGGTTATAAGTCCCCCAACATGGGTTATAAGTATAGTTACCCTACTTAGAACCCTACTTACAATTTCCCATGAACCTCCAAGTACACATTATTGGTTTTGGGTTTAGGGTTTAGGGTTGTTTCTGTCCCACTATAAGGCCTGGAAGCGGAACCCAAGGCCACTGGGAGTTTGTTGGCTTGTTCACACAACCTCTGGCGCATGGTGAGATAAGCCCACATGCAGTCGAGTTTGTGTGTAGAGCATTGTGACTTCCGGTTTATTCACAGATGGCTTAGACTAGCCAAAGCGTTATGGGCCACTCGAGTCTAGGCGCTACGCTTTGCATACAATCAATGTTTTCCCTTGGGTTGAAGGCATCAGGGTACTTGATAACATGTCAGCCTTTCGCCAAGGGGGTACGAGAATTTCAGCTGGTGGTTTCTTTTGTTCTACTGAAAGCTCATCCTCATCTTTGAGGACTTCCACCTAATCACGACACCTTGAATCCTTCTGCCAGCCGAGCTTTTTGTTGGTTCAGAGTTCAGGTCTTCAGGTGCGGGGCTTACAGGAATGCTTACAGTGAGCAGCGTTACGCCTCAACTCATTATGCTTGTAAACCCTAAACCCTAAACCCTAAACCGCCTGGGCTGCTAACCCCAAGCCCCTGGCCCCAAACCTCGAACCCCAAGTCCCAAATCCCAATCCTAAACCCTAAGCCCTGGACCCTACAATCCTAACATACACCAAAACCCTATTCTAATTATCAAGGCCCCTAAATCAAGCTGGTCATCCTAAACCCACAGCATACACTCTAATGACTAAGGCCCCTTTCTTAAGCTGGTCCAAGCTGCCTCCAGGAATAAGAGCGAGTCTCAAGGAAGCCTCTCCGTTGCACTACCTGGGGATCTTCAGCGTTCAGAGCTGCCAGGGAGGCCTTTGGGAAACTATGCATGATATGCAGCACGTACAAATCAAGGATATGTATGTATGTATGTATGTATGTATCTTTGTATGTATTTTTGTATGTATATGTATACATATACAGAGGTAGACATAGATATAGATACAGATCGAGATATAGACATCGATATATGTTTGGGATCCAACGCCGCCCAAGGAAGCTAAAGTTGCGGTTTAGATGTGTTGGTAGAGCCCTGGCGTTTTCAGAAGTGAAACCCTGCAGCCTGCACCCTAAAATCTGAAGCCCTGTACCCTCAACCCTATTCCTAAACTTCACACCTGACACCACGTTAAAGGAACACCCATAAAAGCTCCCTTGGTTTTTCGTCGGAGTGCGGTTGGCTTCTGGCCACAGCAGTTCAGGGCAAGCCAAATTGTGTTACCGTAACACCCGTAAAGATCTGAAACCGCAAACCCTGCTGCGAGTCCTGGATTTCGTATGGGAGTTCTGATGCGTCTGGGGCTTTCAGGCTTCTGTGCTCGACTCAAGACTTGATATCATGCGAAAAATTGGAGCCCTACAAGCCTGCACCCTGAAACCCTGGAGCCACAAGCCCTCTAAAGCCTAAAGCCCCTGAGCCCTAAACCCTAGAGTCCTAGAGCCCTAAACCCTCGAACCCTAAACCCTAAAACCTCAAAACCCAACCCACAAATCTTAAACCCCAAAACTGTAAATCCTAAACCCCGAAACCGCCCTTACGCCTTAAACACTCCAAATCCGGAACCTCTTCTAGGAGAACCCTTATAGCAAGCCCTCATCTGGGTTCGGTTCCATGAAAAATTTCCTGTGGCCCAAAAAAGACCTTGAAGGAACCTTTAACGTCAAACCCTAAACCATAAGCCCTAAACCCTAAACCCCAAACCTAAAAAGAACTGGAAGTCGCCCCAAGGCATGTACAGCTGCGTCACCTGCGATGCCATAAAGGCAGATGTCAAGGCTTGGAAAGTGGGCTCGGTTTAGGATGCAGCGTTGAGAGTGCTGCGGGCTTTTAGGCCATTTAGGGTTGACCCTTTTGAATGGGGTGATGTAGGAACCTGATTAAGGAACCCTAGGCCTATACTGCCGAAATAGTAGGACTCATATAAAGAACCTTATTAAAGGCCCAAGGTTTCTTAATCAGGTTCCTACATTAGGGTCTGCGATTCATTTCAGGTGCAGGGACCCGCAGGGTTCAGGCGTGTTTCGGAACGAAATCGCATAGCCTAGACCAAGTTGTGCGGTTGTCAAAATTAGGGTCCCTTTTTGGGTACCCTAAATAATAGGTGCCGTACTCCATTAAGGATCCAAAAAGAGACCTTACTTTTGACAACCGCCCAGTTTGCTTTCTTTCCGGGTCTGGCGGCAACGACACCACCAACAGCCAACAACCAGCAACAGCAAGAACAGGAGCAAGAAGCAAGAAGGGGAGCGAGAGCGATAGCAGCAGCAACATCAACAGGACCACCAACGGCAACTGCGGCTACAACTGCGACAACCAACAGCCATCTACGAGCCGCTGCCAACATCCATGGTCATGATCGAAGGGTCTCTTGCGTCTCCGGCAGGCAGAGGGTTTATGGTTTGGGGATTTTCTAGTCTGGTTTTAGAGGGTTTTCGCGCCGCATAAGCCTGCTCCAGAGGTCTGGATAATTAGTGAAAGTATCCCCTGCCCCCAACATTTTATTGTCCTTGTAGTATCAAAAACCCCGAAAACCCGGCTCACATCATACAGACTCATAGGCTGCGCTGTGCCTCATGCTTTAAAAGGCGGTGTTCTGAATTTAGGGTCTTGGATCCCCGAATCCGAAGACCGAGAGGTGCAAGACATTGTGGGGAGGCTCGTTCAGCTGCAAGACCTGCCTTCACAGCTGCTCGTCTTGCTTAGGGGTGGGTAGAGCTCAAATCCGGACACCCGAATATGCCATCCATGATGAATAGTATCCCTTTATAGGCCCACTACACCGTAATAGTAAGAATAGTAATGTTCAGAAGAATGAAACAACAATACAGACAATCTGCACCAAACCTCTTATCTGTTCAATCCCTAGACTCGAGGGCCTTGTAAAGGACTCAGTACGCCCTTGGCCAGGGACCCTAAGCCCTGCATCTCAGAGCAGTGCGTCGCTTGTGCCAGCCCTGCAGCCTACAAAGCACCCGACACGTGCCGAAGCCCTACTTGGAGGATCATGGGACTTAGTAAGTAGGGTTATAAGTACCTTAATTGGGGTTAGAAGTAGCTATAAGTATAGTTACCTTACTTATAACCCTAGTTACTAAGTCCCATGATCCTTTAAGTAACCCACTAAACATCCCATCATGGTAGTCTGGAAGCGAACAGCTGAAAGACACGAGGGCTAAATCAAAAGACCATCCCTGAACACTAGGTTCTCGACCGAAGCCTACAACATGCCCAAAATCCTAGACCTAAACTCTGAACTCGAAGAACTCGAAGAACTCTAAACTGAACCGACCACGAACCCGAAACGCTAAATCCCCAAGGGACCGCTTCCTAGCCGATCTCCCCGGCACTGCGGCGAAGACGCGGTGGACGCCTAGCTGTCGACTTCCTCGGGTGCCCTGGCCATGAACGGTGATAACATAGGGGCTTTCGAGGTTTGGGTGTTTGGGGGTTTAGGGGTTAGGGTTTCGGAGTTTAGGGTTCATGGTTTAGGGTTTAGGGGTTCAGGGGTTTAGGGGTTCAGGGGTTTAGGGTTTAGGGGCTTTCGTTAGTAGAGGGTGTTTTCGTAGGGTTTATTCAGGGGTTTATATGGCAGTCTGAGTCACTAGAACAGGGTTTGGGGTATAATTAGATTCGGGTTGCGGGTAGATCATAGGTCATTCTGGTTCAGTCATGCAACAAGGACCCTGATGGAAGAGTATATCTACTTATACAGGTATTGCAGAAATTTGCATACAGTGACTGCGCCATATTATCCAATATCAACATGGCAGAGTCTACCTAGAAGTCCTACTTTGTTTTCTGAAGGCCCGTGTTAAGCCTCACCCCGAGCCCCGGTCGAAGGAGTCACCCAAGCTATTCTCTGGGTTCCTGATCATACGCATACTAGCATATACCAAAAACCCCGAATACCACTAATAAGGCCCCCCCCCCCCCATGACCGATACCAGTGGAGTGGAATTGGGATCATCGGTGTTCTCACGCGGTCTTTCTCGGTCTACATGACGTTCGAGATTCCATCCTTTAGGATGCTAGGCTTGAAGGTTATGCATGGCTTTAGGGTTTAGGGGTTATGCATGGCAGTTTAGGAAGCTCAGTTGATTTAATATTTTGCGACGGGTGTCAGGATACTGTGTGTGTTGTGTGTGTGCTGCTTTTGCTCATCTGTCGCTGCCATAGGGAGCGTGGGGGAAGCTCCATCCCGATGCAACAGACTTCATACGAATCGCGACATGTTTTGGCGTACATCTCCTTCAAACAGAACGCCCTCATCGCCCAAATCAAAGATCCTTACGCCTACGCCAGATCTAGAGTATTTTTCAGGTCATCTGCCTGAACCTGATGCTGCCCTATGCCGCTGGCCTGCTCTCTCATGAATTATGTGGTTAGTGTTCTGGGGGAACACGCACAGCCGTTCGGGCTTCACCTTATATATTTCGGTAAGTACGGGTATTGTTGTAGTGACAACAACGCAGAATCTTCGCGCATTGTGGCTTGCGGTTTGCCGGTAGGGCAGCTTCAGAAGATGCTAATCCGGACTCTAGCACAGGTCTTTTAGTAGACCCTCGAAGACAACACCGAATATTCTGGTCACGGTTTCAGTCTAGGCGTTGCTGGGCTGGACCCGCGGCTATAAGCCAGGTCGCCAGCCCTTTCCGAAACTTCCGCTCCGACCGACCATGCAAAACCCTGCAATGTGCCGCGGGGCTTGTGCTTCAGTGGTAGCAACAGGAGGCCCTTGCGAACTTGCCGGAACTGTGTTCAGATCATCCTCCCTCTGTGGTTCATGGTCAGGGGGCAGTCAGGTATGGCTCTTCTTATACCGGCCTCTAAATCGAATCTAACTCTTCGGCATGGAACCAACAGTCTTCCGGCCTACTTGACCTTAACACCCGCCCTAAACGCTAAACCCTTAGAAAACCGCCCTAAAAACCTAAACCCTACACCCCTATGCCTGCCTCAACCCTTAGCTTCTTGGGCCCTCGGCCCTATCCACCCATCGACTGGAAGCGCTGAACCCCTTCTGCCCCCCCCAAAGTCAATCAGGAGACAGGCATCGTTCCGTGGAGGAAGGAAGACCCCGGTGCGAGCTTCTTGCTTTGCAATGTCAGCGTTTTGATTAGGAAGTGCTTTTCTTGTTTAATACAAATTAAACCCACAGAATCAGTAGCTCTGCTCGTTTTACTTGGGATCCGCATTGACGTGTAGATCTAAGGGTTTTCAGAACAGCTCAAAAAGTGGAAAAGTGGAAAACGATCGTTGGTGTTGGTAACATCTTTAGCATCCTTTGGCCTCTAGGACAAGAGACTCTATACTGTAGCAGTTACTGTACTGACCCTGTTATACCGTACCCTGAACAGTAGGATCCTTATTGCAAGGACCCCCCACAGGGGGTACCCCAATTTCCCAAATGTGAGGTGCCATCCTCACCTTAGCTTTACCGGCAGGCTCAAGGAGTCGCGCTAAGCCCTCGACACCGCGGTTTTGTGTTCAGACTTCAGGGTTTGGAGTTTAGGGTTTGGGGTTTGGGATTTAGGGGTTTGGTTATGCTCATGACTTTGCCAGGGAGATTTTGGCCATTTCGCCCACTGAAGGTGGTGCGGATGGACCGTGTTAGCTTGGCATTATGCACTTCCGGCGCTTCGGCGCTGTGGGAGCGGAGAGCTACCTTTCGGGGAGAAGGCTATCATCATCTGGGGTTTAGAGTTCAGGGTTTGGGTTTATTTGAGCTTACATTTCTTTGGGGGCTACCTGTAGAGCCTCCCTCAAAGCTCAACCCCCTTGACCCCTGAACTCCCGGCACCAGAAATCCACCAAAAAAGCCCTGAACCCAAGCCCTTCCCTTTCAGAACCCTTCTGGTTCCCCTTGCAGTATCCCAAATTGGAGCCCGTAAAGTTCCCCCCCTTTTTCCCATGAGCCCACAAAAAGAGCAACTCTTCGATATGGGCGGTTGTCAAAATCATGTCCCTTTTTAGGTCCCTATTATAATACGGCACCTATATTTAGGGTACCCAAAAAGGGACCCTAATTTGGACAACCACCCGTATAGAAGTCTCCCAGGCTTCGTTGCATTCTTCCATATCGCCCCGGAGACCATCCGAGCCTCAGAGCGTGCCTTGTCCACTTACGCTTTGGATTCTTGGGCTTGCGGGGTTTCGGGGTTTGAAAATGTAGAGTTTGGGGAATTATGTGGGGTTCAGGCTCCTTCCGCTCCTGCAGCCAAGTTGGTCGTCTGGCAGAAGGGGTGATCCTCGGTTTTCAGGGTGTAAGCCAGGGTGGCGAGAGTTTCCTATTCGTTTCAGGCGCGGCGGTTTGAACTTGACCGCGGGTTATCAGCTGCCGCAGCTGGATCCCCGGAATGAGATACAAACCGGTGTATGCAGGGTATTCATGGGACCCAATGGCCATAAACAGGTTCTAGTCGGCTTCTCGTTGGGCTCATCGTAGCATCAGTTGTCCTTGTGGCCAAGGCCTATCAAAATGCAGCTTTTGAGCCCGAGCAGCCCCAAGCCGCCCCAGCCCTAAGACCCTTAACTAGAGCGCTAAGCCCTAAACCCAAAAACAACAACTCCCTCGATGCCATAGACCTTCAAGGCCTTAGACAGTGAAAGGGGGAACTTTAAACTTTTTTGTCTTAAATATTAGCTCTATCTTAGAAAGTTTGAACTTTTTGGGCCCGGTTGAAGAAGAAGGGAGAGGCTAAGCCGGAAACTTGAAGCCCCCCGAGCCTTCACCACCCCGGCAGGCTCTAATAGTGGGGGGCCTGGGCACGTGTCCTCAACCCTTCAGGGGTACTATAGGGTTCTCTGATAGGGTCCCCTTTAAGGGGGTATTAGAGGTTCTATAACAGGGTCCCCTTAAAGGACTTAAGCACTAAACACTCCCAAACCCTCATCCCAAAGCACTCCTAACACCAAAATATGCTACACCTCCAACAGCCCTTACCGCTGGTTAGTAGGGAATGGAGGAATGGGATACAATTATAACTACTATTACTACCATATTACTACCATATAACTACTACATAACTACTATATATCTACTATATAACTATTATATAACGACTATTACTACCATTCTTCCATTCCCTACTAACCAAAGGTAAGAGCCTCGCTAGGCAAAGATCCTCCAGCAGATGTCCGCCAGCTCGTCGATTTCTTTGCAGGCCGCCTCCCTGAAAGGGTATCTTTAGGTTGTGTATGTGTTTCATAGGGTTCTACAAGGGTTGTATCAGGGTTCTGTAAGGGTTCTTTTCATGCTTTGGGGTTTAGGTGTTCGGACCCGCGGCTTTTTGTTTGGAGATTTTGGGGGTTTTTGGATTTGGAGGTCTACGCGTTGATAGCAGTGGCCGATACTGGGAGGTTCATGGGTCGTTATAAGTAGGGTTATAAGTCGGGTAACTATACTTCTAACCCCACTTATAACTACCCATGAACCTCCAAGTAGTGTAGCACCTCAGGTCTTCATTCGCAGTTGAAGGGTTTGGGCTGGGACGTCGTTTGAGGTACTTACTTGTAACACCGTTACAACCTTTAAGCATTTGACGATCCATGATTCTTGACGCCCTAAACCTACACCCCAATGCAAACCGAAGCCACGAGGCCTTAAACCCGAAGCGCTACGCCCCGAGCCCGAGCTCGAAAGCCCACACCCTGAAACCCGACACGTAGCCCCATAGGCCTACAGCTTTAGAGATAAAGCTTCAACTCTAGATTCTGGATTCCCGGAAAGGCTCTTGTCTCTGGTGATTCCTCAGAGCAAAAAACCCTAAAGTCCCTAAACCTAAACCCTAACCCTCAACCCTCTAAACCCCTAAACCCCTACACCCTAAAGTCCTTAAACCTTACATTCCCAACTCCCAACTTCCCTAAACCCTAAACCCTAAAGTCCTTAAACCTTACATTCCCCTAAAGCCCAACTCCCAACTTCCCTAAACCCTAAACCCTAACACTAAACCCTCTAAACCCCCTAAACCCTAAACCCTAACATTCCCCTGAACTAAAACCCAACCCCCCCAACTTCCCTAAACCCTAAACCCTAAACCCTAACACTAAACCCTCTAAACCCCTAAACCCTAAACTTTCACATTCCCCTAAACTCAAACCCAACCCCCCAACTTCCCTAAACCCTAAACCCTAAACCCTAACACTAAACCCTCTAAACCCCTAAACCCTAAACTTTCACATTCCCCTAAACTCAAACCCAACCCCCCAACTTCCCTAAACCCTAAACCCTAAACCCTAAATCCCCAAAATTCCCTGAGCCCCTCGCCTGAGGCCCCAGTGGCGCCCCAGGGGGTCCTCGGTCGGACCCCGATCGAAGCCCTTCGGCTTTTAAGACCTCCGGGGGTGCAGGGCCCTGGACCTTAAAGGGTTTAGGGTTCGAGAGTTGAGGGTTTTGGGGTTTAGGGTTCTATGGTTGAGGGTTTTGGGGTTGAGGGTTGAGGGTTTAGAGTTGAGGGTTTAGGGATTACGGGCGGGTTTAGGGTAGGGTTTAAGGTTTGGGGTTTAGGGTGGGGTTTCTGGGGTTTATAAGCTTTACACGGCTTTGGGGGTGTTTATGGAGTTAAGAGTGGATAAGGTTTACTGGGCTTCTACGTACAGCGTTCAGCGTTTAAGCCGGCGGTTGTCAGGCTCTGTGATGGGGTTCAGTTATAAGTGTAGATAATGTTGATGCTCGGGCAATGCGGGCATGGGGAAACGTTGTACACAACAGGGAGCAACGGTTACCCCAAACCCAAACCCCTACCCCCCACCCCCCCCCAAAAAAAAAAGAGTGCGTAAAAACACCCTAAGCCCAACCCCTAAACCCCAAAAAAAGAGAGCGCTAAACACATCCTAAACCCGAACCCCTAAACCCCAACAACAAGAGGAGAGTGCTTAAAACAAACCCTAAACCCCAAGCCCTAAAACCCTTGCCTCAATTTCGAAGCTGCGCCAGCGGAAACCCAGAGACTCCAATACCCCTTAATTAAGGAATATACCTTAAATCATATTCGGGACCCTGCTATAATTTAAGGTATATTCCTTAATTAAGGGGTATTGGAGTCTCTGGAAACCCTGGCCTGGCCTAGACCCTCGAGACTCCGAGCCAGAAGCCCCACCAAGCGAGGACACTAGGGGGCCTAGAGTAGGCTAGGGTTCAGGGTTTAGGATTTAGGGGTTTAGGGGTTTAGGGATTGAGGGTTTAGGGGTTTAGGGTTTAGGCTTATTTCCCTTTTTTACGGTGCGGGTTCCCTTATAAGCCCCCTTTAACCCAAAAAGGGCACCCTTCTTTAGTCCTAGGTTACTCTTGGACCTAGAACACTATCGGTTTAAAAGCCCCATGCCCTGATGTAGGGGCCTTAATACTTAGAGTAGGGTTTTGGGGCTCCCGTAAGGGTTCTAGAAGGTATCCATAAAGGGTGCTACACTATAGGGGCCTTAATACTTCGACTAGAGTTTTGCGGGATATTATACTGTACTTCAAAGAAGGAACCACCAAAACCCTAAACCCTAAACCCTAAACCCTAAACCCTAAACCCTAAACCCTAAACCCGAACCCCTAAACCCGAAACCCTAAACCCTAAACCCTAAACTTTACTCTAATTATTAAGTCCCCTGCATGAGACCCCAACACCCGAAAAGCCTGAGCCCTGAGCCCCAGGCAGCGGGCCCTTAAAGGGAAGTCCAGAAAGTTGGAATATGGTTTCAGGGTAGGATACCCTATAATTTACCAGAAAGGGTTTAGGATTATCATATTCCAACTTTCTGGCTTCTACTTTAAACCCAAGGCCCGAGATAGGAGACTGCTAAACTGGAGCCCTACTAGGAGGTTCGTGGGTAGTTATAAGTAGGGTTCCTTTAAAGGGATCTATAGGGTTATAGGGTTTAGGGATTAGGGTTTAGGGATTAGGGTTTAGGGTAGTTATAAGTAGGGCTATAAGTAGGGTAACTATACTTATAACCCATATTAGGGGACTTATAATCCCACGTATAACTACCCATGAACCTCCCAGTAAGGTCTGGGAGCCAAGCCGCGAAATGCAAGCTCCGAATCCTTATGCAGCGCCGGAAAACTCTCCCTAAGCTCTATACCCTCCTATCAAAAAATGAACCCTAAACCCTGAACCCCCAAAGCCCCCATGCCCGAAACTTCCTTCGCTTCGGGAAGCTTCCACGGAGGCCTCGCCAGCCGGCTTCAAGCAGGCCATGTTCGGGCTTTTTCCTGCCTTAGGGGTCAGGGTTTAGGGCTTAAGGGGTTTAAGGTTTAAGGGGTTTGGAAAGTAAGGCGTCTAGGCTTTAGAAAGTTTAAGGGGGGTTTAGGGTTTACAGGGCTTACGGTTTGTTTTTGAATTCTTGCGGGCTTTGCTAGGTCTGCTTCCCTCCTCCCTCTGGCCTGGAAGCCTTTCGCGTGGATCTCTGTAAGCCTGCCAATGATTGCTTTCAACATATGAGACTCCTGTGACTGCTTTAGGATCAGGGCTTCGTTTACGTACGGCTGTCGGGTTCGTTTATATAGGGTTCAGCAGCTCCCCCGAGCTAAAGCGCCCTGAACCTTCCCCGAAAGCCTAACCCTAAACCCAGCAACCCCAGGCTTGTTCACAACACTAAAACCTCCACCCGAAGCCCAAGCGCTGTTAGCAGTTGTGGGTTGCCTTTCCGTATGACATTATGAGGGTGCCTTCTTCTGATCCGTTCTCCACAGACCAGACACCCCCCCTCAACCCTAAGCCCTGAACCCTAAACCCTTAGCTGCCTGAAAGCCTGAATGTCCGCAGGCACAAAGAAAGACGTGCAGTCTGGCATCTTCAAGGACGGAGCCGGTTCCAAAAGCCCTAACCCTAAGTGTACTTAGAGGATCATGGGACTTAGTAAGTAGGGTTATAAGTAAGGTAACTATAGTTATAACTACTTTTGACCCCAATTAAGGTATGTATAACCCTACTTACTAAGTCCCACGATCCTCCAAGTAGGGCTTCAATGGTGTTTCACGGTCAACTTCGAGGGCTCTTGGTGCGGTCTGGTACCGGTCAGAGCATCGGGGAGCAATATGTCCTGATAATATGTAGCTTTGGTTCCTCATTAGGTCCGGTAAAAGCGTTGCTCCTTCTTTGCGCATCGCTTTCGTTTCTCCGCCCGGTTGCCGTGGTTATTTGTAATTCCAAATTACCACAAGACGCAGTTGGTGAGCCCGCCTGGGCTCTTGTGCGCTTAACACGTTTTAATCAAGCCAGTGTGGCAAATATGAACATCACGCTACAGCATCATGAACTCCAATGTGTGAGCAGACGCTGAAGCCCTTTCGCAGAGTTTGGGTTTGGGGTTCAGGCTTGCGACTTACACTTACCTTTTAGGATTTGGGTTTGGATGTTGGAATCCCATTCTAGAGATTATCGGGTTTGCGGTTTAGAGCTCATACCTGATGCATGCATAATGAGCTTTAATAAACTCTGAACCCTCAGCCACGCTCGGCAGTCTCTCCCCTTTGCACAGGCCAATGCCAAGTGCCTGAATCCAGAAGATGTCAACGTCCCCGAGATGCTCCATGCAGCCCAGCTGATGAAGGTTAAGGGCTTGAGGTTGAGGTTTGAGGGCTTCGACGTTCGAGTTTCAGGGCTTAGGAATCAGGCTTGCCAGCAGACTTTGGCGGCTTTTTGAAGATGGTAACGTCATCACCACCATCAGGAGTTCGATTCACGTCCGAACGAAACTTAGACCCAAACCCTAAACCTCTGAACCCCAAGCCCAAAAGCTAAACCCTCAGCCCCGACACCCTTAGCCTTTCAATTATAGACATCCCCACATCCCAAACCTTCCAATTATGGACATGGGTAGTTGTCAAAATTAGGGTCCCTTTTTGGGTCCCTAATATAGGACGGCACCTAATATTTAGGGTACCCCAACCCTAAACGGCCCCAAACCCTAAACATAATTTTGACCCTGAACCCTAACCCCTAAACCCTAAACCCTAAACCCTAAACCCCTAAACCCTAAACCCTAAACCCCAAGACAACCACCCACATAGAGCTATCATCTGCTGAGCTTCCCCTGCGTTCCCATGGGAGCTCGAAGGGTCAAGGATGTAGGAGTCAGGCGCTTCAGGATTCCTAGGGTTCCTTTAAAGGGGGTCTATAAGGGTTCCTTTAAAAGGGGTCTATAAGGGTTCCTAGGGTTCCTTCAAAGGGGTCCATAAGGGATTCTGACTTGAAGGTTCCTTGAAGTTTTAGGATACAGTACTATGTTATACGATGTTCTATTCTTTTATGTTATGCTATGTTTTCTAGCACTATGTCTTGTTATGTTACGTTAGATTACGTTATGTTATGTCAGATAATATTCTATTCTACTCTGTTTTATGCTATCCTGTTATATTGTTTTAGTATGTATATTCGCACGTGGTGGGGCAGGGTAGCTGCGCCTCCTTTTTGCTTCTTCTTGCGGGTGTGCGGGGTTGGGGGGGGTGGGGGGTGGGCGGGGGATGATGACGTTCTTTGTTTGAAGATACACTTTGCTACTCTTCCTATTGCAGTTCTTTATGGTGATGTTTAACATGGTGTTGGATGACATCGATTCTACTGTACCTGCCACAAGAAACAGGCTTCCTCGTGGGGCTGTTGCAGGCAGTTTTGTGTTTATCATGCCATATCATGTCATATCGCATCATCGTATGTCCTTTCAAGTCAAGATATATCATATCACATTATGCCACGTCATATCGTTCATATAATATCATATCATGTCATGTCATGTCATCTCCTGACATTTCAGATCATGTCCTGTCACACGACGGATTGCTTCAGTAGATTCTGAATCCGATATTAAATCTTGTTCCGTGCGACAGGCGTGTACTTTCGTTAGGCTCGCCAGTGCTACTTGCAACCTACTACTCCCCGCATAAGAGCCTCACCAGGCCGTAAGCGCGACTAGCGTGTCCAAAACTGCAGTTTTAAGCGTTTCCACACGGTAAACGCCAAAAAAAATGCTTTCAACAAATCCAAGACGAAGCCCGTTTCGTGTGGCAGGTGCGGCAGAAGCGATGCAAACGTCTCTTTCGAAAGCAGTCCCCCCTGAGGTTGTAGTCTATCGTATTATGTTATATTACGTTGCTGCTAACACAATATCAGAGTATATTGTATTGGTATATAGTACATCATACTATGTTACATTTTACAGCAATATGTTGTACCCTTACAGCATTATAGTATATCATGTTGTAGTTACTGTGTTATATTGCATCACATTTTGAATATTGCATTGTATTATGTAACTCCATATACTGTAATCTTGTTATATATATATACATTCTGTTACTTTGTATTGTGTTTGTTATGCCATGTCTTGGTTTATTATATTCTATCCGTTCATATGATTGTATTGTAATAATACGTTATGCTAGGTTACATGATGTCATGGTAAGATATATTATGCTAAGCTTTGTGATGGAATATTATGTCAGCTTATGCAATTTTATGTCACATTTTGCTGTATCACGCCATTTTATACTGTTATACTACATTGATTTTTATGGTATGTTATAGTGTGTCGCATGGTGCTGTACCACACTATACAATTTCTTCTTATATGTGATATTGTATTACATCACATGATGTCGTATTATAGCATATTGCATTGTTTTACCTTCTATTATAACGTTTTATATTGTATTGTACTGCATCATACTGTACTATATTGTGTGGTAACAGTATGTTATGAAATCGTGCTGCCTCTTGTATTGTGCAGTAAGATTGCTTTCGTCATTGCGATCAGTTTTGCCGCTAGTAGCGGCCATTTGCGTCAAGATTTCAAGACATTATAGCTGGTGGTAGTCAGAACCTCTGTGAACAAGTCGGCTACCTGTGCTCTCAGATTTCGAGTTGTCTTGGTTTATGTTGAGGGACAAAGCTATTCTCGATGCCTTCCCCACCTTACTTCGCGGAAGGCTTGATAAGTTGCTTATTATTGGACCTCGGCTCACCTCGAAGTCCTGCTGTGTTTCTCGTGTTTGCCCAGCTGTGACCGAGGAGTACAATGGCAAGCCCTGCCTGATAACCAAGTCTGGCTACATCGTCAAGGACTGCGGTTTGGGGAAACGGAAGGCCAATATAATAGCGGATGTGCAGCACGAAAAACCGGAGTTGACAACGACAATTGGGCATCGGTGTCCCAACTCAGAGATTGAGCACTTTGCTTCAGGATCCCGCCGGCGAATGGTGCGAGCTGGGAATCGACGTGCGGGGCTGGAATGTTTTAGCACCCAGGCTGCCTACGTAGTAGGGCAAAGAGTTTGCGTGCATCGAGCGTCCCTGGATTTGCAGTTGTAACATAGCCTACATGATGGCCGGGATCCCATGATAATTACTGGACTGGAAGGCTATCTCAACAAACGAACCATATTCTTTGGCAGGATCTAGGACATAGGAGAGACACCTACGCAGACAGACAGACCGACCGACCCACCAACCGACCGACGAACCAACCGACCGACCGACAGACAGGCAGACAGACAGACAGAGGGTGATAGATGAGATACACAAGTATTTCCTTTTGGTTCACCCTCATTTTTCCTCCTTCTCCTCTCTTTTGCTTCATGCGCTGTCGTTTCAGAAAATTCAGCACCCAAACTCCACGAGCCCACATTCCCCAGTCAGACACCCACTTGACGCAAAGGTGCGGAAAATGCTCCTTGTCGGAATTAACCAATCGGCACAGTCGGCGGGTTTAGGGTATTGGAGTTAAGGATTTTGGGCTCGGGCTCAGCACGAGGGAGTGCACCCAGTAAGCGGATTTGCCGGGCTTAAATAATGCAAAATACTAGTAAAACAGCATAACTGTTCTACAACAACTTATCAGCTTCACCCAAAAAGACTCACTCTCAATTCTTCAATCCTAAAAGCCAGGAAGCCCGAACAATTCAGGACATACTGTCCCTAATCTTGAGGATGTTCATTGTCACTGACCAACTACGCAACACCAGAGGTGTGAGCAGTGCCAACAGTTGCAGTAGGCGCCCTCGTCACAGTCACCACCCCTGCTGCCACCAGCCGCTTACGGGCACCGTCAGCATGATTATGCTTGACAGCAGCTTCCTCGTCTCGACAGCTGGCACAAATACTTTGCTAAGCAACCGAAAAGCAGTGGTTCAGTTCATTTCGATACTTGCGGCAAAGTGTAATATAGATCCCTTATAGTAACCCTTAGGGGCCCCCTCTTTAAAGGAGCCCTAGTTCGAATATTAAGGCCCCTATATGAGAATTTCCGAAAATAGGGGACCCTAATATAGTACAATAGTAGGATCATTATTATAAGGACCCCTTCATGAGGACCCCTAATTTTCGGAAACCCCCATACGGGGCCACGGCTCTCCAAAGCCCAGATCCAGAGCCGTAAGCACGAACCCGCAGCTAGCCTGCATCTGCTTGAAGCCCTGCAGTCTACACCCTACGGTTTAGGGCTTAGGGTTTAGGGTTTAGGGTTTAGGGTTTAGGGTTCACGGTTTAGGGTTTAGGGTTTAGGGTTTAGGGTTTAGGGTTCAGGGTTTAGGGTTTAGGGTTTAGGGTTTAGGGTTTAGGGTTTAGGGTTTAGGGTTCAGGGTTTAAGGTATTCCCTTGCGAGCCTAAGCCTTAGCTCCAGTCTGCGAAATCTGGTGCACCCTGCCCCTGTGAAGCCGGGAGCATCCGGCGCGCGCAGAAGCCTCTTGCCGAGGCTGTGCTCATACCGAGAGATGATCCCCAAGACGAAGGTGCATTTTGGCACCGGGGCCCGGTTTAGGGTTGAGGGTTTATGGTTTAGGTTTGCTAGGGTTTAGGGTTGAGGGTTTAGGGGTTTAGGGTTTAGGGGTTCGGGGCTTAGGTTCTTTTGGGTTCAAGGGTTTAGGGCTTAGGGTTGATTGCAGAGGAAGCTTGGGAAGTCGCATGCTTCCTTACTATGTCATGCCGGCCATGAACGGTTCACCAGCACAAGTAGCTATAGCGCAGAGTGCAGATAGGGTGTCAGGCTCAGACCGTGCGTCCGGTGGGTTTCGAAAGTACTCTGTGGGATTTAAGGTGGAGGGCTGCTGAGGTTTAGGGTCCGGACTTTAAAGGGAACTCCAGAAAGTTGGAATATGGTTTCAGGGTAGGATACCCTATAATTTACCATAAAGGGTTTAGGATAATCATATTCCAACTTTCTGGCTTTTACTTTAGGGGTTTAGGGTTTGGGGTGCGTCTTGGGTGTGTTGATTACCTGTGTAGGATCCTGGATCACTGGTTTTGGGCTTGCACGAAATGAAAGCTTCAGTGTAGGGCTTTGGCATTTAGGGCTTACCGAACTACTACTCAAACGTCAAATCCTAAATCACTGGACCGCTAAAACCCAAAGCTCCAACCCCTAACCCTGAACGGCAACCCCTTATAAACTCAAGCTCTCAAGCCCCTAAAACCCCAAGACCTACCTAGACCCTCCGTCTACCCTTTATTAGACCCTAAATGCCCGTTATTTGGGACCATATACCCCTATTTGAGGGTACAAGGAGGGTCCTGGTATAGACTATGGTTCAATATCCCTCGCAGCCCATACTTGAGGATTCCAGCAATCCCTTTTTCAGCTCTTTGGGCTGAGACTGTTAGGGTTGTTGGGGTTCCTAGAAGGCTCCCTACCTACCAAGCTTGCTATACCGGTAGCTATGAGGTTTGGGGTTTAGGGTTTCGGGTTTAGTAAGTTTAAGAGTTTCTCCTCATAAACGCTAAACCCTAAACCGGATTTCTGCAACTAGAACCCTAAACCTGAAACCCTAAACCCCAAGCCCTAAACCCTAAAACCTATAAGCTCTATAAACCCTGCAGACCCTAAACCCTAAGCCCTTAAACCTAAACGCTAAACCCCAAACCCGAAGCAGAAGGAGTTTCCATGCGGATCTGAGGATTTCTGGTACAAGGGACGGAAGACGACGAGTTGCCCGAGGGACTGATGTGTGATGCGCCGCTTTGTCAGAACCGGCCTCCTTTTCTTTTTTTTTTTTTGTGTGCGTGTGCGTGGGTGTGCGTGGATGTGTGTGGGGAGGGGGGTGTGGGGGGGTGGGGGAGGGGAGAGCCTACTTGCTGCTGCCGCTGCTGCTGCTACTACTAGTACTACTGCGCCACCTCGTCCTGCTGCTGCTGCTGCTGCTCCTACCCTCACCCCTACTCCTACTCTTACTCCTGCTGCACCATTACTCCTCTTGCTCCCGCTACTACTCTTAGTGCTGCTGCTGCTACTGCTACTGCTGCTGATGCTGCTCCTGGTCCTCCTCTTCCTCCTGCCCCTCCTCCTTCTCAGCACTAGTTCGCTTCGCTCGTCTCATTAGATCCATCCGTTCGGCTATGAAGGTGTAAGTTCGTGGCGGACAAGCATTTCATCAAGTTGGGTTTAGGATGGTGTGGCTCCCAGGCATGTGCAGTTTCTTCTGCATTGCCCGGGAAAATGTAAGTGGCCGACGGCAAGGTCCAGCGTGTGTCTGGAGCACACCTATATAGACCTACACAAACTGACCGCCAGAATGCTAGAATGCGGGTTTCGTCCTAGACATGCCTAGCGTTGTCCCTGGGCTTAATTCTGATCAAAGGTACGTTTATGGCGTCAACATCATGGATGATCCGGCACACCTTGAGCTGGACTTCTGACAGCCGTCGCGCAGGAGCACTCGATGTCCGGCGATCCGAGATTCAGGGTTAATATTGGGGCCTTAACCATTACCTATACTGTTTCGGGGGTTCCTTAGTATATATTTGTAGTGCAATATGCCCCCAAACCCTATTCTAATTATCATGGACATTTTAGAGGGGTCGTCCTAGGTTCATGTTACATACCGGCATCCATGCCACAACACAATGATATTGAAGCAACGTCCTCCAAAAGACTTCCGGCGCAGACCATCGTGTCCCAAGTTCATCAGAGGCTTTGGCTTCAGGGATGTTCGATCCTCTGCAGCTACGCATCACGTACCCCGAAGCCCTAAACCCCTAAACCCCTAAACCCCTAACCCCTGACCCCCTAACCCCTAAACCCTAAAGAATATGGCTTGAATTCTAAATGGGCTCCAGATGATGATTTAAGCTATATTCCTTAATTAAGGGGTATTGGGCTCTCTGGGTACCGGACCTTGAAGCCAATCCTCCATAGCTCACGCAAGTAGAGGTGCATAGAATTAGAGCCACTCACCCTAGACCCTAAACCCCACCAACCACCCCCCCTGCCCCCGCAGCCTCATGATCGGGGCGGAAGTTATATTTTACTGTCAGCATAAGGGCTCCTTGAAAGGATCTACTGTAAGGGTTCCTTTTAAAGGGGGTTTCTATAAGGGTTCCCTTAAGGAACCTTCTTGTCAACCAGGACCTAATGCCCTAAAGCCCTGAAGCCTTAAACCCCAAACCTAAACGCAAAACCCTCAACCCTAAAGTGCCGAGAGCACCGCTGACCATTTGCATGGGCGCTCGAGGCTCTGACCGAGGTCCCCGACCGAGCGTCCCGTCAGAACGGTGAGAGACGCCGCCCCGCGAGTGACTTCTTTACCGTCAGAATAAAGAAGAACCCCAAATCCCCCACCATTGAGTGTGCCCTTTTTTGGGGGGTCTGGGGGGCACCCCCAGGGGGGTCTGGGGCCCGAGGCTGGCGGGTTTTAGGGGGGGACTGGACAAAAACTGCATTTTGGCCCTGCCCTGCCCTGCGCTGCCCTGCCCTAACGGCAAAATGGACAAGGGTTTTGAATGGACAAGGGTTTGACCCCCCAACCCTCCATGAACGGCAAGTGCCCTTCATGAACGGCAAACGGACAAGGGTTTGACCCCCCAACCCTCCATGAACGGCAAGTGCCCTTCATGAACGGCAAACGGACAAGGGTTTGACCCTCCATGAACGGCAAGTGCCCTTCATGAACGGCAAACGGACAAGGGTTTGACCCCCCAACCCTCCATGAACGGCAAGTGCCCTTCATGAACGGCAAACGGACAAGGGTTTGACCCCCCAACCCTCCATGAACGGCAAGTGCCCTTCATGAACGGCAAACGGACAAGGGTTTGACCCCCCAACCCTCCATGAACGGCAAGTGCCCTTCATGAACGGCAAACGGACAAGGGTTTGACCCCCCAACCCTTCACGACTTGGAGCGGCTCCCAAGTGGACAAGGGTTGGACCCCCCCAACCCTTCCCGACTTGAAGGGTGTTCCTTTCCAGGAAGCTGCCAGCTGATTTTCTGTTACCAAATTCTGTTTATAAAATGTGCCATTTACATAGGATGTCGGGCCGATCTTTTTGGCCAGATCCCAAATGGACAAGGCTTTGACCCCCCAACCCTCCATGAACGGCCCCCAAATGGACAAGGGTTTGACCCCCCAACCCTCCATGAACGGCAAGTGCCCTTCATGAACGGCAAACGGACAAGGGTTTGACCCCCCAACCCTCCATGAACGGCAAGTGCCCTTCATGAACGGCAAATGGACAAGGGTTTGACCCCCCAACCCTCCATGAACGGCAAGTGCCCTTCATGAACGGCAAACGGACAAGGGTTTGACCCCCCAACCCTTCACGACTTGGAGCGGCTCCCAAGTGGACAAGGGTTGGACCCCCCCAACCCTTCCCGACTTGAAGGGTGTTCCTTTCCAGGAAGCTGCCAGCTGATTTTCTGTTACCAAATTCTGTTTATAAAATGTGCCATTTACATAGGATGTCGGGCCGATCTTTTTGGCCAGATCCCAAATGGACAAGGCTTTGACCCCCCAACCCTCCATGAACGGCCCCCAAATGGACAAGGGTTTGACCCCCCAACCCTTCATGAACGGCAGGCCCTCTTGCCCCGCCTTGTTCACACTTCGAGCCGCCCTTACAGGGCGCGACAACCAAGTTGTTTGTTGGAAACCCTTGCTTTTCGACGAGCGGCCGGCACAGGCCGCGAGGACCCACAACCCGACAGCAATCCATTTCAGCTGTGATTTCCGGAGAAATATTGTTGCTTACATGTCAAGCTGCGAAAGGAAGCAAAGAGCAAGAAAGCCCCCGTTGAGGGGGGTTTGGGGGTGAACCCTAAACCCTAATTCAGAATGGTTGGGGTGGTTGGCGCGGGACTACATGCTGCTGACGCAAGCGCGCGATTAGCGGGCGCGCCCCCTATTCCTAAAGTAAAAGGCGCTTCCACCGCGCGCAGACTGTTACACATCCTAAACCCCAAACCCTGCACCGTCCTAAAACCCAAACCCTAGACTCCTTTGCATCCGTCGGCTGGCGACCGTTTGTTTTTCCGCAGTGGTCTGTACAGTACTTTGAAAAAGATGGCGCTCCATGCAGGGCCATTCGAGCCTGGGGCTGGGGGTTTAAAGAATTGCCACTACTACTCTTCTTTTTTTTTTGAGGGGGGGGGTCCCTATTATAACTATAGTCTAATGGGCCTCCAAAGACTATGTTATAGAACCATTAGATCCCATATAGAACCCTTTAAAGGGAACCCTATTCTAATTATTATTATTATTATTATTAAGGCCCCCATATTAGGATTTGGGAGTTTGGGGATCGGAAATTCGACTGGAGGCTTTCTGTTCGGGTCGAGGATGCGGTGTTTGTTTGAGCTTAATTTGGGAGTTTCGAAAATTAGGGGATCCTACTATTTAGGGTACTACATCAGGATCCCCCCATTTTCGGAAGCTCCCATATAGCGGTTGGAAGAACTAGCTTCTAGTCGCGTAAACCCATCCGGAGACCTAAACAACTCTCAACCCGAAGCCCTAAACCCGACGCCACAAACGCTAAACCCGAAGGCCTGAACCCTCCACCCGAAGGCCCACATCCTAAGCCTGCGCCAGCTCATTCAGTTCCTCGCTCTCTTGCCTCAGCGAAAAGCTGATCCCTCCCACCCAGGCTGAACTCGAGGCGCTACTATAGTAGAAGCCAGAAAGTTGGAATATGGCTTTAGGAGGATTAATGCTAGGATCCCTTATACTTTCCCTTAAGGGCATGGGGATTATGATGTTCCAACTTTCTGGCTTCTACTATATAGGCCCAAGGGTCCGAAGGATCCAATAATTAGGTACTCCGTTTTAGGAAAGTAGTTATGTAGGTTAGGATTTGCAGAGTATATGATTATTAGGTACTTGGACTCTTAGGGTAGGGGCCTTAATGATTGGAATAGTATAGGTAATTATTCAGGCCCCTATATTAAACCCTAACTCCAAAACCCCTTACACAAGGGACACAAGCGAAAGCTAAACCATGGCTGTCTAGGGTGTTACGTTTGCAGTCTTGCAGTGTAAAAACCTGCCTGACGCGCATGTTTAGGTGAGTGTCCATACACATGTCTAACATTGAGTTTTAAGCCCTCTATTCTCAGCTCCTTTTTTGGGTTTCGGACCTTGTGGGGAGCACCTTTTGCGCACCGGGCTGCCTCACTTAGCGTCAGGCGGGCTGGTGCGCGGAAGCCTTTCTACTGGTAGCTGAGGGGACCGCTGTTCAGGGACTTAGGTGATGGAATTACGGTTTTTTAATGGTTTTGGGTATACAGGGCAGTGGCGATTATCTTGGGTGTGTACAGCGCCGGCGGGGTTCAGGGTCTAGGGTGTTGATATCTTCAAGATTTGAGTGCTTCAGAGTTTCCAACCCCTGAGCCCAAAGCTCCGAAGCCCCTCCTCCACCACCCCTTGACTCCAAACCGAAACGCCAAGCCCCAAAACCCCTCCTCGACACGAAACACTAAACCCTAAACCCTTTACCCTAAACCCTAAACCCTTTACCCTAAACCCTTTACCCCCCTAAACCCTAGACTCGCAACCGGTGGGTTCCCCGTAAAGACGGTCTCCTGAGTTGCCTGCAGAGTTCCGGGAACCCGGAGAAACACAAGAAAGTTGTTTCATGTTTGGCTTGGGGTTTATGGGGTTTATTAGGGAATTTGTGACAAGCTGATAATCAATCAAGATCTTCTGAATGGCGTCTATGCTCTGTTCCCCCATTCTTCTGCCAGAGACTACGGAGATGAAGCCGTGAGACTAGCGTTTTTGGTGCTTTCTTAGGTGCCAAATACATAAAGATCTGAAGGAATGTGAGTGTTGCTACGTACTCAGGGTCGTGAATTGCATAGCTGCATTCGCGGTGTAGGCTTCCAAGGCGCTGTTGCAGACTGTACATCACCAAAGTGAAAGGGTTTAGGGTTTAAGGTTTTTTCGGGTCCTTTTGCAGTGTTATGCAGGACCCAAATCACTATACCCTGTGTTTCGTGCTTGCGGGGAGATTGTTCGAGACTATGGGCCTATTGGGGCATCCCAAGTTTGGATGAAAAGGCTTCCGAAGATACTGACAACTGAAGTCTAGGTACGCCCAGCCCCAAACTGTAGACCCTGAACCTGAATAGCCTAAACTCAGAGGGGTATCCCTAAGAGACAGCTAAAATTTCAACTTTATGCTCGGATCTTAGTTCAGTATACAGTAGAAGCCCAAAAGTTGGAAACACAATTGCCTCAATCCTTAAGAGTAACGTATAGGTAATCCCAGCGCTCTTTGGCCTTAATCCGGTTTTCCAACTTTCTGGGATTTGCTGTAGTAAAGTAAACTGTCAACCCATAGTTAACTCTGGCCTGACACTCTAAATAATAGACCCTCCCTTTTTGGAGAAACGCTTGCAGCCCATAAAGAAGCCCCATTGTAGCAACCTTAACAGTAATGCTAGACGCTAAAACTACTAGAGTCTGGAACCTAAAACCCTAAACCGTCATGGTAACCCCCTAAACCCTAAACCCTAAACCGTGACCGACTCCACTGTGCTCCTTCGGGCTCCGGTCGTCTTCGTGTTTCTGCTTCCATGAGGTAGCAAGTCGCAGGTCCGCCCCTCCGCGGGCCCATTACTTAATCGGTATCGAATCTCTTTCCCTCTGCAGCGTCTAGGGAGTTTGGGGATGATACCAGCCTGCGCACCCCGACGATTGCAGGAGCCAGGGTGTACTAGAATTTTTCTATGAGCTCCTTTTCAAACATGGATCCCTGATTTAAAACCCTCTGAGCTGAGTATAGTATTGGGGGGAGGGGGTTTTATTTCTTTTGGGTTACGGCCCCTGCATTGCGAGGTTGAGATGTTCGGTGTAAGGGTCTGGGGTTTGAAGTATTTTGTCTTACACTTTAGGCCCCTGATGAGGACTTGAAGGTGTTTGGTTCTAGGGTTAGGGTTTAGGGTTTAGGGTTTAGGGTTTAGGGTTTAGGGTTTAGGGTTACCGAGTTATGGAGAATTCTGGGGTTCCGGGTTTAGGGCTAGTGCTGAAACATACCTTTGGGACTTTGGGGCTTAAGGCTTTGGTTTCAGGAAGTCGGGTTTGGGGTGAGTGCTCGGGTTTCCAGGCCGAAAGAAATTGGGTGCCAGAGTCCCGAGTTCATGTCGAAGAGTTCAGGGTTTAGGGTCTAGGGCTTAGGGCATAGGGCTTAGGGCTTAGGGTTTAGGGTTTAGGGTTTGGGTCTAGGGCTTAGGGTTTAGGGTTAGGGTTTAGGGTTTAGGGTTCGGGTCCAGGGCTTAGGGTTTAGTGTTTGGGTCTAGTTGCCTTCGTCGTCTTGGCCAGGAGAAATACAAACTAGGACCTGGATTAGGCCCTTAGTCCCTTTTAGTAAGTAGGGTTCGGGTTTCCTTAAAAGCTCCTTTGAACCAAAACGGGCACCCTTTCTATTCCTAGGTTACTCATGGGTCTAGCAAACCTCAAGCCTAAATCGTAAGCAGGGACACGAACCTGCGGCCCACACCGCCGAGCCTGGCCGCGGGGATCTCTTGCCCCGCACAGCGCTCAATCATGAGGGCGGTTGACAGAACTATGGTCCCTTTTTCAGTACGCCAAATATGAGGTGCCGTATTAGACAAAGGACTCCTTTGAAGGACCCAAAAAGGGACCATAATTTTGACAATCACCCATGAGGTGGACCCTACTGACTGCAGAATCGCTGTCACGCAGTTTCTGGTTGAGCATAGCTACCAAGAGCAATGTGAACAGGAGAATCAGCACGATAGATTCATGCTATGTGCTGATACTGGACATGAGCATGATAGGAGTGCCAATACGATGTTTGGCAACAGCTAGCACGTTCACGACACTCAAAAACCATGAAATCCCGTTGGGGCTTGTAGATGCTTGTCTCGAGCCACCGGAAAACGGCATTCTAACTGGACTCTACATCCAACGCCCGAAGCCCTGGAAGCACGAACTCCGTGGTTTAGGACAACATGGGAGTTTTCGAAAATAGGGGACCCTGATTTAGTACCCCAAATAGTAGGATCCTTATTATAAGGACCCCAGAATAAGGTACCCCTAATTTTCGGAAACTCCCACGTGCTCAAGCTCTGACTTTCGAAGCTTCAGCCCTACCCACGTCAACAGCTCAAAACTGCCACTCCTCCAACCTAGGCTGTAGGATTGCTCGTCCACACCCTCTAAACCCTAAATTCTGAAGACATGAAATCCTGAAGCTCGTGAGCTTATCTCGAGTGGCACCGCGTTCCGCAATTTTTAGGCAGCTACCTTCTGAAGTGCAACCTCTCATACAAGGGCACTTAGCCTGAGTATCAGAGTTCTTTTGGGGTTTAGGGTTTAGGGATTGGGGTCGAGGGTCTAGTGGCTCAGGGTTAGTCTTATACAAAGTCACAACATAATGTACGACCGCAGGTTGATCTCATGACCTAAACCCCTGTGATCTACCCCAGACACCTTCTGTACTAGAATCCTTTCAGTCCCGCCGTCGCGATGGTAGCGGTTCTGCAGTCGATAATGTTGCATATCAGCGGTGCTGAGTCTTCCGGGGCGAGCCTGCAAACCGTAAACTGCCGGTACTGATGTTGCTGTTGGCGACTCACGACTTGCTTGTGTTATTGACTCTGTGGTGCTGCCAGTGCATGACGACCAGGATCCGTGTGAACGTTGCACGCTGCGTGCCTGCCGCCATCGGGATGAACTTTGATGTGCGGGCGATGATGACCTTCGCAGCTGTAGCTGGCTGCCAGCTGCTGCTGCTACAATAACAACTACTACTCCCAGTGCTACCCCACTCCTACTCCTGCTCCTGCTCCTACTCCTACTGCTACTGCCACCCACTACTACTACTACTACTACTACTACTACTACTACTACTACTACTACTACTACTACTACTACTACTACTACTACTACTACTACTACTACTACTCCTACTGCTGCTCCTGCTACTGCTACTGCTACTGCTACTGCTACTGCTACTACTACTACTACTACGACGACGACGACTACTACTAGCACTAGTACTGATGACTGATGCTAGTACTAGTACTGGTACCTCGTACGAGTACGAGTATGAGTACTAGTACTCGTACGAGTATGAGTACCGGTATTCTTATTACATGAACTACTGATACTAGTAGTACGAGTAGTAATACTACCTGTATTTTGTACTAGTATACTTCTGGTACTACTCGTAGTAGCACTATAAGTTACTACTGCTACTGCTACGAAGACGACGACTGCTAGGGCTACGGTTGTGGTTGCAGCCACTGGTGCTGCTACTGCCACTGCTACACCGGCACTGCCTCTGCAACTGCCACTGCTGCTGTTGCGACGGCCGTCCCCACTGCTACTTCCAGCATGATACTGGCACTGGCTGATCCTAATGCTGACAGTGGTGCCAGGGGTAGTCAACGAGACTGGCGCGCTTCGCGATCCCTCAGCCCCACTCACCATAATCTCTTGTCAGCCCAGAAGACGTGCCATCCGCGGTGTGGCAAAAAGGACCTGGGTAAGGTTGGATTTTTTCGTTTCCGGGCTGATGCTCACGTAGCAGAAATTGGGCAGCCGGTAACCCCAAAATTGAGCACACACGTTCTGACATACGGAGCGAGCCCTCTTCGCTCTCGCCAGCCTTACGCGGCCACAGTGCCGCCGCGTACACCACCACCTGGGTCTCTGCAGCTACGCAGGGGCCTCTGATGTGGGGCGACAGCTAATGATACCTATCCTATTTTGGGGGTTCCTTGTTATGCAGTACAATGTAATGGGGCCCAAAACCCTATTCTAATTATGGTGACGGACAGCTAAGGCCATGTGCTGATTGTTTGCGGTTCAGGCATTCGGAATCCTGTCCTGTGATAGGCGTTGAACAGCTCGTACTTGGAGGTTCATGAGTAGTTATAAGTAGGGTTATAAGTAGGGTAGCTATACTTATAACCCATATTAGGGGACTTATAACCCCACTTAGAACGACCCATGAACCTCCAAGTAGTCAAGGCGTGAGTGGAACTCCGCTGGCTGTTGGAGTCGAGGCTATAACAACAAGGCTTCATCAGGGCTTCTGCTTCACACCTGAAATTGGTGCCTGTTTGTTATTAACTGGAACCGCAATCGGTAGGGCCTTCGAGGCAAGGATTTTGGCATTGTGTTTGGTTGCTTGGCATAGTAGTAAGCCACGTTGAGTTATGAGTAGTTTTTGACCCAACACACGGGGCCCTGGACTGTTATGACTTAGGTCTAGGGCCCGTCTAGGGCTCTAAACACAGTTTCCCACAAACAGCCTTGAATAAGGATGGGAATATTGCTTAACTGCAAAACAGGGGATGTGACGGCGAATCAGAGGCCTACATGTCTACATGTGGGTGTTGGTCAAAATTATGGGCCCTTCTGGAGTTCGGATTATATCATACTGTATACGCCTTATAGTTCAGGGGACCAAAACGGGCCCGTAATTTTGATCAACCCCCCAAGGTCTCTGTGAAGCCCTACAGCCTAAACCCTAAACCCTACATGTCTACATGTGTCTTGGGGGCCCTAATCTCGAGCTAGAGCCTGTAAGGCCGGTGCTTTTCCTTCGTTTGTTGCACACACCTTGATCCGAAGATGCTGCTGCTAGGCCCCAAGCCCTAAGTCTTATATAGGGGCCTTAAGAATTACCTATACTATGTTGTTGAGTTCCTTATTCATGATTACGATTCGATAGTATGATAGACCCCAAAACCCTATTCTAATGATTCAGGCGCCTATACTAGGGTGTATGGAGGGCTTGTTATGATATGGCACTCGGGACCCAGCAAGCTTTCTATGATAGGCTCCTCAGCTCGGAATAGGCTCACGGCTTGGCCAGGGATTTGAGAGTAGCATGTCCCTGCCCGGGTCTTTGTACGATGCGATTGTTACCGCCTGGGTTCCTAAGATGCCACAGCAAACCCCATCAGTGAAGAAGAAGGTGCTCAGCTTAGACTTTGGGTTTACAACCTCCGAAAAAGCCCTTATAGTACGCCTTGCTCAGGTGTGCAACGGGCGGCTTCGACCGTCGGGCACTGTATCTTGGTTGAATTCAGTGGGAGCTGCAGTTGACACATGATTGCTTTCTATACACTGACGCGTCAACAACGCTACAGCGCAGCAATTCAAGATCAGGGATTTCGGGCGTCAGTTTCGAGGATTTTCGTTGACAGGGTTTGGGACTTCCAAGGGCCTACACGTTTAATCTTACACCCTGCGCACCGTCTGTGCTCGCCGGCGTAACCGCCAGCCCTCTTACAGGATCCCGGGCACAAATCAATAGATGCTTGCAAGCAAGGTAAGCAACATTGAAGTTCAGCTCGAGCGGCAAGTTGAGAGACTTGTGACTGAAACTGTCATGCTTCCTAGCAACTCAAAACCCGAAAAACTGTCCCGAAGCCCATCCTTTCTTGGGATCTTGCCTACAGGAAACCGCTAATGCCTCAGCTTAACGCCCCGAAACCTCCGAAACCTTCAACCCCCAAAACCGCTGCGCTTTAAGCAGCCAGAAACCCAGGCACTGATCCCCAGATAACCCTTACAGGAACCCGTGCAGAACCCGTATGCACAAAGCCCTCACAAAGGCCGTGAACAAGTGCCACATTATCCCTAAGGGTTCCTGCGTAGTACAATGTGCCCCACAACCTTGTTCTGTAATTTTGAAGGGCCCTAGATGAAACCCTAAACCGTATACCTTGCCTATTTACATTAGGTAAGCCCTTGATCTTAGTCTTGAGGTACTGGGACATTCGAAGTCCGCATCGTCCTTCCATCAGCCTCGGCGTTCGTGCCCATGTCGGGATCCCACAGCCTTCAATGAATTCAGAGCTTTGGGGCGTTGGGGTTAGGGCGCTGAGGGTGCTTAGGGCTCTTGCGGGTTTCGGTGTGAGAAACCCTGAACCCTAAACCCTAAAGGTTTCCGGGTTTCGGGGTTCGACTGCGCCTTGGGATGTTTGGCCGGGGTAGAGTCTTGGAGCGTCGCAGAGCCCCCTAAACTTCTAGCTAGCAGAGCTTTGAAGCATTCTTTGGGTTGCTGGATGCCGCTTATTGGCACTGCCTAAACCCACAAAAAAATAGGTAAAACCACTAGAAGGCGATTATTCTACATACTTTTGGTGTCTAGGTGTTTGCTTGCCGGGCTTGGGTGTCAGGGGCCTTCATGTTCGATGGGTTCCTTATTATATTTATAGCATAATATACCCGAAACTCTGCTCTAATTATTAAGGCCCCTATATTAGGGTTTTGAGTTTAGGGGTTTAAGGGTTGTCGGGTCTGGTTGGATTTTGAACCTGGGGTCATTCTTGCCTGCTCTCTCCTCCGGATCAAGGCAATGCCCGCCTTAGCCTGACTGTTTTGGTAGAAATATAGGGGCCTTAATTACCTATACTATTTTGGAAGTTCCTGATTATAACTATCGTTTACTATACCCCCAAACCCTATTCTAATTGTTAAGGCCTCCACAGTATCTGAAATTGAGGGAGACTCCTCAGTGTGAGTCCCAAACCCTCATCTCCAAACCGTCTCCACCGTAAACATCCGTAGGAAGCTTCGGGCCCCTCAGGCTTACATCGATCCCTTATAGCACCCTGATAAAGGGAACTCCAGAAAGTTGGAATTCAGGGTAGGATACCTTATAATTTACCATAAAGGGGTTACGATAATGATATTCCAACTTTCTGGCTTCTACTATATAGCACCCTCATAGATCCCTTGAAAAGGAACCCGAAAAATGAGAGGCCTCTCAGTGTCCCTGCGTGAGGTCTACGCTCTGGCTGCGCAGGGCTCAGAGCTCCTGGTGGGCCAGGGAGACGGCGCCATCGCGCGAACGCCTCAACTTCATTGACTTGGGCTTCAAGGGGACTTAGTAATTAAAGGGTTCTTCAAGGGCTCCTTAAAGGGATCTATGGGGTTCCTTAAAGGGATCTATGGGGTGCAGGGTTTTGTAAGGGTTTTTTCGGGGGGTTTCCCAGTGCAAGGGTTGTACAGGGTTACATGACGTTTAAGGGTTCTACTTCTGTGGGTTCTCTGCGGGGGTTTCGGATTGAGCGTGTAGATTGGGAAATTCAATGTGAAGCTAAGGTTTGGAATGCTGCTGCTACTACTTTACTACTACCACCACGACGACGACGTCGCCTACGACGACGACGACTACTACTAATACTAATTCCAATACTAACCATAGTAATACATTGGCGAAGGTATGCCTGAATTGCTGTCTAAACCCTAAACCCTAAACCCTAAACCCTAAACCCTAAACCCCTAAACCCTAAACCCTAAACCCTAAAGCAAGGGCTGTGTCCGAAAGCCAGAGAACCCCCCCTCAGTTAACAACAACACCCACAGGCCCTTCGAAATCCATTGACTGCCTGAACCCTAGACCCCAAATCTGTCATTGCGCTGAGCCACATCCAACTTTTCTGGCTCGGGTTGCTGATGCACTGGGGAGGCAGACCTCGTACTGTTCATTACCGTTTAGGGTTCAGGGTTTAGGGTTTAGGACAGTGCCAGTGATGATCTGCGCCGAGATCGGCCAGGTTTCCCCCCCGGAGTGGAATCATGTGCCGATCACATCGGCTGGTGTGACCGAGACACTGGACCTCCCAGTGCGCATACGTTTCTCAAGCTCGACTCATACTCAGAGCCCTAAACCCTGAACACACCCACAACCAGAAATCCTTCTTCCTTACCCCCCCAACCGTGAAACCCTAAATCTTGGAGCCCTCATTATAATACACAAGTAAGGCTCTTTGAACGAACCCTTGCTGCAGATCGTACTAGTTGTAGCCCAGGCGCTGGGACCTACGTGCTGCTCGGGAGCCTGCAGCAGAACTTCGAGGGCACCGCGGCGCGGCCGGGGCCCAAAAGGGCCCAAGGTTGTGCATAGATACATGCAGAGGTGTCTATGTATGCATGTATGTATTAATGGAATGTATTTATGCATGTATGTATGTATGTATATATATATATATAGATAGATAGGCACGTCACGTATATGTGTATTATGTGCACATACTTACTTACATGCATGCAACTCTCTCTCTCTCTCTCTCTCACTCTCTCTCTCTCTCTCTCTGACGGCCATCTGACGAGTTCGCGACCAAGCCGAGCAAGAAGCAACAAGGTTGGGCCGCATCTGTCTCTAGGACTAACCCGCGGCCCCACCGCAGGATACGACACGGGAACGGTTGAACATGACAGCTCACCAGACCAGCAAGCTACAGTCCAGCGAGCCATCACTCAAACTTGCCGGTAGTGGCACTACGTCAAGGACTAACTTCGGTTCGGCGGCTCATTTGCCCCCCAAGATCTCGGTGAAGTGATCTACCACTTCTTGAACTTCCCTCTCCAGCCCACTTCTTGGTGCTTGTCCTCGCTTGAGTTTGCCGCCAGCATGGATCAATCCCTTCGTCAAGGCCGCTAAGGCCGGCTCCGCATCACGGTGGAGAGAGAAACACATCTTCATGCTGTCCCTGTCAAAGGCTTTGCGGACTTTGCACACATACACGATGCCGGACATGAC
Organism: Symbiodinium sp. CCMP2592; assembly: GCA_905221615.1. Classification (NCBI taxonomy): domain Eukaryota; class Dinophyceae; order Suessiales; family Symbiodiniaceae; genus Symbiodinium; species Symbiodinium sp. CCMP2592. The sequence goes on from CAJNDT010002802.1 coordinate 432,255, forward strand.
GAGCGCGTCTGTTGACACTGCACGATGTTGCTCAATGGCCAGTCGGTCCTCTGCATTGAGAGCGTCGTCGTCCAATGCCACCCTCAACAGCGCCGCCCAAGCATGAACATCAGGCTCTCCTGGTGGAGCTTCACACTTGCCCGACTGCGCGCTCTTAGCCTTGTCAGCGTACTGCTTCGTGGCATCGAGCACGGCTTGAACGTAGGGGCAGGCTTTGGGGAGTATGCACGTCACGAAGCAGGCGGCCTGGAGTTCTCTTACTTCAAGAGAGTTCTTGAGGCACAACCTGGCGATGAGACGTACGGCCTTTGCCATGTCCTTCTCCGTCCCCACTGCGACACGCTTAGCCATCGGCCTTGCCGCAGGAGGGCCGAGCTCCCAAGCATCCATCGTGAAGCAGACGGGTTGCAAGCTACGTGGCTCACTATAGCTGCTCTTGGCGCCTGGGCCCAGCAACATGTTGGACCACGTGGTCCCACAATTGTGACAATGCTGTATCACTGGGAACTTCCGGCTCGAACACCCCAGCACTACCACTGCCAGTGCACTGCAATCGGTTCGCCTAATGTGTTGTTGCGCAGTGCGCCTGCTGCTGAACATGCCGGCAAAAAAGGGCATTGCTTTGTAATTGCCAGCTTTCTGTAGTCTGGAATGACTGCATGTGTACCCCCTTGCGTAGAGCGAACATGAACCGAAAGCTGCTGTTTGCTCTTGAAGGTGGCCCTGCATGCTGTGCCACCTTTGCACAAACAAGTACATCGGAAAGAAAGCTCTTCCAGATCTGCCTCCCCTCTCTCCTCTGTTATTCAGGTGGAGGGATGCAGACTGCAAAATGTTTGAGACAAACGGGGGACACGTCGAGCTTGATGTTCATACGTACATGCATACATGCATTCATACATACATACATACATACATACATACACATACATACATACATACATACGTGCATACATATATGCACGCATGCACACATGCATACATGAATGCATACATGCATGCTCGCAAACATGCATACATGCATTCATGTATACGTCTTTGCATCCATACATACATCCTTACATCCATGCATGCCAACATACACGTATACATATATGTTTTCATATATTTTTGTATATATATATATGGTTTCATCGGTACATATGTATGTATACACACATACACACACATACATATATATATATATATATGTGTATATATATATATATACATATACACATAGAGAGAGATAGAGAGAGAGAGAGAGAGAGAGAGAGAGAGAGAGAGAGAGAGCGAGAGAGAGAGAGCGGGACTTTTGAAAGGGTTTTATAAGGGAGCTGTAGAAGTTCCGGAGTTTGGGTATTCCAGGTGTGGGCGATTTTTGGTGGCGGGGGGGGGGGTTTTGGGTGTTTGGAGCTTGGGCTGTTTTGCTTCTGACGCTGGTAGACTGATTTGTCTTCGATTTGTCTTACCGGTGTCTCCTATAGCTGTAGCGGGCATGTTACAGTTTTGATCAGGGAGCTTCTGAACCTACTAGAGGTGGTCATTCAATAGGTTAGGATCAGGGATTTCAAACATTTAGAGACAATCGCCTGGGTCGACGTGCTGCCACTGGCCAAAGTTTGTAAGGGCTTCATGTTGCAGTACCGTGTCCAAGGTAAAAGGTTGGATGTCAGTCGCAGGAGTTTCGAGGGGGTTTCTAGAGCATCGTAGGCATGCTTGCCATGGCAACTAGGTGGTGCAAGCTCGTTAGGGGGAGGGAAGGGAGGGAGGAAAGGGCTACAACACAAGCGCTAAGGCTTACCTCCGCGGAACTGAGAAGACGCTCAAGAAACCACTATTGTAGGAACCTGATTAAGAGACCCTGGCCCTATAACCGCAATATATCAGGGCTCATATTAAGAACCCCAATGCACGCCCAAGGTTTCTTAATCAGGTTCCTACAGTACAGTAGACGTCCGCCCAGGTGGAAAGCCTGGCATTGCTCCCTGGCGGCGTGCTTCCGCCCAGAGAACCAGTCTCCGGGGCTTCGGGTCTTCGTGAACTGTCTCACCTAAACCCTAAGCCCAACCTAAACCCTAAACCCTAAACCCAATCGAGACCCCCCAACTAACCCTAAACCCTAGGCCCCACACCCCCAACTACCCCGCCATTACTTCCCCAAATCCGCTCTATTAAGGACCCGCGGCCTGGAAGGCCGGAGGCCCTAAACCCTAAATGAACGGTGAGGGTTTCAAATCTTTTGTTAAATTAAAGACGAAAAAACACAAAAAGGTATGATTGTGTTAAAGAAGCAAAAACATACTAGACAAAATGCGGTTCCCTTGCCAAATGCAAGCTCAGAACCGAAGCCCAAGCCCTTTGCGATTGTTGCTTGAAGGGTTGAGGTTGAAGTTTAGGGTGCTGGAAGGCCGTGACGTGCAGGTTCATTGGTATTTGGGTTGCACTAGAGTCAGTAGAGGGTGGTTGGGGTCAGTTTGGGTCCAGGGCTTGTGTTGAGGTTCGGGGCCGAGGTTGTCTACAATTGAACTGCTGCAGGAGCTGCATGTACAGGTGTTTTTGCATATTGCTTTTGTACATGTATACGTTTCTGCATGCATACACATGTGCATATGAGAGCCCAAGCACCCATGAGCCGCGGCGAAAGGTCCTCGCTTCTGTGGGAGCGGAAGGGCAGCTGCGGATCTGGGACGCCCGGGGCCAGCCGGGGCCGCTAGGGGGGGGGGGGTTCCTTTAAGCCCTTAGAGTAGGGTCCCCTTTCAGGGTACTAGAGGGTTCTGTGACAGGGTCGCCTTTAGGGGATCCTTGAAGGGATCCTTGAAGGGTTCCTGGTTTAGGGTTTCGGGTTCAGGGGTTTAGGGTTTGGCGTTTAGGGTTCAGGGTGTAGGGTTCCAAAAATCAAAGGGCTCCAAAGGTGGGATGAAGGTAGGTGGGATATTCCCACAGAAGAGTCCTTATATAAGGGATCCTTACTCCTACTTACCTTCATCCCACCTTTTGAGGCCTCCGAAAAATGGAATCAGCAAACAAACAAACCTGGTGGTCTTCTGCTTGTCATCCGTTCGAAAAGCCCGCGGCACAAATCACTCGGACCCAGAGCATCGACAGATGGCAGACGGCCCAAGACTTCACCCTCGTCTCCCAATGCGGGACGTTGAAAGGAGATCCGTTCAGATCTTTACATGCCTCTACCGGTCAGATCTTTGCATGCCTGTACCTGTACCTGTGTTCGTTGCCAACTGCCCCTTGCGCTAAACCCTAAACCCTAAACTTAAGATTTCATTAGGGCGTTTTGCTGCTATTTCCGAGTTCCTCATGCTGTTCTGACTTTTAGATGTTTGGCGCCCCAAGCTCCTCGCATGTGCACCAGCCTGAATCGTCAACGCAAGAGCCGGATTCAGAAACCTTGGGCCTTCTTTAGGGTTCTAAACCTTGGGCCTTCTTTAGGGTTCTAGATATGGGAGTTTCCGAAAATAGGGGTACCTTATTTAGGGGTCCTTATTATAAGGAGCCTACTATTTAGGTACTATATTAGGGTCCCTATTTTCTGTAACCCCCCATATGAATCCGACTATTCTGGGGACATAGGCCCAGGGTTTCTAAATCAGGTTCCTACATTACCCCTGATTACCGTTCCTTCGGGCTCCAGATTATCATTACCTGGACCCCAAAAGTACGGTTTAGGGTTTAGGGGTTTAGGGTTTAGGGTTTAGGGTTTAGGGGTTTAAGGTTTAGGGTTTAGGGTTTAGCCTTTTAACGGTATCGGGCCGTCATTTTACCTACTGTTGGGGGTTTATGCATAATACAACCTCCAAAGCCTCTTCTAGTTATTCTGGGAGCCGGAAGCTTGGCTTTGCCCACCGATCCCCTCCCATCGTGAGCAAAGCTTCCCAACCCGAAACCCTGCACCCTAAACCCAAACCCAAACCCTAAACCTTATCAGCCCTAAGCCCTAAACCCTAAACCTTACTTTAAGAGCCCTCAACCCAAAATTTACCCTAAACCCTGAACCCTAATCTAAACCCTAAACCTTAAACCCCCAACCCTAAATTTACCCTAAACCCTAAACCCTAACCCCTAAACCCTGAAACCTTAACCCTCAACCCTAAACCCTAAACCCCTAAACCCTAAACCCTTCAGAGCCGACAGCTCGCACTGCCGAGGCCTACCTTCCAGTGGGGCTCGCCGGGGCGAGGGCCGATAACGTGCCTCGCGCCAGCCGCGTGCTCGGTGAGGTTGGCTTTGGGTGTAGGTCTTCGTGTTTAGTGGCTTAGGGCGTTTAGGGTTTAGGCTTTGGGTTTAGGGCGTTTAGGGTTTAGGTTTAGGTCTTAGTGTTTAGGGATTTCGGGCGTTTAGGATTTAGGCTTTGGGTTTAGGGCGTTTAGGTTTAGGCTTTGGGTTTGGTCTTCGTGTTTAGGGGCTTCAGGGTTTAGGGTTTAGGCTTTGGGCTTAAGGCGTTTAGGGTTTAGGTTTAGGCTTTGGGTTTAGGTCTTAGTGTTTAGGGATTTAGGGCGTTTAGGGTTTAGGCTTTGGGTTCAGGTCTTCGTGTTTAGGGGCTTCAGGGTTTAGGGTTTAGGCTTTGGGCTTAGGGATTTTGGGCGTTTAGGGTTCAGGCTTTGGGTTTAGGTTTTAGTGTTTAGGGATTTAGGGCGTTTAGGGTTTAGGCTTTGGGTTTGGTCTTAGTGTTTAGGGGCTTGAGGGTTTAGGGTTTAGGTTTAGGCTTTGGATTTAGGTCTTAGTGTTTAGGGCGTTGAGGGTTTAGGTTTAGGCTTTCGGTTTAGGTCTTAGTGTTTAAGGCGTTTAGGGTTTCGGGTTTAGGTTTAGGCTTTGGGTTTAGGTCTTAGTGCTTAGGGCGTGGAGGGTGTAGGGCGTAGGGTTCAAGGTTCACGGTTTCGGGTTCAGGTGCGGGGCTTTAGGGCTTATTGTTGGGGGATAGGGTTCAGGGATGTTTAGGCTGAAGGTTGAAGGTTTAGGGCTTATGGTTATGAGAGTGTAGGAGTGTAGGAGTGTAGGGTTTAGGGTTAAAGGTTCAGGGTTAGGGTGGAGGGCTTAGGGCTTAGGGTCTATTTGGGTTTTAGGGTGATAGCATAGGCAGGGGTCGGACCTTTATCATATTTTCAATCACAGCATACCGGGCCCCTATATTATCAGATTCCTGCACTGCCTCAATATTCCAAGCCACGATCTTGTCCACAACAGTAGGGTTCAGGGTTCAGGGATAAGGTCGCACATGTCCACGCAGGAGCTTTCGCGCCCTGCCCGGCCTGGGTCGTTATAGGCGAACGACTATCTACCCCCCACCGCTCCCCCTCTTGAGCCCCGAGGTTCTAAATCGCTCATTCCTGGCACGGATTTAGGGTTTGGGATGTAGGGTTTGGAGCGATCGTGCAGATTAAGGGAGACGACCTGACAATTCCAAAGACATTCGCAGAAAACATGACTTTCAAAGAGTTGCCAACTGTCAACCAGCCCCTTCACATCCCTTGGTTGTGTTTACGACAATGTTGAAGGCATTTGCTGGATACAAGTATATAGTATATCTACTGACTATGGCAACCCAGGCTTTGTTCGTTAACAAGAACCCCAAGCAGGCCTGATAAAAGCCTCTGAGGCCCTTTAAAGCCTTACAGCATTACAGCTCACGTTTAACACTCGGTATCACTGTCCAGCTGCACCTCTACACACCCTTGTAGCTGGCAATTTACAACTTATGTTCAACCGTTCAGAACGAGCCCTATAACCCCCAAACCCCCCAAACCCCGAAACTCATGTTTAACCGTCCGTATAACAAGCCGTACAAACCCTAAACCCCGAAAGTCATGTTTCCCATATTACAATACCCTTGTAGTAACCCTTATAGAAGCCTCAAAAGGAGCCCTGTTCTAATGACTCGTATTAAGGCCCCTATAGTGACCGTCCTTATAACAAGCCCCTAAACCCTCTAACCCCTAACCCCTAAACCCCTAAACCCCTAAACCCTAAACCCTAAACCTTAAACCCAAAACGTTAAACCCTAAACCCCTAAACCCTACACCCTAACCCCCTAAACCTAAGCCGCCCTCACCTGGCAACGTGAGGTTGGTGAGGACGGACTCCTCGTTGCGGGCCAAGGCTAGGGCCGCTTTCTGTTTTGTTGGAGTCAGATTTGTAGGGTTCAGGGATCCCTTGTAAAGGGATCAAAAGGGTGTAGGGTTTTTGGTTTAGGGTTTAGGGTCTAGAGTTTAGGGTCTAGGGTGGTTTGCGAGTATGGGGTTTGGGATTTCGGAAATTCGGGCGCAGTTTATTCTTGGCCGGGGCTTTGTCTGCGAGCTTTCCATCGTCGGCCCCAGAACGGTGAACTCTATCCCCAATTCTACAATTCTAAACAGCAAACAGGCCCTGCACCACACCCTAGTATAGAAGATGGAATCACCAGGAATGCTTTTCCTCTGGGGTTCGTCAGAAAGGAATCATGCTGTACTAATGCGCCCCGAAACGCACCCTAAACCCTAAACCCTAAACCCTAAACCCTAAACCCTAAACCCCTAAACCCTAAACCCTAAACCCTAAACCGTGGCATAAAGGTCCCCATGAGTCGCCCCTCATAATTTTCAAAGGGGAAAAGGAGGGACCCGTAATGGGGACCCATACCAAATAATGGGCTATATAATGGGTATATAATAGCTATATGAAGGTAGAAACCAGGGGGTCCTTATTAAGGGTCCCTCCTTTTACCCTTGGAGATTTGGCAGACACTCCATGATTGCGGCCTGCTTTCGTGACCTGCAGAGAGCTTTTGCTTCTTTCTTGTGTCCATCCCAACTCTGCGAGTTCGTTTGGAGGCCCTTTTTCGGAAATGGCACCGGGCACCGTTACCGTACATGTAAAAGTATACTACCTCAGTTCCCGTGTCATGCCCCCCGTACATCAGGCAGCACAGCATTTTACCCGGGAGCTGGGCTAAACGCCGTCCTACATCTGCAGCATATCCGCAACCCTATACCCTAAAAGTCCTTCAGCACGGTTTCCGGTTTATATAGGTTTTAGAGATTAGGAGTGCCTAAAGCCCTGCTCTCCCACGGCCCGTGGTTGTGAGGAAGGCGACACGCAGCTGGGACCCTACATCGCTCAAAGAATGGACACTCGTTGATGCCGGAGGCTCTGGAGATTGTGGTCTCGCGCTATCTGCGACGCTCTCCAGTGATGACTGCAAGATGGAGGGCGCTGGGCTTCGCACACTATAGGGGCCTAAATAATTGCCAATACTATTTTGGGGGTTCCTTCTTCTAACTATAGTATAATGGGCCCCAAAACACTATTCTAATTATTAAGGCCCCTATATTGAGTTTGACAGAGGTGACTGATGTGGTCACTGGGTTAAGTGGGGACGGTTAACGTCGCTTCCCAAAAGCTCTCCGCAAGAACCTACCCCCCCCTATGGCCGAAACATGATGGACAAGCCTTCAGACAGACCTCAAAATTCGCCAGATGCTAAACCCTAAACCCTCAACCCTAAACCCTAAACCCCTAAACCCTTAAACCCTAAACCCTAAACCCTAAACCCCTAAACCCTAAATCCTAAACCCTCAACCCTAAACCCTCAAGCCCTCGAGCCGGTTACTCTTATGTAAGGTTTAGGGCCCAGGGTAGTGTAGGGGCCTTGAAAACTAGAATAGGTTTTGGGGGTATAGTATACTATAATGATAAGAAGGAAGCCCCAAAGCGCAAGTCTCATTAAGGCCCCGACACCACCCCTTCAAGATGCCTACTGGGAACTTGTGTCGCCACGGTCTGGAGGCCTTAATCCGTCTCTGCTGTCCTTGAACTACAGCAAGGCTCGACACCCCTTGGATGCTTCGAGGTGGTGGCATGTAAGGTTTAGAGTTCAGGCCCTAACTAAGCTCACACGTTTTCGTTTACAAGAGTAGTCCAATTGGAGGCTATAGCTTTCAACATCAGCCACCTGAACTTTGAACCCCTTTGACGTTGCTCAGGCCCACCTACTAGAACCCGAAATACCCTCTACACTGGGATGTTAAATGCTTTTTCTGAAAGGTAGCTCGGCGAGGAAGCAGACTTGATCCCCCGATTTTTCAGAAGCCGCAGACGCCCTAAGAAACTGCAACACCTACGGAAGGCCCATTCAAAGCCATTGCAAAATCCGTCTAGACCCAGACTTTTTGTAACAGAGAGAGAGGGCCTCCTATACTTAGAGGATCATGGGACGTAGTAAGTAGGGATATAAGTAAGTCTATAGCTATATCTGCTTATCACCCCAAGTAAGGTACTTATAACCCTACTTACTAAGTCCCATGATCCTCCAAGTAGGGTTCTGAGATCTTCGTTTCTGGTGCCGATGTAACTTGCAGGCAATATCACAACTCCCCAGTTTGTGCTTCGATGCTGCGACGCGTGCGGGTGTTAAGCTAAGTAATTAACAATGGGCGTTTCCGAAAATTGGAGGTACCGTGTTTTGGGGTCCTTATGATAAGGATCCTGCTATTTAGGGTACTATATTAGCATCCCCTATTTTCGGAAACCCCCAAATCGGTCCGGCTGAAGCTAAGAACGTTCTCACCCTTCGAGCCGAAGCACCGCATTCTACTGACATTCGACCAAGCCACTGCAATTTAGAGCATGGTTTCATTCCGAAACAATCCCGACCTGAATTGCAAGTCTCTGCAACCTGTCTACTGACGGAAGCAGTCCATTTTGGTTTGGGGACATTCGTTCACGTATATGTGTACATGAATGTAGTGGCCAGAGCACCGGACGCAGCTGGCGTTCTTTGGGCTTCGACTCGGGTTTCAAAGTTCAGCAGTCCCACAATTTGACTGTAAACCCGGTTTAAGGAACGGGTCCACAGGGGGTAGAGGTTGAATGTGTTGGGAGTGCTAGCAGCAAGAGAATCCCACGGGTCTTGGGGGGGTTCGGTCGCGGCCCTTGGCAACATTCTGCAGCAAAGGCCAGTAGGCATGGCCTGCACATCTGGCACTCGCACGCTGGCGGCTGTTCAGTTCGTGCTTGTGATTCTTAACCTCACGGAAGACCTGCTCGCAGGGATCTTCATTGATGAATCTTATGGGCGTTTCTCTGGGTATGCCTTTGGAGATGGCCTGTTTGAAGTCATGGCCAAGCAATGGGCCCGCTGCTCGAGGTGGATGGTCTGTCTGGTCAGCTGCTTTGTTGAAGCCGGGCAGTGCATCCTCTATGTGTACTTCTGCAAAGGAGATGAGTCATGTGGCCGCTGATTTCGCTTGGAGCAGCACAGGTATTTTTCAAGACCGACGAGGGGATAGCAGCGTGCAGGGCACATGCAAAACTAGATGAGGTCAAAGATGTTGACTCAGCTACCGAGACCCAAGTCATTCTGCCAGTTATGCATCAATGGAGTGACCCGTGTACATGCTGCCACATCGATTTGATAAAATTGTGGCTGTTTCTACTCTCAGATATCCTTCACGGAGTCTTCCCGCTGCTGTTCCAAGAAGAGTCGCCTTTCCGTGAGACATGGTTTCGAGTAGGTGTTTGCGTGATGGTCTGGTGGAAGACTTTGCTACTCCGTTTGCACCCACATCTCGGCAGCGAACCTGCTATGATCCTGTTCCGGGCTCAAGTATCGGCTTCTTGGTTTTTGCCTGCCTGGTGTGGTACTGGGGGCTCTCGCAAGACCTGGTTGCAACCTTGGACCGGGTTTACACCATCATCTGCATGTCTGTCTCCTCCATTCTATGCCTCTTTGTGTGCTGCCTTTGTTGTGTGCATGGCTTCTTACTATGCAAAGCAATTGCAATCTCCAGCAAAATACCTGAGCCAAGTGACTGAGTCCGTGACTCCACTTGCCAAAGGCATTGTGGTTGCGCAGAGTTATCTGGATTGCTTTGGGCTGAGACTCTAAACGTCGAATGCTGAGCGCTCGGCAGCCGACAAGGAGTCGCAAGCATGAAGCTTACCTTTGGTTAGTAGGGAATGGAGGAATGGGGTACAATTATAACTACTATTGCTACCATTCTTCCATTCCCTGCTAACCAAAGGTAAGGATCCCTTTAAAGGAACCCTAAACCCCTATAGATCCCTTTAAAGGAGCCCTATTCCCTACTAGCCAAAGGTAAGACAAAGTCGCAAGCATGAAGCTCGTCCACCTGGACAAAAACACGCGATTGCCATAGGAGGACTCCGAGGAGTCTTTGAGAGTGTATGTAACATATGGGGGTTGTGAAAATTAGGGTCCCGCTTTTTGGGTCCTTAATGTAACACGGCACCGAATATTCAGGGAACCCAGAAAGGGACCCTAATTTTGACAACCATCCGTATGACACATGCCTTACAGTCTGGAGCCGTGCCTCGTGAGCCCTGTGTAGATCTTCCCTCCATTGTATTCACTCCCAGCTGGTCTCAGCTTTTTGGATCGGGTGGAGGATGGGCGACGAAAGTCCTGAGGGCAAAGGGATGCCCTGCCTGCTGAGCAAACACAAGGCAAGTGCAACTGTGGCACAGGTGAGCGATTTCAGAAAGCATACAGCAAGCCTGATGAAGCAGACATGAGTGTTCAAATTTTGTTGAATAACATAACTATCACTATTGCACTGCCCATCCCTTTCGAGGCGCTGTGACCGTTGAGCGGTTGCGCTGCGTATCCTTTTGCATGTTTCGGCCGAGCCGAAGCCTTCCCAACTCCCAATCATGCCCAAGCTTGTGGAGTCTTCCGCGGACGGGGATTTCGGAAAGAAGTCCGTGACTGTGTTGCAGAAGTTTCTGCCACTATTCTTCTGCTTCCTAAAGGCCCCTGTATTGGGGGTTTGGGTCGAGATGTGGTTTCAGCGTTGCAAGAGGCCTCTGGGTACATATCGGTGCGACCGAAAGCTCATTTCAACAGCAGCACGCTTCGAATCACAACTGACTGAAGGCAGTATTGCCATCACGTCATCAGCTGCACCCCATGCCGATGCCTTAAGAGCCTAAATCCTGCGACCGTAAAGCGTAACCAGCGGCCCCTACGGCGCAGCCAGGCACTCGACCGCCTACCAGAAGCTTTCGCTCGCATGAGCCTCGCAAGAAGGAGGCCGAATGCGGAGGGCCTTGTTTGAGGGCTCTGTATCTGTTCCAGAGCTACAGTAAAATGTGGCTTTAAAGGTTTTTGAGGTTTTGCAAGGGTTGGTTTGTGTGTGCAAACGGGTTTCAGAAGGGTTTGATTGGGTTTTTGAGTTCCTTCACCTTCTGGGACGGGCTTATTGCCACTGGTTGAGGATTCCTTGCTGGGTTCTCTGTGCTTTTCTGGCCTTTGCCTGTTCATGCATTGGATTTTATGGCATGGAGTGTCTGGGGCTGATGGCTTCAGCTTGGGGCTTCGGGGGTTCGAGCATGAAAGGGGTTTCAGTTAGAAGCTGCCCCCACCCTGTAATAGTGGTATAATAGAATATAATAGGGCCCTAATATAATATTAATATAATCCTGATAGTCACTATTACAGGGTGGGGGCAGCTTCTAAGGTTTCAGGGTTCCTGCAAGCATGTTTTTGGAAATTCGCAGTCGCAGGAGCCTTTGGCTTCATAATGGCTTTGGGTGGGTTCTGGGGCATGGTTTGAGTTTAGGGTTTAGGGTTTAGGGTTTAGGGCTAGGGAGCTTAGTTTGCATAGGACTGGGACAGCCCTTCGAGGGTTGAGGTTCAAGGCTTTGGGACGAGAAGTACACAATATTGCAGGGTTTCGCGTGTCAGGAAGGAGGCTAACGGCTAACCCTGAACTCTAAAGCCTATGGGGATTTGCAGTCAGCATATGGGTGGTTGTCAAAATTATATCCCTTTTTGGTCCCTAATAAAATACGGCACCTAATATTCAGGGTACCCATAAAAAGGGACCATAATTTTGACAACTACCCACATAGATGCTCCTTGCATCCTTGCAGTAGGTGGAGAGTCTGAGGATGCTTATGACTAGCAGACACGCGTGACACTCACATCGTGCAACCCCGAAGCTCCGGCGCTAAGACGGGGAGCCGTAACATGGGTATATATGTATATATGTATATATATATATACATATATATATATATATGTCTATGTTTGTATATCTATATGTATGTATATATATATGTATATATATATATATATATATGTATGTATGCATACACACATGTATCTATCTGCCCACCTTTCTATCTAGCTAGCTAGCCAGCCAGCTACTGGATCTATCTGTTCACCTACCTGTCCATCTGTCTCACTACCGACCTATCTATCTGTCTATCTATCTATCTTCATACAGGTGCGTATACATCCTCTTTGTATGTTACAAATATAAACATATCTCTTCCTGTCTCTCTGAATGTATGTATATATGTATATGGTATGTTTTAGATCATGTAGAAAATCTGAGAAAAACGGGTTATGAATGGAGCAGAGTAGTTGCAGTGACGGAAGAGTCGTGGCAGCAAGGGCAAGGGTCAGAAATGAGGTGCGTAGGAGTCCAGTGACCAGTGAATGCGAAGGTTTGGAGGGTATGATGATCCCTATGCAGACCCAGGGGTGAACTTTTATAACCAGGACATGTGAGCCAATAAGGTTGAAGGTTTTGGAGCTGGCAAGGACTTGGTCTTCAGGTTTGGCATCCGTAAGAGAGGTGCAAGGCCTTACAGTTTCCGAATCGACTCGAGGCATGCATACTGAAACCCCGATTGCTTTCATGGTTCTAAACTATAGATACATGAGGGACTCCGAACGAACGGCAGTACTAAGTCGTTCCTGCTCCTTTGCTATGGCTTCTGCCGGGCTCGAGGATTTGGCAATATTTGGCTCAAGGGATTGGAGGTCGCAGTTCGAGGTGTTGGTGGTTGAGGGCTTACCGACGGTGCTTCATCTTGCATTGTTCAGGTGTAGGGTTCCACACGGAGATTACTCTAAGCCCCAGGCCTTAAGCCTTTGGAATGGTTTGCCTGGCAAAGCCCTAAACCCTATAACCCTGAACCCTAAACCCTAAACCCTAAACCCTATAACCCTGAACCCTAAACCCTAAACCCTAAACCCTATAACCCTAATTCTTTTGTTGCGCCAGGCCTTCCGAAAGCCTCGAAGGCGCAGCCGGCACTTTTCCTCGAAGCCCTAAGCGTTTTGCGTCTGTAGTCGCCAAACAACCACCCCAAGCCGCAACCGGGGTATAGGGTAGGGTATAGGGTAGGGTATAGGGTAGGGTATAGGGCAGGGTATAGGTTATAGGGTCCAGCGATCAGGGTGTAAGCCCACTAAACCCTAAGACTAGGGGTCCCAATGACTAGAAAGCGAGCCACCAGTGCTTGTGCCAGAGATCAGGAGCCTTCGGAAACCCGAAACCGTAGGGTTTACGCTTGAGCATCGACAGGTTAAGGGTTTTGGACTCTAGTTCTAGGGTTTAGGATTATAAGTCTATTTAGCGGTTTAGGGTTTCGGGTTTAGGGTTTAGGCTACCCTAAACCCTAAACCCTACGGGGTTGAGGGTTTAGGATTCCGGGCTATGAAGCCCGAAGGAGCTGATGCCTTAGGGTTTGGAATGAGAGTTCTTGCAGATGGCTCACTTAAAGCAAGTAAAGCTCGGTTGCGGCAAGAAGCCCCGAAACCCTGAAGTTGGCTTTGTGGCTGCGCATGTTTCCGTTTCGGACTTGAGGGCGCCGTATTTGGTGTTCGAGCTTGGTTCCGCTAGGGGTGGGTCCCGAAACCCAAATGCGCACTAGGAGTTGCTAGCAGAACCGCCAGGTCAAGCACAGCATCGCAACCTTGTGCTAAGCTTGGAAGGTTTTTCTTTCCGTTGACTCATTGATGCAGATGGCAGTGATGACGGGGATGATGCCGAAGAAGGGATTGTGATGACCGCAGCGATCATGATAATGGTTGTGATGATGTTGATGATAACGATGGTGATGATGATGATGAGGGTGAGGATGACGACCGTGACCATCGTGACTGCCGTGGCGGTGACGAACATGATGATGTTAGTGGTCAACATGATGAGCAACTTCCTATGCTGCAAGCCCTTGGTTCAGCATCGTCACCTATTCGGGCTCATGGTCTTGTGCCTATAGTGATGTTGTACTGTTCTATCATGGTACGTACTGGTGTAAGTTCTACTGAACCCAGATGGAAGGAGCCGGCCCGGGGCGACATACGGATCTGCGCAGGTGCGAATGAGATGTCATTAGGGGGATTTGCTTAGACTTCATCTTATGCTCTCAACGCTTCAACCCTAATTTAAGGTTTAAGGTAAAAGCCAGAAAGTTGGAATATGATTATCCTAACCCTTCTATGGTAAATTATAGGGTATCCTACCATGAAACCATATTCCAACTTTCTGGAGTTCCCTATAGGGTTTAGGGCTGAGAGTTCAGGGTTGACACCCCTCAGCACTGAAAAGCTTTCGATCTGACCCCTGCGTCCTGAAAAGATCGTAAACCCGACTTAAAGCTTCCTACGGGTGGTTGTCAAAATTATGGCCCCTTTTTGGGTACCCTAAATATTAGATGCCGTATTATACTAAGGACCCTAAAAGGGACCCTAACATTGACAACCACCCATGCCCGAAACTCAGCACCCTAAGGCTTAAGCCCGGGAGCTCCATGTGGATGATTCACCAGGATTTTGGCTCTTGGGTCCAGGTTGTTTGGAGTTTGGATTTCGTTTTTCGGGTTCATGGTTTGTGGTCTAGCACCTTAGTGCTTTTTCAAAGATCTGAGCCCTGGACCCCGACCTCCAGCCGTCAACCTAAACTTTAACCCCGAAGGCCCAAGGGCCCCTTAGAAAGTGCCCGTTTAGGGTTTAGGGTTTAGGGTTTAGGGTTTAGGGTTTAGGATTTGGGGTTCTGCTTTCCGCAGCGCTCAACCCGAAAACCCAAGCACCACTCATATACAAACCGGATTGTCGGGGCCCCGATAACCTAACAACGTCAAATAAAGGCTACAAAGAGCCGCAAAATGATATTGGTATGTATGCAGGCAGCCGCTAAGCCCTAAGCCCCTAAACCTCAAACCCTAAACCCTAAACCCTAAACCCCTAAACCCTAAACCCTAAACCCTAATCCCTAAACCCTAAACCCTAGTCCCTAAACCCCAAGATCAAGGGTTGCAGGATCAGGTCCTCCGCCTTTCACGTCCAAGCCACACGGTTGAACCGAGGGTTTGGCCACTAGGCCCATCGACACTTCACGCACTTAGACTAGTGTGACACTAGGGTTCCTTTAAAGGGGTCTATAAGGGCTACCAGAAGGGCTACTATATGGATTTAGTGTTACACTAGGGTTCCTTTAAAGGAAGGGCCTACCAGAAGGGCTGCTATATGGATTTAGTATAGGGGCCTTAATAATTACCTATACTATTTTGAGGGTGCCTTGTGATAGTTAAAGCATAATGTAAAGCCCCTATAGCAGGCGAAAGAAGGAAGCATCGTAGGTACCGAATCAGGGAATGTGGACGATTTAAAGGCTCCGGAACTGTACAGTTTTGGCAGGTCTCCGGCTGGAGAGCCTGGGGCGTAGTGCTTTTTGGGTCCTGTCAACATGTCATCCTGAAGCGCTTCACCTGTCGTACCGGCAGCACCGGTATCCAACTTTGCTGGGCTTTTGTATCGGCTGGAGGGTAGTCGCGGCTATTGCCATTTCTAACCATAACTGCTAACCCTGAGTCCTGAAATCCAGCTTCCGATAAAACCTAGACACCTCCTGCCCGACACATGGGTGGGTGTCAAAATTATGGTCCCTTCTTGCGGCCCTATTATAATACGGCAATACGGCACCTATCATTTAGGGTACCCAAACAGGGGCCAGAATGTTGACAACTACCCACATGGAACCCCCGCCCGGTTATTGTTGACCTAAACCCTAAACCCTAAACCCTAAACCCTAAACCCTAAACCCTAAACCCTAAACCCTAAACCCTAAACCCTAAACCCTAAACCCTAAACCCTAAACCCCTAAACCCTAAACCCTAAACCCTAAACTCAAGGCATAGGCCGCCCACCTACTGTGGGTGGGCGGCGCTTAAGCCCCTCGACCTCGATGGCGCAGAGCGACCCAAGACGCCTGCCCGCCTCTCCACAGCCATGGGGACGGTAGCACCCACGTCAGGCCCGGTACCGGAGCAGGTTCTCCTTGGGACCAGTACTGGTCCCTATTAAAGTAATTACCCTAAACCCCAAGCCCTTCGCTCTGGGGGTGCTTTCCCATTTGGGCCCCCCTCCAAAAAAGGACCCCCCAGGGGGGGCCTGGGGCCTGCAGCGAGCAGAGTTCAAGGACCTAGGTGCCTCCAGGCCGGTCCTAGGAGGGACTTTGGACAAAAACTGTTTTTTTTGCCTTCCCCCTGGCCCCCCCTGGCCCCCCCTGGCCTCCCTGGCCCCCCTGGCCCCCCCTGGCCCCCCCTGGCCCCGCCTGACCGGCCCCCGGCCTTGGCTCTCTGGCCTCCCTGGCCCCCTCACCTACCTGGCCCTGCCCTGCTTTGCACTGCCTGAGGTTGAAGAAAAAGAAAACCGTAGACTGAGTTTAGGTGCTAAACCCTAAAAGGAATAGGTTTGGGTGGTTTGGCCGCCTTAGACGGCGTAGGGTGGGAGAGTGAATAAAAAGAGCCAACCACAATCAGGCTCAAACGTTGAATCGCTTGAGGACGATGCACTCGAAATTACACTGTCGCAAGCTACTCCCGCTTATGCGCCATTCTACGGCAAACCCTAAACCCTAAACCCTAAACCCTAAACCCTAAACCCTAAACCCTAAACCCTAAACCCTAAACCCTAAACCCTAAACCCTAAACCCTAAGGCGACAACCTAGAGCATCGCGGCAGCCGTCAGTCGAGGCTTCGTCTTCTCCTGATCATGTCTTAGGGGTACTTAGAAATAGTGTTTAATTTTTGGTTACTATAATCCCTCAAAAGCAGCTAAGGTTATAGTTTTTGCTAGGGTTCTAAGTTCAGTATAGTCATGTTGCTTGCTGCAAGTACGATTTTGGTCTCCCGGGCGCCGGGGTGTAGGGTTGTGTTAGAATCAAGGAGGAGGTCCTTCAGCACAGCCGTAGCAGCGTCTAGAACTGATGCTGATAATCAGAGGCTGCGACCTGTCATTTCAACATGTTCTTATCCGAGGTTGCGAATACTTTAGCAGACAGGATGCTGATGACGATGATAATGATGAGGATGCCCACGAACGGTAGCAATCGGCGTCGTCGTGGTCGTAGTGGCAGTGGTGGTGACTGTGGGTGTGACCGTGGTATAGTGGTAGTGAGACGGTTGATGATAAAGCCCTGCCTTACCCATAATAACGAATATGCCATGATTCCCATAGTTTAGGGTCCTTAGGGTAATGCAGGGTTCACATCATCAACAAGTACTTGGAGGATCGTGGGACTTAGTAAGTAAGGTTATCAGTACCTTAATTCGGGTTATAAGTAGCTGTAAGTATAGTTACCCTAATCATAACCCTAGTTACTAAGTCCCATGATCCTTCAAGTAGTCATAGGACCTTGTTCGGAGGTTGGCGAATTCCGCGAGTCTCGTGGAGCTTTCGATCGATGCCGCAAGCCCAAGGCCACGGCACAGAGCTGGTTTACGAAAATAGGGGTTCTATAAGGGTTCCTTTAAAGGGGTCTATAAGGGCTACTACAGGGGCGATAATGAGGATGTAATATAGGGGCCTAAATTTATTGCCAATACGGTTTTGGGGGTTCCTTACTGTAGTTATAGTATAACATACCCCGAAACCGTATTCTAACCATTGTGGCCCCTATTAGATTACAGGGTTCAAGGTTTCAGGGTGGCCTTTTACTAGGAGCAACTTAGCTCTAGTAGTGACCCCTATCACCCTTTTCGGTGCTTCGAATACGCAAGGGCTCGCCGGTTTGGTTTTAGATCTTCCAGCCTCAGCCATGTTTGTTGGTTTACACGTCGTTCATGTTTGCCTCATCCATAAGCGATATGAACATACATATATATATATATATATATACATATGTATACACACACACACATGTTTTCACATGACCTCTATGCTTGTGTAGACATATGTATGCTTGCAGTACGCATAACACATGTATGCCAGTGAGTACTGCATTCAAGTAGAGGTATTGTCACGTACTGTAGTGAGAAAGGTATGTAGTGCAATGCATTGTAGTCTAGTGTGTTGCACGTTTATGCCATGTATATGCATATGCATATGTATGAACATATGCGTTCATGTGTATATAGATACATGTATGTATGTATGTATGTATGTATGTATGTATCTGTGCATGTATGTATGTACGTATGTATGTATGTATGTAAGTGTATACGTGAAGATGTATATTTGTGTATGTGTAGATGTATTTGTCTCTGTGTGTGTATGCGTCTGCCTAGACGTGTGTATGTATATATGTCTACGCAAACCTATATGTGCAGTTCAGGTGGAGGTGCATATGTGCAATATGTACACCTAGATGTGCGTGTACATGGATGTTTTTATGTACGTACGCATAGGCACACATGAGTGCTTATTTATGTGTGTTGCTTGCGTTGTTTGCTGTTTTGTCTGTTTGTCTGGCTGGTTGTTCCTTTGTTTTTGTGGTGTCTTTGTTGTTTGCTTCTCTGCTTAGCTTGCTTGCTTGCTTGCTTTCTTGTTTGGCTTTCTGGCTTGATAGTGCGCGTTGCTTTATACCTGCTTCTTTGTGTGCTGGCGTTTACTTTTTTGTCTGAGCCTGGTTGTTTGCTCGTGTCTTTGTTTATGTGTATTTTTGGTCTGAGGCTACCTCCTAAAAAAGGTATATGTCCGCACATTGAGTACGTGTGCATTTGTGTGCATACGCGTACATGCCCAGGTCAACACAGAAATGTGTTCAGGCGGCACTGCCAAACCCTGAACCCAAACCCTCAACCCTGAACAAAATTCCTCAACCCTAAAACCCTAAACCCCAAATCCTGACCCCTGAATCCGAAGACCCAAATTAAATTCCTCAACCTCAAACCCTAAACCCTGACCCCTGAATCCGAAGCCCCCGAATCCCAAACCCCAAACTAATCCCTCAACCCTAAACCCCAAACCCTGACCCCTGAATCCGAAATCCCAAATTAAGTCCCTCAACCCTAAACCCTGACCCCTCAATCCGAAAACCCAGACTAAATCCCTCAACCCTGACCCTCGAATCCGCAACCCCAAACAAAACCTCTCCGCCCTAAACCCCGAAACCTTGCCCCCGCATCCGAAACCCCAACCTAAATCCCTCAACACTACACCTTAAACCCTGACCCCTGAATCCGAAACACCAAACAAAATCCCTCAACCCTACACCCTAAGCCCTACGACCTAAACCCCTAAACCCTAAACCCTAAACCCTTTTCCCTTCTGTTGCCAGGCTGTCCCTTTGGGATCCTCGGGGTCCACGCACCGATCACTCCTGCCTCACGGCACGAACTCTTAGAACTCGGTGGCTTAGTTTAGGGTTTAGGGTTTAGGGTTTATGGGTTTAGGGTTTCAGGGTTTAGAGTTTCACGGTTTAGGGTTTGGGGAAAAGGCGCCATGCAAGGCTGTTAATAGCAAGTCTTGTTGAGTCTCGCTGGTGGCCAGAGAGTATGGAACATCCTCATTGCACTGTTGTGTCGTTTGAACTATTTCGGTATGCTTCTTCCAGGAGTTTTTCCATGCCGGCACGGAGTAGATGGCAGGCAAGCCACCCTGCTCACTGGACAACATAACATAACTTAACATAGAGGACTTAATAGTTACCTATGCTCTCTTTTTTTTGGAGGAGGGGGGGAATCCGTTCTTCCGTTTTAGAATTCTAGTGTAAAGGGCCCCAAAACCCTATTCTAGTTATCAAAGCCCCTATATTAGGCTGAAGGGCGAAGGCCTGAAACTTCAGAGTCCATGCATACCAAGATTGCTCGCCAGCTTACTCACTAAGCCCCATAAACCCTAAACCCTGCAACCCCCCACCCCAAACCCTAAGCCCGGAACGCCCCCACCACGAACCTTAAAGCGACCGCCAACGAGGCCCTCCAACCCCGGAAACCATGCGAAGCCCTATAAGGTTATTTGCTAGCGATACTTACAATCAGGGTCCTAGTTTTTTTTTGGTTTCTTGGCTTAGGAACTTTATTTGGGGCTATGCTTCAAGTTCTCCGAAGGAAATGTCCTTCATGTTCTGATGCTGTCAAGTAGGCCGCTGGGATACTTTGTGGTGTTCGCCTTGTTGTGTCTAAGGAGATCTTAACTGCTCCTCAGGGTTCATGCAATATAGCTATGCTGATTTGGTATAGCTATACTACACTACTTACATATATATATATATATATATATATATATATATCTATATATATATATATAGATAGATACGTATGTATGTATATGTATCACCTAGCCACCTACTTACCTACTTCCCTACTGACCTTTTACCTAGCTATCTATAACTGCCAAAACCCCAATTACTGGACGTACCGAGGCTGCCATCATTTTTCAGAGTGTCTTACTGTCCAACCTCAGGTGGTTGGGGCCTAAAGCCCCATCAGGTCCTGAAAACCGAAATCCACCGCTAAAGTCTTAGGTGATTTAGGGCAAATGGTTCACGGGGCGGGGCCCCGACAGGAACCCTAAACCCAAAGCCTCGAAACCCTGAAATCCTCGAGGTGCGGCCTGCGGCGCTAGCCCCTCTCTGAAGGCAAGCTGTCCCACGTTTCATACTATTCCTAAGGTTTCCTGAAACAAGTTATGTATAGCAGACCCCCAGACCCTGTCCTAACCATCAAGGTCCCTACACTAAACCCGCTATTACACCCCCCATACGCTTACTGTAGGCCTTACTGTAGATTAAGAAAGTCACCTTTTACGATCATGCAATGGAAAAAGGTAAGCCAAGAGGTCAAATGGCCCCATGGTTTACGGTCTGATGGTTTAGTGACCTTAAACCCTAAACCCTAAACCCTAAACCCTAAACCCTAAACTTAGTGTCCAGCGGATGTACAGCAGAGGTTAAGACTTCAGGGCTTCAAATTCACATCGCGTCAGGCTTTATGGTGTTGGGTGGAACGTAACCTTGACACACAAAGACACAGCCTACATAGAACCCGAATAGACAGCTTTTCAACTCCGGGCTCTAGATCCTGAGCCAAAATCCTGCACTAAATTCTATAGGTGTATAGAAGCCCGCAACCTTCTTCTCCCGGGAGGAGTAGCTTGGACTCTAAATCGGTGCAAGACATCACCCAGACCACAAAGTGCATCCACACATGGCAGCCCTAGGAAGAATGTCCCCTTAGCCCCAAACCCTGAGCTGGAACTAATCCGCTTTTATTTTCTGGTTCCTGGCAGCAAAAGCTCTGGCTTCAGTCGGTGGTACTCCAGTTAATGTAAGCCGGGCTGTAGCGAGGAGGCGTCATAGTGCGAGCTCAGATACCTCATGTGATTTGTAGAATCCACCAGAAGTCTTTCAGAAGGGATTTATGGTCAGTAGTGGTTCGGCAGATGGTGCACAAGCTATTTCATGTTCACGGTGTGAACAGTGTAAGCATTGCGCAAGGTATCTTCAGCACCAGACGCTGCTGATCCTTGGCCTGCCGAAGGGTCAGGCGTGCCAAAGTTTGCGCCCTTCCCGAGAAGTTGGGGGACATCGGGCTCAAGGTTATGAGTTCTGATTTAGACGGCTCGACCTGGTTTACAGTCCGAACTCTACTTGTAGTTGTGCAAGACTGCAAATAGCCAAACTCGACCGTTCTGCTGTGTTTCAGGCCTGTGTCCCTTCCGTGAATGTACAAAGCAAGTAGCACGACGCAGGCAGAAAGTGGCCGGCAGATACATGTTTCTCGCTTGATTGATGACTTTTTTTTGCGTTGCAGAGCCCGAACCTCGAGCTGCTTGTTTGTCACAATACACACTATCAGTCACTATCATCGACATTCGCCGGCACATGAAGACCTTCTCACTTATGTCTGGAACTAGAGTTGTAAAAGCGGCATCAGCTTTATCCAATTCACCCGAGATTTGCTTGCGAAGGACTTAACGGTCGAAGAGTAATGTTAAGATCAGCAATGACAGAATCATGCATTCCGCCACTGTATTATGCTGTTCTGCTTTTGTCTTCTGACCACTGCCGGGCATGAAGCCTGTCGATGCTGTGCATGAGACGTAGACGAGGCGGACTTGTGCAACAAGCGCAGGGCCAACAGCAAAAGGCGAACCAGCCAATCGGAGAGAAAGCTTCTGGTCCGTTGTTGTGGTGGGTGATGCGATCGAGCTACTACTACTACTACTACGACTACTACTACTCCTCCTGCTGCTGCTGCTGCTACTGCTACTCTTCTACTGCTTCTGTTACTACTACTGCTACTGCTACTGCTACTCTTCTACTGCTACTGCTACTACTACTTCTACTACTACTACTACTCCTGCTGCTACTACTACTACTACTACTACTACTACTACTACTACTACTACTACACGACGACGACTACTCCTGCTGCTGCTGCTGCTGCTGCTGCGACGACTGCTTATTTTCATCGCTGCGTGGTCAACTAAGTTCCTGCTTCTGTGGTTGAGGAGTAGCAGCAGCAGGTAGCCTTGGGATAGGCATCAAAAAATTAAATTTGGATCAAAAAAAATAAATTAGGATCAAACAAAATGAAATTTGGATCAAAAAAAATTAACCTAGCCGAAACCACGACAGGAAGGAAAGAAGGAAGGAAGAAAGGAAGGAAGGAAGGAGGAAGAAAGGAAGGAAGGAGGGAAGAACGAAAGGAAGGAGGGAAGGAGCAAAGGAGGGAAGGAAAGAAGGAAGGAAGGAGAGAAGGCAGGAAAGAGAAACGCAGGAAGGAAGGAAGGAAGGAAGGAAAAAAACAAGGAAGCAGCGAAGAAAGAAAGAAAGAAAAGCAAGAGGGAATGAAAGGAAATGGAAGGAAAGTTCCCCCCCACCCCCGTGTCTTTTTAAACTGCAAACTGCCCGCTTTCTTCAGCTGTCGATGAAATGAGTTAAAGACGTTTTTTTTCCAACGCACAAGAAGGACAAAGCCACACGGAAACGCTTCAGGGGGTTTAAATAGCGACGAGGATAAAGTTTCTCGTGAATGAAACGCCTTCACCGACAGGCAAAAGGGCGAAAGCCAGACGTACTCGTTTTGGGAAGGCAAGACCAAGAACACAAGAAAACAAAGTAGAACGAAAACGTGCGTCTCTTTGGATAACGAAGAAGGGGAGGAGCCACATGAAATCGCTTTAGGGGGTAAAAGCGAGCAAAACAAAGTTCATGTTGGAAGGTTTGCAAATGGGGGGGCTGCCCCCCCCCCCAGCCGCCCCCTCTTTTTTAACTGCAAACTGCGCGCTTTCCGGGGGGTTTAAAAAGTGAAGAAGATGAAGTTTCTCATGAATGAAACGTCTTCACCGACAGGCAAAGGGACGAAAGCCAGACGTACTCCCTTTGGGAAGACAAGAACAAGAAAACAAAGTAAAACGATAACATACGTCTCTTCGGCTAACGAAGAGAGGGAGAAGCCACATGAAATCGCTTTAGGGGGGTAGAGGCGAGCAAAGCAAAGCTCATGTTGGAAGGTTTGGAAGGTTTGCAAATGGGGGTTTCGCCCCCCCCCCCCCCAACGAAAACGCGACAGGCGGTTAAAAAAACAAAGCAGACAAAATTTTCACAAATGAAACGTCTTCACCGATAGGCAAGGGGCGAAAGCCAGACGTGCTCGCTTTGGGAGGGCAAGACCAAGAAAACAAAATAAAACGAAGACGTGCATCTCTTTGGATAACGGAGACAGGGAGAAGCCGCATGAAATTGCTTTGGGGGGTAAAAGCGAGCAAAGCAAAGCTCATGTTGAAAGGTTTGCAAATTGGGGGGGGGCTGCGCCCCCCCCCCCCAACCCCCCCGCTTCTTTAGCTGCAAACCGCCCGCTTTCTTAAGTTCTCCAGCCACATGAATCGCTCTACGGGGGTAAAATCGAGCCACATGAAATCGCTTTAGAGGGGGTATAAGCGAGCAAAACAAAGTTCATGTTGGAAGGTTTGCAACTGGGGGGTGGCTGCGCCCCCCCTTCAACCCCCCCCGCTTTTAACTGCAACCTGCCCGCTTTCTTAAGCTGTCGATGAAATGAATTAAAGACGTTTGTTCTAAACGCACAACAAGGACAAAGCCACACGTTCACACTTCAGGGCATTTAACTTTCGAAGAATAGAAGATTTCTCACGAATGTGCACGTCTTCACCGACAGGCACAAGGGCGTCAGCCAGATGAAGCCAAGAGCAAGAAACAAGAAAACACAGGTAAACCGACAACAAGTTGAGTCTCTCTGGAAAACGAAGAGAGGGAGAAGCCACATGAACTGCCCGCTTTCGTAACTTGTCGAGACGCATGACATCGCCTTAGGGGGGCAAAAGCGAAGTACTGATTTAAGCTTTTTGATATTGTTTTTCATTTTTTTGAGTCCTTGTTTTTTTGATCCAATTTTTTTTTTGATCCGTCACCCTCGATCACCCCTTGTTTTTTGTGTCATTCTGTGGCCGAAGTGCTGATTTAATTATTTGTTGATCCAATTTTTATTTTTTTGATCTTTGTGCTTTAATTTTTTTGATCCAAATTTTATTTTTTTGATCCGTCACCCTAGCAATGCAGTAGGAGGAGGAGTATAGTAGCAGCACTAGCAGTAGTAGAAGCAGCAGCGGCTGCAGCCATCTTAGCAGTCGTAGTCTTTTGTGCCTTCGTCGTCGTGGTATGAGTATTCAGCTGTCGTCGTCGCCGCCGCCGCAGAATGCGTGATTTCTGCGCATCGTTGCCCTGTACTCTGACTGCAAGACCTGAGTTTGCCTCCTCCTCCCCTGTTGGGAACTGTAACCCTAAACCCGAAACCCCTGGAGATAGGCTCGGGGGTTCTCCCAGATCCTCCGAGTCGCAGCTCTGAACGAAGACCCGAATCGTGCCCTCGCGCCGCATCTTTCAAGCCACCAGTCGTCTGGCAAACATGAGCGAAAACCTGAAACCCGAAGCCCCTGACTCTCTAGAGTTTAGGGCTGGACTATACATAGCCATATTCCAGACCTACCGTAGGTCGCGGGGTTGCAGCGGGGCTGCTTTCCATGTTTACTCCTCCCGCCTGGGAATGCGCAACATGAGGGAAGCCGCTTGGTTCGCAAAGCTGCTGTCCCCTCAACCCTAAACCCCTAAGCCCTCGACACCCAATCCTAAACCCCGACCCCTCAACCCTGTATCCCTAAACCCCTAAACCCTGAACCCCTAAATCCTGAACCCCGCCGGTACGGCTATGATGTCATGTATGCAGTAGGTAGGGTTTAGGGTTTGGTGTTTAGGGTTTGGGGTTTAGGGTTTGGGGTTTAGGTGTTTGGGGTGTAGGGTTTGGGGTTTAGGGTTTGGGGTTTAGGGTTTTGGGGCTTAGGGTTTAGGTGCAGGAGTACTGGAAATTTCCATGCTGAGTCTGATGAAAGTAGCCAGTGTAACGGCACGGGCAAGGTTGACAACGTCGTTCATCATCCTGCTCGCACGTTTTGGGGTTTCGTTTGAGTTTCAGGGGCCATTTGTAGCGACTCCCTTGCCCTCGAAGTGTCAAGGCCCTAGAGATTGCAGGGCTGATCATGACGACGATGGCTATGAGGATGATCAAGATGCAGGTCTCTGCGATGTTCATGATGATGGTGGTGAGCATTGCCTAGAAGGCCGCTTTGATTTCGATGTTATGCCTGCCGCTTACTGTGATAATGGCGGTGGTTGCGGTAAGTCTCATGATACTCTTGCTACTGGTTTGGCTTATTATGATACTGTTGATCTTGACGTTGGTACAGGACTGGTTCATTTTGTTTATCATGCTCATGTCTTGACACTGATCGTGGTAATGTGGATGATGGCGATTGTCATGCAGATGCTGCTGCTTGTGATCATGATGATGATGATGATGATAGCGATGCTTGATAGCCGTGCAAACATGGTGATTCTTGCAGAAGCTACCACACAGGCACTGGTCCCCAAACCACAGGCTGATGCCCAATGTGAGCCCGGGCATCGTCGAGACACGCAACCCGAAGGCTGAGGTCCCTATATTATATATATATATATATATATATATATATTATACTTGGAACACGCTTGACATCGCGGCCCCAAGCGGTTTCGCCCCCTGCCCCCCCTCCCCCGATTTTTGGGGGATACCCGAACCACTGCGAAGCAGACGGCGTGGATGCCAGTATGGGTGTGGCCACAGAGATTGTGATGGGCTCATCATGCTTTCGGGAATCGACAGAAGTTTCGACTCCGCCCGTGGAGAGAGGCCTGGGCGGGCCTGGGCGCTGGTCTTCGCAGAGCGTAACACAAGCTTCATAAACCCCTGAAAACTGTTCAACCAGCAGCCAACAGCGTCAGGACTTGAAGAAGTCCCATGGACCTACAGCTCAACCCTTGCTACTTGATAACCTTGCCTGTAGCCAAAAAGAGAAGGCATAGGGAAATCATAGCTAGGGCTCCAGGCAAGCCTCAAGCCAAAGAAGTCGGCTTCTTCACCCATGTAAAGCCAAGGAGAGTGCCCAGCACCAGCTCCGGCGAGAAGGCGGGGTTTCCAAAAGCACTGTGAAGTCCCAATTCTCGGCTTCAGGGGTTTAGGGTTTAGGGTTTAGGTCTAGAGTTTTGCCGGGCTCCAGGGTTACACTCAGAGTTTTACGGTTTGGGGGTTTAGGGCTAGGTTACAGCAAATCTTGGCAAGAAGCATCATCTGTCAGACTGAAGCCGGCACCTTGAACAATACACAGGCCTAAACCTTCAAAACTCAACCGAAACCGTCAACTTCACACTCAAGTAGCAAGGACTCCTTGATTGCGGCCTTTCGCAGGCAAAAGACAGCCAAGTCTATTCAAGATTGAAGCACGGGCAATGTTCGTGAAATCCCTACTTTGCGAATTTCGGGGTGGCTTCGGTTTGCGGGATCCGCTTGTTCAGTATCGACCAGATATACTTTAGATGTATACACTATACTATCACTATACGAGTATATATGATGTCTGCACACATACCTTGTGGTTATTTATGACACACCAACACACTGAGTATACTGTTTAGACCATCAGTATACCGTGGTCGCTGTATAGACATTTGTGTACGTTATGTATTAGACGTACTGTTACACACCACATACTCTATACGTTCTTTGTATATTGTATGTACTTTAGAGACTGTATATATACACTGTATACACTAATTGCACATATAGCACATACTGCATATACTCTATGCGCTAGTTAAATTTGTGATGTTATATGTATGCATGCATGCATGCATGCTTATCATGGATGCATGTATATGACTGTATATGTGTGTGTGTGTGCGTGCTACTGTACACATATTGTACAGAGGTCCGCGTGCCTGTTTGATAGCATTAGCAGCGTTTCAATATGTCCGACAGCATGGCAGTTTTTCCAGTGCAGCATTTGCAGTTGTTCCAATGCTGGGAACCTGTGTTTTGCAGTGTTCCCAAGCGCAAACCCTCATACCGTTACTCTGAGGCGAAAGTTCACGGACCAAAATGGAGGCACACACCCAAGGGAATGGACTTCAGACGTCGCTAATGTAGGGGCCTTAACAATTGCCAATACTATGCTGGGGGTTCCTAATTACAAGTAGAGTATATTACACACCCAAACCCTATTCTAATTATTAATGCCCCTATATTCTAGTACGCTCATAGATCCTTTATAGTAGCCCTTAGAGACGCCTTTAAAGGAACCCAGTCACCAGTCCTGCAGCGTTGCTGCACTGCGCCATCGTCTGGAGGCTTCGCAGTGTGGCGCCAGCATCTCCCTCAACTCCATTCGGGTGAGGCAACCTCTCAGGATTCAGGGTTTATGATTCCTGATTCAGGGTTTGTCATCAGGGTTTTAGGCTTTTAGGGTTTTTAGGGTTTATAGGGTTTAGAGTTCAGGACTCAGGGTTTTAGGGTTTAGGGTTTATATAGGGTTAGGGTTATGATTTGGGCGTGTCGGGTTTAAGCTTCGGGTCGGGCTGTGGCGCTTGGAAGCCCCAAGTGCTGCACCCTAACCCATGCCGCCGCAGGCCGCAACCCCTAACCCCAAACCCTGCGGAGCCCTGGACCCAAAACCCCAACCGTAAACCCTACTTGGAGGGTCGGGGGACTTTGTAACTGGTTATTTTAGGGACTTCTAAGTACCATAGCCCCAATTAGGGTCCCTTTTAGGGTACTTAAATGTCTACTTGCTACCTACTTACTAAGTCCCGCGACCCTCCAAGTACGGCCTAAGGAATCCCACAAGTCGCAGGTCACAGTTACCCTGGCTGCCGCTCTCTTGCCGCTATGTCTGGCCTTGGAGTCGCCTGGGAGCTCAGAAGTCCTGGGATAAGGTCACGAAGAGATTACGTGTAGGGGGTTTAGGGTTTAGGGTACGTCAATGGGTTCTCTTCATAATGAAGCTGTTACTGTAAGAGTACGACAAGGCTACGATAAAAGGATAATAGGGCGATTATCATGGTGCTACTATAGCGTTTCTGGTTTAGGGTTGATGGGGTTTAAGGTTCGTGTTGTTCTGGCTTTGGTATTTTCGGGTTTAACGTTCAGCATTTTGGTTTTGCAGAAAGGGATCTCGTATCAGGTTTCTTGATAGGAGGTCAGATCAGTGCTGGTAAAGTCTTCAACCTGCACTGTAAGCTAGAAGCAACGGCGTGGTTTCAGGACATTGCGTGCGATTCGTTTTGATATTACAGATGCAGTGCTTTGGTACAAGACGTCTATTCTGGGGCAAGGCCCCCGATTCACAGGTTTGTGGCATGTAGCTGTGGTGCACGATGTACCATGCAGCTGCCTCATGCCAGGCTGTCCAGCATGCTTCCGGAGCACTGCCTTCTGCCCACATGCAAAAAATATAAACCCTAATCCATATAAACCCTATAACCCTATGGATCCCTTTGAAGGAAGCGTACTTATATCTACGCATGAACCTCCAAGCACAGATCGCAAAGCATCAAGCTGGGGCCCCCGACAACTGTCGCGACGCAGGGGCCCGCAGAATTCCTGAACTCTGAGCCCCTCCTGAACCTTGAACTCCTAAGTCCTACTGTAGGAATCTGATTAAGAAACCCTGGCCCTACAGCCCCAATTAGGATTCATAAAAGGATCCCAAATAAAGACCCGAGTTTCTTAATCAGGTTCCTATGTTGAACCCTGCTGTAAGCTTCATCCTAGAAGCCTCCCATCCGCAAACCCAACTGCTTACAACTGCTTACTCTCGATGCCCTCTAACTTACCTTTGGTTAGTAGGGAAACAAAGAATGGTAGTAATAGTAGTTATAATTGTACCCCATTCCTCCATTCCCTACTAAGCAAAGGTAAGCTAATTTCTGGCTGCTAGTGAGGTGGTACCAGATGTCCGCGGCGAAGAAGGACCAGTCGGACGTCCCATGTCCTGAACGGTGGAGAATTGATTGTTCAGGGTTTTGAGAAACCCCTCAAGCATCCAGAGCCATAGGCATGCGGCCCCTTACGCAGCTGATACGTTCCGACGTCCTGTCTTCAGTTACCATCTTGCTGCGCGCCGCCTCAGCGCGCAGTTCTGTAGTGTTTTTGGGAAACCGGTTGTCAGCGTGTCGCCTTACAGGAGATAATATGGGGGCCTAAATGTAATTACTCATACTTCTTCGGGGGCTGCTTATTAAAATTGTAGGATAATGGCCCCAAAACTTCAAAATGTTTAGGCCCCTATATTAGTTGTATCGGTCACTGCCATGTCATGCTCCTCTCCGCAGGATTGCGTTGCAATTCCTGTTCTAGTCGTGTCAGGTTGTACTGCATGTCCTAAACTACGTAGTCCGATGTTGCTTCTTCGATTTGTATCCGGCGCCCCCCCAAATATCAGACCCAGAGAAATGCTGCTGCACCTCCTCAGAAGATAACACTAATATCGAGGGTTTAGTGTTTAGGGGCCCTAGACAGTCCGAGATAGTTTACATAGGCTTTTCGGGTGCAGGCAGTCCTGGTAACAGTAGCCCTTATGGCCTCGATAAGCAGAGCCCCGAGAGCCCAATATCCCTTAATTGAGGAATATGGCTTGAATTATAAGGGGCTCCATATTATGATTTAAGCTATATTCCGTAATTAAGGGGTATTGGGCTCTCTGGGAGTTTGATACGCTTTCTAATTCAGGCCCCTCTACGGCATCATGTCAGAGCAAGTTTGTTGACGTATCCCGTATGCAGCATGTGTAAGGTGTGTGTATATACGTATACAGGTGTATGTATGTACAATGTGCAAGTAAGTAGATGAATGTGCATGTGTATATAACTATATGTCTATGTCTAGGTAAAGGTATAGGTGTAGGTGTAGGCGTATGTGGATGTGTATGTATATATATATATATATATATATATGTATGTATGTATGCATGTATGTATGTATGTTATGATGGTCTGACATGAGGCGCAAGCACACATTCTGTCGCAAGACCCTGAAGTATACGTTGCTCCACCATGATCGAAAGGTGCAGCCTTTAATGATTTACGTCTGAACGCTCCGGTAACTGAGGGTGAAGCTCCACGTGCTGCAGAGCCGTGTCTCGGATGAATGGGGTCTGAGGTTTGTGTTTGTTATCTCTAGGGCCTCTGGGGTTTAGGGTTTAGGGATGAAAGGGATCTTGAGTTTCGAGTTTGTTTTTGCTGGGGGGCAGAGGGGTTGGGTTGAAGCTGTTGGCTTGACTGTTAGCGGGAGGGAGTGGTTGGGAACCGTGGTTTAGGGCTTAGGGTGAACTGCAAGTCTGGCAGTTCCTTGGGGGTCTCAGCAATGAAGCTGTAGCTTTTGGGCATCCGCTATTGTTTGCTGCATATGGTTCTGCGCTGTCCGCTCTTTCCCCCCCCTCCCCTTACAGTAGAAGCCAGAAAGTTGGAATATCATTATCGTAACCCCTTTAAGGTAAATTATGGGGGATCCTGCCATTATTCCATATTCCAACTTTCTGGAGTTCACTTTGTGGGTATTGTTTTTGAATACACGGGGT
This sequence comes from Symbiodinium sp. CCMP2592, assembly GCA_905221615.1. Lineage (NCBI taxonomy): Eukaryota > Dinophyceae > Suessiales > Symbiodiniaceae > Symbiodinium > Symbiodinium sp. CCMP2592. The sequence goes on from CAJNDT010002802.1 coordinate 463,166, forward strand.
CTGGAGCCTTAGGCGCCTGGAAGGGTTATTGAGAGAGAGGGGGTAGGGGGAGGGCGATTAAACTCCGAAGCTCAATACATGATCAAGACCATCCAACCACTGCACACGCAAGCTCAAGGCCTAAGCCGCTCCATACTTAGAGGATCATGGGACTTAGTAAGTACGGTTATAAGTAAGGTAACTATAGTTATAACTACTTATAACCCCAATTAAGGTATTTATAACCCTACTTACTAAGTCCCATGATCCTCCAAGTAGGGGGGGTGACGGGGATGACCTAATGGAGGGATACTATCGGAAAAGAGGCGGGAGCGGGCGGGGGGGGGGGGTTTGCCGGGGCGCAACCATATACAAACTTATGTACACATGAAGTGCTGCCCGCTTGGGAAGGCAAACTGCAAGCCCTCTGTGGGCTAGAAAACGAGGTAACTGGGTCGATGTGAGGTGTGCAGGGTTTGGGGTTGAGCGTATCTGGGGTTTGGTTACTTGAGGGTCTTCTGTTGTGACTGCTATAATAATTCACAGCAACCATGATCTCTGCCTGTTCGCCCTACATCCTACATTCGCGAACTCGTGCAAGGCTCCGCTACTTCGACCTTTGGCGATGCATTTGCGTGGCCTGTGTGGTCTTCACGCACATCTGGGAAGGACCCGTTGTTGGGAAGGTTTAGAGGGTTGAGCTGAGCTAAGCGGCTGAATGGGTGTCCATGGGATGTCGCAGACACAAGGGTGGTTGTCAATATTAGGGTCCCTTTTTGGGTCCTTATTACAATACGGCACCTAATTTATGGTACCCGAAAAGGGGCCATAATTTTGACAACCACCTACATGAATTCCCAAACATTCACCAAAGCGGACAGGCTCACAGGCTCGAAACATCCAGCAAGTTAAGAGTCAAAAGTGTGTTTCCGCTCATACAATACGATGTATCCCCGGATGTGCTCAAGCAGCTCGGGCATTCGGATTCACGACCACTCCTCCGATGCTACGACCCCGACCTCGCTAGCAATACAATCGCCATGTAGCGCCAGCCTTTAACATGGTCAGTACCAGCCACTCCGGACCTCATGAACTGTGATGTTGACCGTGCCAGATATGTCACCTGCCTCGTGGGTGGGCGCTACGCAAAATGAGTTTGAAGGTCTCGAAAGTTGGGGTTACCCAGAGGCTCCATAGTAGTTCCTTTTTGGGATTAGCTTGTAGGGTTCTAAGTATGAGCCCGCAAAAGGAACTGCTTTGGAGCCTTAGGCTAGAGCAGTGGATCATGTTCGGGTTCGGGGTTTCGGCTTTGCGGTTTGAGGGAGATCCCGGCACCCCGAAACACCCTGCCCGAAGACCTTCAGATAATAGTACTATCCAAGAAGAAAGAGCCCTGATAAAGACCCAGGGTTTCTTAATCAGGTTCCTAAATTGGAGATTTCAAGTAAGCCCCCAGAAGATTGAGCTGCTCCCTGAGACCCAAACTTTCCTAAACCCTAAGCCCCAAATCCTGAATCCTAAATCCTATACCCTAAGCCCTAAACTCTAAATCCTAAACTCTAAACCCTACCCCCTAAACCCTAAATCCCGCGCCTTCGAGTGCTTCCAGGATACCACGCAGAGAACATTCTTGCATGCGGCCAGTGGGTTCGGGCACCTGGCTTTGTGTTTTTGGGCTTAGTTTGGCCCACCAACACCCTCTTTCGCGTTCCTAATTCGGATTTCCTTACAGCTCCTTCACTAAACCCTAAACCCTAAAGCCCAAACCCCTAAATCCTAACCCCTAAACCTAAAACTGTATGTTTTGCACGCTGCAGTTGGGCAATGGGGAGCAGCTCAGGCTTTGAGGGTGCCGTAAGAGTTCAGGGCTTAGAGTCTAGGGTCAAAGGTCAATGATGAGTACATGCATGGAAATAATCGAATCGCTCGTCTACATCTCTCTTTCTCTCTCTCTCTCTCTCTCTCTCTCGCTCTCTCTCTCTCCTCTCTCTCTCTTTCTTTCTCTCTCTCTCTCTTTCTCTCTCTCTCTCTCTTTCCTCTCTCTTTTTCCTCTCTCTCTCTCTCTCTTTCTCTCTCTCCCTCTCCCTCTCCTCCCTTCTCCCTCTCCCTCTCCCTCTCCCTCTCCCTCTCCCTCTCTCTCTCTCTCTCTCTCTCTCTCTCTCTCTCTCTCTCTCTCTCTCCTCTCTCTCTCTCTCTCTCTCTCTCTCTCTCTCTCTCTCTCTCTCTCTCTCTCTCTCTCTCTCTCTCTCTCTCTCTCTCTCTCTCTCTCTCTCTCTCTCTTTCAACCATCCATCCATCCGCGTGCATGCGTTCACGCATGCATTTTGAGAGATAGATAGATAGATAGAGAGAGAGAGAGAGAGAGAGAGAGAGAGAGAGAGAGATATATATATATATATAGATAGATGGATAGATAGATAGATAGAGAGAAGCCTGTTCCAGTAATTTATGTCAACCTCTGCTGGGGCTTTGTGGACTGAGGCCCTTGATCTCTAAGTCGATCCAAACCCTCCGTACAGCAAGCACCATCGGAGATCTGAGCCTTAGGGTTCGGGTTTAGGCTTTAGGGAGCACTTGGAGGGTCGGGGGACTTAGTAACTGGTTATTGTAGGGACTTATAGGTACCATAACCCCAAATAGGGTCCCTTTTAGGGTACTTATAAGTCTACGTACTACCTACTTACTAAGTCCCCCGACCCTCCAAGCAGGACGTTCAGGGTTTAGGTTTGGGAGTTGGGGTTGAGGGCTTGAGCCATAAGGACCATGCCCGGGCGTTCAGGGCTTTTGGAGTGCGCTGCAGTCCGACTCCCTTCATAATATAGTGGAAGCCAGCCGGTCCCCAGACAAGAAACGGACAAAAGGCACAAGAGCACACGGCAACAGCAAGGAAACAACACCCTAGCCCGGATTAGTCTGGGGTTTGGGCTTAGAGTTCAGTGTTTATGGTTTCCCTAAACCCTAAAGCCTAATTACACAAAAGATCTGAAGGGAACCTCGTGCAGAACGGCCTAGCGTGAAAGCCCAAAACCAAACTCCACAAAGCCGTACCTGCCAATCCCTACATTTATCCCTGAATACGGCAGGTCGCGAGACACGGCACAACAGGCAATCACTAGCTCTCATGGCAATCACCATCTTCGTGTCAACATCGCCATCGTCACCATCAACCTCATCATCATCACCACCCTCATCATCATCTTCACCACCATAATATCAAGCATTGTCGTCATCATCATCACCATCACGATCGTCATTATCGCCACAGCATATCTTCATTCTCATCAAGCATGTTAAAGTCGCTGTCTTTGCTCCTTCTTCCTCTAGGTAACCGTAGAACAGCAGGAAGCACTGCCGTCTATGATCACAATCATGACACTGAGCCCTAAATCCTTAAACCCTAAACCCTTTAGGTCCCTTTAAAATGATTGATCCCTCAACCCTAAAACCCTAAACCCTATAGATCCCTTTAAATAGGATCCCCAAACCCTAAACTCTAATCTCTGCGCACAGGTGCTCCAGTTTCTGATGCTCATCTCGGGGACTTGCTATGCGAAGTCTTCCTCTTCCCTGATGCGATACTGCCGCTGGGCTGGTTTGTTGGTGATGGCGGGGCCTTGAGGCTTGGCGGTGGAGGCTCTTTAGGGTTTGGGGTTCGGGTTTAGGGTCCAGGGTTCAGGGTTTAGGGTCTAGGGTTTAGGGTTCAGGGTTTAGGGTTTAGGGTCTAGGGTTTAGGGTTATGGGTTTAGGGTCTAGGGTTTAGGGTTTAGGGTCTAGTGGTTTAGGGTTTAGGGTCTAGGGTTGTGGGTTTAGGGTTTAGTGGTTTAGTGGTTTAGGGTTTAGGGGAACTTCTGCTGGTCGGATTTGATTGCTGGTTCCAGGTTTGTAGTGGTGTGTGCAAGTTATTTCTTTGGGTTGACTTGTTGGAGGCATGAAGCACTTGGAGTGTCATTCCTTCATGAACTCTGGATAAGTTCGGGATGCACATGCCTAGGCCATGGTACTGTTGTAAGAGGTCGGGGGTTTAAGGAATTAATCAGTAAATTAAGTGTTTATGCGTGGGTCTGAGTTTTCATTGTCAAGTTTCTGCTGATTCTGCCTACGCATGTTGTAAAGAAGGCAGCAGTTGGTTGTCGTTCCATTCGCTGTTCTTGTTTTCGGGGCGTCTGGAGCTCGAAATGTCTGCACTTCGGACTTGGGCTGCTTGCGGTCTTCACCCCTGTCTGGGGGATCAAAGTCCCCCACGTAATCCCCAAGCAAGGCTACCGCCCAAGTTAGTCTCGGGATCTATAGTATAGATCCCTTAAAGGATCCCTGATCGGCACCCTTAAGCCTAGTAGTAGAGTAGGTAAGCTTTAACCTTTTTTGGGGTAGTATAGTCCCTATAGAATCCCTATGTATCCAAAAAAGGTTAGGCTTTAGTTCCCCATGATCCCCGACAAGTTGGTAAAGGTACCCTTTCAAATTCGAGCCCTGGCCCGAACCCTTTGATCCCCAAGCGCATGCAGGGAGCACCTCGAAAGGTCTAAAACCAGGCCTTGAAAAGCGGCCCCTGCTCTTTCGGAGGTCACGTGGGATACTACCTTAAGGGCCACTGTATAAACCATATCGGTACATGGACCCTTAGGATTGGGAGTGTGAGATTTCTTGGGTTTGAGGGCCTAAATTTGCAAAGTCTGGGTGCCGGTGTAGGGCCGAGACCTGAAAAACCCTGCACCCTACACTCTACACCATGAACCCTGAGCCTGACGCCCTATGCCTCAAACCTCAAACCATAACCCTCAACGGACATCTCCTTACCCTAAGCCCTAAAACCCTAAACCCTAAATCCCTAAAACCCTAAATCCCTAAACCCTAAATCCCTAAACCCCTAAACCACAGACTTTTCAACCCAAATCTACAGCCCAATTCATTCGAGGTTGGCGTCTTCTTCTCGTATGGTCGGTGGGAACCATCATGAACTGGCGCCTCGCTTGGCAGTGGTCTACTTGGAGGTTCAGGGGCAGTTATAAGGGTTCCTGTAAGGGTCCCTTTAAAGGGTTCTGTAGGGATTCAGGGTTGAGGGTTTTAGGGTTTAGGGTTTCGGTTAGTTATAAGTGGGGTTCTAAGGCCCCTAATATGGGTTATAAGTATAGTTACCCTACTTATGACCCCACTTATAACCACCAATGAACCTCCAAGCAGTGGTCCATGGTCTAGGTTTTTGGGGGTCTCGGCTTTGCGGGGGGGTACAGTGTCCGGTGTGTAGAGGTGTAGGGTTTATCGTCTAGGGTTGTGCGCGTACTTCAGAGCTCGGGAGTGTAGGACTAGAGTTCGAACGTGCTAGTGTATGCATGTATGTGCACATGCTTGTCCGTTTGTCTGTCTGTCTGCCTCCCCCTGCCTGCCTGGCTGTCTGTACGTCTGACTGTCTGTCTGTGTCTGTTTCTCTGCTTGTCTGTCTGTCTGTGCACACTCATGCATGCGCATGCATCCTCCGATGTGTGCTGGGGGAAGGTAAGGTACGGTGCAGTGGAGTAGGGTAAAGGAAGGAAAGGGAAGGGACGGAAGGGAATCAGTCATGTAACATGTATTATGTCGTCCTGTAATGTAGCTGTATGCTTGCTTCTATGCCTTTCTTAAAGCCTTCAACTCTAAGCAACCTTAGGAGAGTGATGGTTCGCATCCTGCATCGATAGTTCTCAACGCTTGTGTGAGTTCAGTTGAGATTTAGGTAGGGGGTCTTGTTGCTCATGGTGTGGAGTTGAAGTGACGATCGAGTACCACTGCAGTACTGCAGGAAATAAGGCTGCGACAGTCTGACTTAAGACCTGCAGCCCGAGCATCGCCTTTCTCACATGGGTTATGGTTCCTTGCGTCACCCATTAAGGATGGTGCTGGTCGCTGTCGAGGAACAGTGGCGGGACTCTAGCTGGCGCGGCTTGGCCAATTCGAAGCGACCTTCAACCCAGCTGTTCTCCCAAAATAGTGTTGGTAATTAACTATTTAAGCCAGTATAGTACCCTAAACCCTAAACCCCTAAACCCTAAACGTCACAGGTTTCGGGTTCAGGGTGGGGAGCAGAGTGCATGAGGTCCGCACAAACTCACTACTCAGCCTGAGCGGTTTAGGCGCGGCAGCCCTCCTTGTGAAGGGGAGCCTCAGGAAAAGCCAAAGGCCAAGGGGAAGGCATTGAAAACAAGACGAGAAGGATCCTTCATCTTACCTTTGGTTGTTAGGGAATGGAAGAATGGTAGTAGTAGTAGTAGTAGTAGTAGTAGTAGTAGTAGTAGTAGTAGTAGTAGTAGTAGTAGTAGTAGTAGTAGTAGTAGTAGTAGTAGTAGTAGTAGTAGTAGTTATAATTGTACCCCATTCCTCCATTCCCTACTAACCAAAGGTAAGTCATGCTCCCCGGAGCTGGAAGGAATCCCTTCGAGCACTGGAGGGATTTTTCCTTCCGCTCAGGGTTTAGGGTTTAGGGTTTAGGGTAGGCGGTTGCGGGTTAAAGGGCTCAGGATTTACGGTGAGGCTCATGAGGGTAACTGAGGCGATTTTGGCTTTGGGGATACCTCCAAGCCCATTGTCATTTTTCAGGATCCAATCCCACACGGGGCGTTCAGCGACGACCCGTAAAATTCCTGGCCTTGCCACAGGTAGCTTGCGGATTACCTCTGACCTCGGGTTTGGTTTAAGGCTTGGGGCACCAGGTTTCGAGCACTACCGGGCGACTCTATCCCTGAACTAAAGTTCTGTGGCTCGCAGACTACTTCGTTAGAACACCTGGCTTATTACCTCGCCATGGCTGATCAACAGGTGCTGACTGCTTTGAACAATATGCTGCTGGAGCACCTGGCTTCGGCGGGCCTTGAACAGCGCATTCTTCAGGAAGTTGACAAAGCCTTGAAGGCTTCAAGCGAGTCGTTGCTGACCTCGGATCTGACCAAGGTCTATCAGTGTGGCATGCACGGCCAACTTGGCGTCCGCGTGGCCTTGTCTAGTGGACGCAAATGCTCCATCTCGGTGAACCCATGGACGACTGTCGCAGAAACAAAGACAATTGCGGCGACCGAGGTAGGAATCCTTCACGAGGATCACGAATTGGCAAGCAATGATCAGGTCTTGCTCGGTTCGGAAGCTATCGGAAAGCATGTATCTCCAGCAGGAAATGCTCACCTGACCCTCGTCCGCCTCCCTGACACCCGAGACCTATGCCGAGAGCTCTTTGCCCAGGAGCTGGACTCAATCACGTCCAGCCCCGTCAAGAAGCAGATGATCGGAGAGCGTTTGTATCGCAAGGTTTTCAGAGTTTGCAATTATCAGATCAATCCGCGTTTGGCAAGCAAAGTCACAGGAATGATGCTTGAGATGGACAATGCTTTGCTGCTAGAAATCCTCGAATCAGATGAACTGGTGCTGACAAAAGTGCAGGAGGCGATGCACGTTCTTGTTGAGCATCTCGAATAATGTCGGAGGCCCGTTTGCTGATCGCCCGCTGTCTCTGCGAGGTTGGCGTACCTGATACCCTATAGTAAGCCTTAGCCTTCCGCCGCAGCATTCAGCCATGCTCAACTTTGCCGGCACATGTGCTCGAGAGAAAATGGAGTGTCAGAGCGATTTTCGTGTGTGGTTACCATGGATGTGTTTCTTCTACTACCCCTGCTACTGCTCCTGCCACTGCCACGTCCGCTGTCACTACCCCTGCTGCAGGCTTTGGTGAGAACCTCACAGACTGAAGCATGAGCCCTAAACAAGCCCCAAGATCTACTTTTGAAAACTCGAAATTGTTTTCCTTGTCGCCAAGGAATGGGGGTGGGGGGGGGTGTAGATTGTCGGGTTTTTGCTCACATTGGGGATATGCCCTTCCGCTGCCCGAGAGCATCAGCGGCGGCTTGGGCCGAGTTCTTTTCGCAGTGCGTGTGGGGCGGGGGGGAGAGTTAAGGCTTTCGGGGTTGGGGATTAGCTAAGGCTTTTAGGGTTTAGGGCGGTGGATTTCAATTTAGAGAGTCAGGCGGTGATCCACAATTGTGGAAATTGAGTGTCATGAGTATAGTTGGGAGTCTGGTTCCGATGCCATCTTTGCAATGGTACGCACTTTGCTCAGGCCGGTGTCGTTGCTTTGTTGCTGTTTTTGTTGGTGGTTCGACGCGGCGGAAGCTCTATGTTGGCAATATTTACAGTTGGTCCATCGACTGCCTTGTAAAGCCCTGCAAAACCTCCTGTGATGATACGTTGACTTTGCTTCTTTTAGGCCCCAAACTCTGTCTCTCTTCTCTCCTTGCCCAGGTATACAGTGGCTCAGCTGCAACAATCCTATTCCACCCTCCTTAACCCCTACCCTACACCCGAAATCCCGGAGCGCCATGCTCAAAAAGGGGGGCCTGCAGCAATTATTTCTTGGGGAGGGTTTGAAAGTGAAGGTTTAGGCTTGATGATTTTGGGCTGCCGCCTTACTTGAGGTCCTGAGCTTCGTGACAGGATGAGGGATGCCTTTTTCGAGATCATGAACAACCCAAGATTCGATTCTAGCGGTCAGGGTAGACACCCGGAAGCTGAGGTCAAAACTTCAACCCCTAAACCATAAAGCCCTAAACTTGTTGATATTTCTTTCAAGAACCCATTACACTCTTGAAGATAGCTGCAGGGCAGCAGGGGGCCTTATAGATCCCTTACATACAGAGTTACAGAACCCTAAACCCCGAACCCTAAACCCCAAACCCTAAACCCTAAACCTCAACCCCTAAACCCTAAAGAACCCTTAAAACTGATAATGAAAAATCCCATGAAGGAAGCAGGGGAAACCACCTGGCCGCCCCTTAAAGCCCTTTTTTTGTGCAGTTGGTAGCTAGATTCTTGGGAGCACCTTACTTTTCTGGGTTTCGGGGTTCCTGTTACGAGGATCCCGTTGTGGGATCATCTCGCTTTGAGGGCTTTCGATGATACCGTTGAGGGTTGTGGGTCCAAGGTTTAGGGTGCGGGGTTTAGATCAAACACCGTTTTATCTGGGGAAGTCTCTGGAACATGCGCCTGAATGTTGCTGTGCGCTGAATGCATGAAAATGTTATTTAAAACACAAGGCCCCGTAATATAGGGGCCGTATTGATTATAATAGGGCTTGGGGGCCCATTATACTAAAATCTGAATAAGGATCCCCCAAAATAGTATAGGTTAGTTATTATTTAGGCCCCTATATGATTTGCCCTCAAGCCTCAACAGCATGTCCAATGCCCTCGCGCCAGGTATCAGATGGGCTTCTGCTTGCAGATCCTCGTCATGGCCCTGTCGACCGCACCCTTGAAGCCAGGGCCCCAGAGCTGTGTCAGGAATTTTTGGGGTGAGCCCAGTGGCTTAAAGCCAAAACCCTATGTGGGAGTTTTCGAAAATAGGGGACCCTACTATAGCACCCTAACTGGTCACACGCATGTAAAAGGCCGCGTGGGTTTTCGCAAGCAGCATATTTTTCGAATGTGCTTTTAACCCACGCCTGCCAGCAAATGTGAGCAACTTGCATTTATGCTTCTTGAAGTGGCTATGTAGGATCATATTGCCTTGAATTTTAGGGCGCTGCACGTTTTCTCAGCAGACCTTCCCTAGCTGCTTCCGACAGTCGCAGTCGATCTTCAACTGGGACCGCCAAACAAAACTGTAAAGGTATATGAGGACGCGGGGATTGACTCCAGCATCCGTTTCGCTGTGGATTGTCGCAGGCATGTACCGGTCAAGGGCTTGCCAAAACCTATCCGCGCATTGAGTTCCAGCGAGGAGCACACCTCCAAATTTGCGCCACACCTTTCGCACAAACTCGTGTTTGCTGTGTGAGACGTGGTACGATCTCACACGTTTGTTGTGCAACTGCTTCACAAGCTTCGGCCAGGCAGGTGCACCGTCGCTGTGCAGAGCAGTGTTCCTATTGGTTCCCACATGCTGGAACATGCTGGAACAAGGAACTGTCCTTGATCTCGTGGTAGCCTTCAGGCTTTGGAGCACTGCCGGGTGGCTGCAGTTTGATGGGTAACATTGCCACTACACCCATGCCGTCTCGCTGCTTTAGCCCCACGACTCGCGCGTGACCCATCAGTGCGGCGCTTCTTGCGCGGAGGGGTGCAAAGGTCTATGGGGCCCCTGGAACTTCTGGTGCTAAGCCATCGTCAAAACTGCGGAGTTGCAAAGAAAGTTGGCATCAGTACGAAAGCACCCCTCCCCCCCACGCCCCCAACCCCCCTCTTTCGGGTTTACAGCTTACTTATATGGTCCTACCGCCTGAAACGTCGCTCGCCTTTCCTCAGAAACAGCACAACCTGCAGTAAAGCGCGCGGCCTAATACCAGCGTGTGTGGCCCCAACTAGTAGGATCATTATTATAAGGACCCCCAAATAGGGTACCCTTAATTTTCGGAAACTCCCATTTCTTCAACCCCAAACCCCAAGTCTAAATCCCAAGCTTTTCAGTCCTCAGATCCGAAACTTTAAGCCCTCAACCAGTTGCCCGAAGGCTCTGAAGTATATACAAGGTATCGAGTTTATGTCCCGCGGCCCCAAACGTTTCAACAACTCAGTGCCTTGTCGCTTCCCAGATGATGGACCCCGACGGAGACCTATCCTACCCCGAAGCTCTGCAACAAAAACGTTTGAAGCCGAGCCACCAAAGAAAAAAGACGGCAACACCCCTGCGCGTTCAACTTGTGTGTTTGCTGCGGTGATATGTGGGTGGTTGTCAAAATCATGGTCCCTTTTTGGGTCCCTATTTTAATGCGGCACCTGATATTTAGGGTACCCAAAAAGGGACCCTAATTTTGACAACCACCCGTGTGTCTGTCCGCAAGAAAAAGCTTGCAAGCACGGACCTCAAGATTTCAGTCTCGTCCACATCGCTACTCCCACTTTCAATGAACCCCCGTATGCGAACCCCAAGACCCTAAAAACCTGTAAAGCCCAAACTCGAGCCCTAAGCCCTTCAACAAATTTCAACAAACCCTGAAACAACCCTAAACCCTAAACCCCTACACCCTAAACCCCGAAAGCCCCTAAAACCCTGAACCCCGAAAGCCCCTAACCACTAAACCCTGAAAGTTACCGTAATCTGCCCTCAAACCAAGATCTTCCCCTAACCCCTGCGAGCCTTAAGCCCTACAGGAATGAACCCTGTAAACCTTTGGGCCGTCAGACCCTGGTGTATTTAGGGGGAGCCCGGTTTAGGCTTCAGGGTTTGTGGGTTAGGGTTCCGGATTGAGGGTTTCGGGCTCAGGATTTAGGGTTTAGGTTTACTGTTCGGGGTTTAGGGTTCAGGAGCTGGGTATCATACCAAAAGTCCTAAACGGCTCAATTCCGAGAGCTAAAGCTTTAAAGCCCAGATCGCGTAATCCCTTGGTGAGAGCTAAGTCAGGATACCTTGCCCACGGTGTCCTTACAACACCCCTGTAGCATGCCCGAAACAACGTCCTACGAAAGCAATATTTGATCTGTCCAGATGGCATTTCACCGCGACTGGTGGGAAGCAGAGTCAGGACCTTGACTGGGATTGAGTTCTGAGCAGACAGCCCGAGCAGGCACAAAAATGGACTTGTAGGACATCGATAGCTTTGAGTGAAGGGCATGCTGAGGGACCGAGTTTAAGAAGCTGGAAGCTGGAACTTTATACTCCTACTTCGTTTTTTGGGAGCATGGAAACCAACAAATGCACCCTAAACGCCTCTAAACCCTAAACCCCTAAACCCCTAAACCCCCAAACCCCTAAACCCCCAAACCCCCAAGTGGCCTCCGGGCCGAGGGACGCCTTCTCCAAATTCCGAACGGCTGATATGAATCCTCGGGTTCCTATTTAAAGGGATCTATAGGGGTACCTTTAGAGGGTTCCTTTAAGGGATCTATAAGGGTTTAGGGTTTAGGGTTGATGATATAAATCCTGCATTACTTTAGGGGCCCTAAACTATGGGAATTATTGTATATTCCTTATTATGGGTCATGCAGGATTTATATCATCAACCGAAGGACGCCTTCTCCAAGTTCGTGGTTGTGGCCCTGGTGCTCTATGCATCGGCCACGCTCTGCGCGCTGGCGCTGATGTGTCCCGCCTCTTCTAAGGATGGGGTGGTTAATGTCAGGGCTTTCATAGTTACCTATACTTTTTTTGGGGGGTTCCTTCATTCTTATAAACTTCAATGTAGTATAATATAATTACCCCAAAAACTCATTCTAATTATTAAGGTCCCTAGATGAGGTGATTAAACCTTGCAGATTGCAGCTTGGATCCTGGTCGATGGGTTTGGGGTTGGACAAGTGCGTAGCAGGCCACGACACGCTTTGGAAGATAGAAGCCTGAAGCCCTAAACCCCTGAATCTCAAAGTGGACAAGGAGGGACCCCTAATGGGGACCCCTACCCTATCATGGGCTATATATGTGCCAGCATCCGCGCATATAATAGCTATATTAAGGGTATATAGCCAGGGGTCCTTATTAAGGGTCCCTCCTTTTACCCTTGGAGAATCCCTGAACCCTTGAACTCCTAAGCCTAAACCTTAAATTCCCAAGCCCGACATCGCCCAAAAGCCTTTCGACTGTACAAGTCTCGGACGCACGGATAGCCCAATATCCGCTTTCCGGTAGTCAATACAATCAATGCAATATAACCTTCTGCATGTAGGTTTTAGTAACTTCTTCTTTTCTTTGCAAGTTTAAACTATGTTGCTGCATCAGGGGCATTCGGCTTTTGTTTAAGAAACGTCTCTACTCTAGATGCAACCCAAGATCCAAAAGCTTGCAACACCCCGCCCGAAAGCCTTAAACCCTAACCTGCAAAGCGCTAAGTCCTAAACCCAAACCCTAACCTCTACTAAGCCCTAAACCCTAAACTCTAAAGCCCTAAGCCGTCAACCTAAAGCCCTGAGCCCGAAACCCGAGGGCCAAAACCTATACAGCCCGCAAAGCCCCGAGCCTGGGCAGGTGACCTTTACCTCTTTGAGTGTGCTGCGTATTCATATTTAATATTATATTAGCATGTATAACCCTACCATGATTCCAAGGACAGGCTTTTCTGGGCCAGGGTAGCAGAGGAGCCCCAAGTAAGCTACCAATAGTTCTCCTGAATGTTTACCCGCCAATAGCCCTATTCGAATGATTTTGTGCCCTGCGTTCCTCCGCATGCTACAGTTTCCCTCCGCCCCGCCACCCCCCTCCGCGCAAAGTCCTATCTAATCACGTTGGGCCCTGTATTCTTAGTTATGCTACGTTTTAAGCCCTCGACCCTATTAATCCTACTTGGAGGTTCATGGGTAGTTATAAGTGTGGTTAAAAGTAGGATAACTATACTTCTGACCCATATTTGGGGCCTTAATAACCCCACCTTTAACTTCCCCTGAACCTCCAAGCAAGCCCAAAACCCTATACCCTTAAGAATCCCTATATTAAAAGGACCCTAAAAGGAACCCTTATAACTACCCCTGAGCCTCCAACCCTATTCATTCCTCAGCTCCTCAGCCTCGAAGGCACGCCAAGCAGTTGGATGCCAGCCTGCCCACCGCAAGGATAAGGCGATATCGCTTTTAGGGGTTTAGGGTGCAGGGCTTTGGGTTTAGGGTTTAGGGTTGCGGGTGTAGGTGTCAGAAGGGTTTAGGGCTGAGGGCTTAAGGTTTAGGGCGTAGGGTTTTGGGGGTTTAGCGAGAATCGGGTTTAGGGTTTAGGGTGTAGGGTTTCGGGTTTTGGGGTTTAGGTGTTTAGGGCACTCCGGGCTGGAAAATTTGGGCTTAGAGTCTTGGAGGTAGTGGTGTTGCAGCAGCTTTGGCAGGGTGTAGGTGTACGTGTTTGCAGTTGTCAACGAAGCGGCCTCAAAGTGTTTTTTCACCTTCTTGCCTTTCGCTCTGACATGCGGGGCGGGGCAGGGGGCAGAGGGCAGAGGGCAGAGGGCAGAGGGCAGAGGGCAGAGGGCAAAGGGCAGAGGGCAGAGGGCAGAGGGCAGAGCGCAGAGAAGGGGGTTGAGACGCTGCTGGAAGATCAACATCCTTGCCCTTACAGGCTGCTGCGGCAAAAGTCCCTGAGTCCAAGGGTCTGCCAAAGATTCCGGCTGCCAGGCCCACAGAGGGGGCAGAGGGCAGAGGGCGGGCAGAGGGCAGAGGGGCAGAGGAGTGATCCGAAACCCTAAACCATTAGCGAGGCCGCTGCCTGTCCCCAAGCCTCAAAATTCAAAAGCTGTACACCCTAAACCCTAAACCCTAAACCGAATAAGCCCTAAGCCCCGAAACTTACGCTTTTTTCCCGACTTGAACGGAAGGCTTGCGACGGAGATTCTTGAGAGCGTCGCCTGCCGGCAATTTAAGAAGGGATCTCCGAACATGTGGAATTAGCAAGGTGTGACGTTCAGCGTTTTTAATCTAGGCTACTGCTTTAGGGCTGAATGGACTTAGGTTTGGGTTTTTCGGGCTTCCATGGTCGGGGTTTAGGGCTCAGAGGTTCAGGCTTTGAGATTGTTGAAGGGTCAGGTCTTTGTTGTTTGGTTCAAGACTGTCAACGTCGTTCAAAGCCATTCAAAAGTACCCCAAAAGGAGATACATACTTGGTTCTTGGGATAGGAGTGATGCAGGTAAATATTGGGGGTGGCGAGTGTATGATTGATTCTAGAAGCTTGGGCCCTTAGGAGGGTTCATGCTGTGCCTCAAGTCCAGCAATGCTCCCTGACATTCAGAAACCAAGATTATACACTACATCCGAGACTTGACTGACAAGCCCCGAGGTCCCGTCTAATCAAGCCCCGGCATGTAGCCGGCAATTCACATAGCAAACGCAACCAACCCCGAAGACCCTAATCTAAATCTCCCTAAACCTGCAAGCCATACATTCTGCAGCTTGCACCAGATGTTCGAATGCCCTTCTCAGAGATTCTTGAATCATCGCAAAAGCAGTACATAAGGCTAAACTCATTCTTGTTCGTCGGGTTCGTTCTGTCAAGGGAGACATCGTGACCTAGGCGATTCCCTTTTCATCAGCACAGTTTTGCCGATAGATGAAATTGCTCACCCAGTGGCCCAGGGGGTGCCGGAAGATAAGTAGAGAGGTTTCATTTTGGGTAGTTGTCAAAGGTAGGGTCCCCTTTTGGGTACCCCAAATACCTTTTGCCGTATTATAATAAGGACCCAAACAGGGACCCTAATATTGCCAACCCCCCACTTAGCTCTATGTAACTGAGCAGCTCAACACTCACAGGCCCGAGCATTCAGTAGTCATTAAGGTTAAGGACACAGTCAAGCGAGTCGCAAGGGTGCGCTTTCCACAGCTCAGTGGGATGATGACTACTTGGAGGATCATGGAACTTAGTAAGTAGGATTATAAGTACCTTAATTGGGTTATAAGTAGATATAAGTATAGCTACCTTACCTATAACCCTACTTACTATGTAAGTCCCATGAACCTCCAAGTAAGCCGGGCTTGAAGTTAAGGTTTTCAGAGTCCACTGTTTTCGGGCCAAGGCTTCTAGGAGTGCAGCAGAGAGCCCCAAACTTCCGGTTTAGGGTTTAGGGTTTAGGGTAAGGCTTTGGTCCTAAACGTCTCCCCCAAACCCCACAAATTCGACCCACAGCCCTAAAACGATAGAACCCTAAACCCTAACCCCTAAACCCTTAAACCCTAAACCCCTGAATCCCTTAACCCCCAAAGCGGGAACCCACGCCCCCGCGGAGGCTGGGGTTCTCTTACTGGCCACGATCGCCCTCTGCAGCTTGCTTGATTGAAGGAGTTCAGCGTAGTAGTTCAGGGTTTATTTAAGGTTATATAAGGGTGTAGGCTTAGTGGTTTAGGGCTTAGGGAACAGTTCAGCTTAGTAGTTTAGGCTTTACGGTTTAGGGTTCATATAAGCCTGCCGAAGTGAGCAGTTTAACTTGTTTGGGCGAGCGAGCTCAGTAATCTTTTCGGGCCCGGGAACTCTGCGACCAGGTTGGGGTTGAACACGGTTTGTTGGGTGTTGCTTTGTCGCAGGATACCAGGTGTAATCGGGTTCTTTTCTGCAAAACTTGATGTAATTGATCAAAGTAAGAGAAACCCAATTCCCGAAAAATGCTATATCCGCAAGCCCCTAAACCCCAACCCTTATTCAAGCTAACGCCCTAGGGTAAAAGCCAGAAAGTTGGAATATGATTATCCTAAACCCTTTATGGTAAATTAGAAGGTATCCTACCCTGAAACCATATTCCAACTTTCTGGAGTTCCCTTCATGGCCTCAAGCTCCAAGCCCCTGAGACTCCGTGGGGAGCCCAAGGCGCCCTTGCCCCGGAGTCGCATGGATGGATCGGTTGGGCCCGGCTCTCAGGGGTTTAGGCTTTAGGGTTTAGGGTTTAGGGTTTAGGGGTTTAGGGGTTTAGGGGTTTAGGGTTTAGGGTTTAGGGGTTTAGGGGTTTAGGGGAGGTCAGCTGTGCAAGTCGTATTGGACCTCATATGTCTCGTATTCTCAGTGACTAGGGCTAGGGCTCAGTGTGTCTCCAGGAACTGCCACGGTAGAAGTATATCAGGCTAGACTTCAAAAGGCCTACACTAGTCTGTCAAGGCCCCAATATTGTGGTTCCTTCCGGTTTGCCGGACTTCTTGTGTCAGGAGTTGTTTGCTTCCGGGTGCAGGGCTCCACCTCCCAGAGCCTCAAAGCCAAAGTGTATCTTCGGCAGTAAACCCTGCTACCAAGCCAAGGCAAAGAATCAAGGTAGCCTTTCCATCCTCATCATGATCATCTGCACATTCTGCTGCCTTGGCTATTGCTACCACTAGTGCTGAGCTCTGGTTTTGCCTGTCCCCTTTACCCTTCGAACCCCTACAATCCCTTCTTGGGTCCATGCGAAACATGAATCTAACCCGGCCTAAGTCGAAACACCTATTGTTATGCAGCCAAAGGCCTTGGTTAAGGGTACTGTGAATTGCCTGGAAAAATGCGACGCCCCAAACCCACTTCAGCGTAGAAAGGAGTTTTAAAGATAAGAACCCTAGGCCCTGCAGCACGGTGTCGCTTACTAGACTCCTTACTACCTCTATGATACTACCCTAACTAAGTATGCACGTTTAATAGGAACCATACCAAAAGCTCCATCGAGTGTCCTGTTGGGGTCGGGGTATAACCCTACAGCCTCTGAGCCCTGAAGTGAAGTACCCCAAGCCCTCAAACCTTAGCCGCAACCCCACGAGGCCTGTCTCTTTCTTAAACCTGATAAGCCTGTTTTTTCTCTCAGAGCCGAATTCCAACACACCTGAGGTCATGCTGTTTTTGATCCAGCTCGGCCGTGTAGTGCACAGCGAGCCGCGACCCGGTTCTGAGATCCATCTTTGCGACCTGTGCCCTCCGGCCGGTGGGGGGGGGCTGGGTGGCTGGGTTTAGGCGGTTTTAGGGGTGCTTCTAAGGCGGCATTAAGGGATTTTCGGAAAAAGGATGCTGCATATACATGCAATAGAGATAGATTTGATTTTGATAAAGGCATAGATACAGATATAGCTATAGATAGAGGTATAGAAGCATATGGAGATTTGAACACAGATAGACATCGATAGACGAAGATAGATGGAAATGAGTAGACAGACCGGTAGAGAGCGAGAGACAGAGAGAGAGAGAGAGTCTTGAGATGGTATTATGGTCTTTGCTTAGACGTTTGGGGCGGTAGGTTTGTGCGAGCATTCATGGTCTTGAAGGGCATGGTTAAACAGGGTTTAGGGTTTGTGTTTCGCAATAACCCATTAGGTCATTAGGCCACCTCCATTCTGGTTCGACTTGTTCCGGCATCGCATTCACACGCGTTTCTGTTGCAACATGATCAGGTTTGTCATGCGATACGGGGGTTGCCGGAGAGCCTACTACGTCTTAACCCTAATCCCTAAACACCCTGAGTTGGAGAAGGAGTCGGAAGCAGGGGCACAACACCTTGAAGCTGTGACTGGCAAGCGAGCCAAGCCAACATGTCGTCGAGGTACGCATGGGCCGTGTTTATCCACTTCGTGCCGCTGACGAACCAGTCAGGGCTTTTCGGCAGCAACACCTAGTCTCGGAAAGGAGTTCAACCTCACCACTTAATTTTGCAGGTTTGGAGCGCAATTAAGGCTCAAGTGTCAGGAGTTGTTAGTAAATGAGGGTCGCAGATGTCGGGAAAGGTATAGTTATCATGTGCCAACTTGTTGTTACGCTCTCGGAAGAAAGTGATTTGTTGAGGGTGCAGGGGCTTCTTTGCTACAAGGCCAGTAAACCTTAAACCCTAAACCCCTAAACCCTAAACCCTAACCCCTAAACCCTAAACCCCTAAACCCCTAAACCCTGTTTCAATCAGCAGCCACCTCAGACCCCTCAGGGCCGCTCCCCTCACCTCCTAATGTAGGAGCCCGATTACGTTTCCCTGGGCCTAGAACCCCAAAATAGTAGGGCTCATAGAAAGAACCCAGTAAAGGCCCAAGGTTTCTTAATCAGGTTCCTACAGAAATATATTACCCCTATAGATCTTCTGTACTGCCCCCCTTACAGTAAGAGTCTATAAAAGGGCTACTATGAAGGTGCTAATATATCTGTACTATGAATATTATTCAACTGTTACTGAGTGGGGGCCGTACCCAATATAGATCCCTTATAGTAACCCTTATAGACCCCTTAAAAGGAGCCTTTGGCCTAAGGTTTCTTAAACAGGTTCCTACATTAGAAGCACTTGGAGGGTCGGGGGACTTAGTAACTGGTTATTTTAGGGACTTATAAGTACCATAACCCCAATTAGGGTCCCTTTTAGGGTACTTCTAAGTCTACTTACTACCTACTTACTAAGTCCCTGAACCCTAAACCCTATAGTACCCCTATAGAGCCCTTTAAAGGAACCCTTATAATCCCCTTTTAAAGGAGCCCCCTACTTACTAAGTCCCCCGACCCTCCAAGCAACGACCGCTACGTCGGGAGCGTCGTGGTTTTGGAACCCCTAGGCTCCCAGAGGCCGGCTCGCGTGTTAATTACGATTTCGGGTTTAGGGCTCAGGGGTTTGGGTTTAGGGTTCAGGGGTTAGGCTTTAGGGGTTTAGGGGTTTAGGGTTTAGGGTTTAGGGGTTAGGGTTTAGGGTTTAGGGGTTTAGGGTTTAGGGGTTAGGGTTTAGGGTTTAGGCCTTCAGCGGCTGCGCCCCGCCTGCCAGCAAAAAGCCTGGTTCAGACAATCCCGGCCCTGAGGCATAACCCCGGAAACCTTCAAGAACTACAACTTATCCCTAAACCCTAAACCCGAAATTGCCGAAAGGGACAGAGAGTTGTAAGCCTCCCTAAACTTGTACAGCCCCAAAGTCCACGCCCTTGCCTTCCACGCGGACCCCCAAACGTTAAAGCCAACAGCTAAGCCTAACCTCGAAACGCAGACCTAAACCCGCACCAAATCCCTGCAACTGAAAATCACACCTCCCAAAATCTATCACCTAGAATCCTCCATCCTACGACACGATTGCTGCATCTTCTAAACCCTAAACCCACAACGCAAAGATCCGAGTTCCACAAACCCTCACAAAACCCTACAAACCGTATCGAATCCTATCGAGCATGTAATGACAACGGCCGTAAAAACACCTGAACCGTAAAATTGAACCCTAAATCTCAAGCCCCCCAAATCCCTGAATCCCTAAACCCCTGCATCCCTAAACCCCTAAATCCTTAAACCCCTAAACCCCTAAACCCTGAACCCCAAAATCCCTAAAGCCCTACTTTGAGACCCTGTACTTGGAGGTTCATGGGTAGATATAAGTAGGGTTATATGGAAGGCAGCCATACTTATAGCATATTAGTGGACTTCTTCCCCCGCTTATCCCTACCCCAAACCCTAAAACCCTAAAACCCTAAATCCCTACGGAACCCTTTAACGCGACCCCCTTTAAGGGACCCTTAAAGGAAACATTTAAAGGGACCCGAAATCCTGAACCCTCAACCCTAATCCCTAAACTCTGACCCCTAAACTCTGATCCCTAAACTCTGATCCCTAAACCCTAAACCCTAAACCCTACCGAACCCTTATAACTCCCCCCCCGGAACCTCCAAGTATGCGAGGATGGGACTGGCCATGGCAGGCAGTTGGCCGATTTGGGCCCTCGCCCTTCGCCTGATTTTTTTTAATCGTTTTTTTTTCGGGGTTTAGGGATTAGGGTTTAGGGCATTTAGGGCATTTAGGGTGTGGGGTTTAGGGCAGTTAGGGAGTTTAGGGTTTAGGGTTTAGGGCTCAGGGTTGAGGGATCAGAGTTTAGGGATTAGGGTTGAGGGTTTAGGATTTACTCATAAAGTTGGAAACCGAATTAAGGCCACACAGTGCTGGGATTATCTTGAGGATTGAGGCTATTGGGTTTCCAACTTTTGGGCTTCCACTGTAGGGTTTAGGGCATTTAGGGAGTTTAGGGCTTAGGATGTATGTTAGACTTGGGAGGGTTTAGGGTATTTTGGGAGTTTAGGACTTGAGGTATTTAGGGGCTCAGGGTTTCGGGTTTGGGGTTTATGAGGTTTAGGGTTTGGGGTTTGGGTTTCAGTGTTTGGGTTTTCATAGTATCGGAGCCGGAACACTCAGCACATCCTTCGGGTTCCTCCAATATTACGATAGCACAACATACTCCGAATTCCTTGTTCTACTATAAGCATCAAGGCCCCTACATTCAGGGCTTCCTCATACTGTTTTTGGCAATTTCTGCTTTCTTTTTTTTTTTTGCAGGCATGCATTGTTATATGGTTTTGCAAAGGTTCCAGGAGGGCTAAAAGGGTCGTCGGGTTTTAGCGCGTCAGATCTTCAGGTTCTCATGGTTTTAGAGATTTTGGGGCCTCCTGAGGCTCGACTGGCGGGTTTTGTGGCTTTCAGGGTCTACTTGGAGGTTCATGGGTAGTTGTAAGTAGGGTTATAAGCAGGATAACTATACGTATAACCCGTTATAAGTGGGGAAAGGGAAAGCCCGTGAACCCTCATAAAAGGCATTCTTGGGAGACCTTGTAATCTACAACCGTGTAGCCCAAAGCCCGATACTTAACCCTAAACCGTAAACCCTACAACCGCCATAAAAAAAACTCCAAACACCCCCAAACCCTAAGCCCTAAACGCCTAAACAAACCCTGAAATCCTAAACCCTAAACCTCAAAGGCCTGCGCCTTTTTGCTGGGATTGCCGGGTAGTGGCCCCGAATTCCCGGCGATGTTCCCTTCCAACGAGGCCTCATCTTGGTTCAAGTTTAAGGTTTAGTTGTCCAGGTTTTAGGGCTTGGGGTTTAGGGTTTAGACTGGGCCCTTGGGCGTGCCTTAAGCCCTAAACCTTTAGAGTCGGGTAGGTAACCGCTGGTTTTTGTAGAGTCCTATAATTCTTATATAATCCCACAGATTCACGGCAGTCCCTCCAGGATACTGGACAAGTAAGAAACCCTAAAGTTCGTTGTAAGGCAAGCCCTTGGCATTAATTGAACACGTGTTGCATTTAGCAGTGGCCCAAGAGGCGTAACCTTTTAGCTAAAGTCAGGGCACATGATACGGGCTTGTCAGTGTCTAGAGCTTTCTCAAGGGTTTCATTCATACGGCTCAATTCCCCAATCACTGTGGTACATGCTATGGGGTTTTAACTCAAGAGTCAAGAAAATTATTCAAGGTAGCCACGCGACGCGCTTGTCCGAAGGTTGTCCCATATTATTTGCACAGGATCTGTCGGGCCCTTGCCAGATGAACTGTAAATTCCAACACCTGGTCCACCTTTTGGATTCCAAGTCTCTGAATCCCGCAAGTATTTGGGGAGGCGCTCGATCGTGATCCTTCCGTATTTTGTCCGCTCTTGAATCCCGCAAGTACTTGTTGG
The DNA here is from genome assembly GCA_905221615.1 of Symbiodinium sp. CCMP2592. Taxonomy (NCBI): domain Eukaryota; class Dinophyceae; order Suessiales; family Symbiodiniaceae; genus Symbiodinium; species Symbiodinium sp. CCMP2592. The sequence goes on from CAJNDT010002802.1 coordinate 484,896, forward strand.
AAAGCATGCCTGAATCCCGCCAGTAGGGGAAAGTATTTCGGCCGTGCTTCTGAATCCTTTTCAGTGTTGCGGGAAGCGCTTTTGGCTGTGCTATTGAATCTCGTGAGTACCTTGCTCAAAAAGTTTGGCCGTGGCCTCGCAATTGCGGTGGCTGGCCCTTTGGTGGTCGTGGCGCTGTTGTATCATTGTTTGGCATGACAGGTTCCTAAAAGGTTTCAACAAGGAGCTCGAGAATTCTATTTGTGTGTATGGACTGAGCATTCTGAGTTCCATGTTTAAAACTTCGGGTTTAAGGTTTGAGGTTTGCCCCAGAAGACCCGTAATGCCTTAAGAATTTCGAAACTCTTGTCAGTTGGTGTGTACTAGTGCTTTAGGTTTCGGGTTCGTAGGATAAACCCCCCCTGGCCACAAACGAGTTGGGTTCCAAGGCCCTGACCCTAAGTGAAATCCAAACCCCTAACCCATAAACCCTAAAGCCCTGAACCCTTATATAAACCCCCTAACCTAAACCCAAGACCGTAAACCCGAAAACACACCCTCACGCAACCGAGGCATTTGGGTATGGGTGCGGGGCTTGTGGAATGCTTCAGGTGCATGGCTGGTTTTTTCGTAGCTATAGCGTTTAGCGGTTCAGATCGACGCTACCCCTAATCTTAAACCATCTTAGACACTAGACCCCAAAGCCAAGCAACTTGAAGAACGATAACCCTCAAACTTGAGAACCTGCTGTGAGTCCCAGATCCTTAAGCCCAAAATCCTAAACCTCAGAAGTCATCTTCTTACCCCCACCCCCAATCCGACGAAGCTTGCCCAAAACTCGACAGAACAAAGCCATCAAGCACTAAATCTTTGAACCCTACATGGGTGGTTGTCCAAATTAGGTTCCCTTTCTGGGTACCCTAAATAATAGGTGCCGTATTATATCAAGGACCCCTAAACCCTGAACCCCTAGCCCCTAAACCCTAAACCTCTAAACCCCTAAAGCCTAAACCCCTAAACCCCCTCAACCCCTAAACCTACACCCCTAAACCCTTAAAGCCTAAACCCCTAAACCCCTAAAGCCTTAAAGCCTAAACCCCTAAACCCCCACACCCTCACACCCTTAAACCCCTAAACCCAACCCTCGAGTCTCGTGGAACAGGTCACTTTGCGAGCCAGGCAAGAGACTCTAAGTTGGCGGTCTCGAGATTGAAGGGCCTTAGGGGTTTAGAAGAGATTACTTGGAGGAAGAAGGCGTAGTTAGTAGTTATAAGTGGGGTTATAAGTCCCCTAATATGGGCTATAAGTATAGTTACGCTACTTATAACTTCCCATGAACCTCCAAGTAGGCTTCAAAGTTTAGGGTTCGGAGTTTATAAATAAGGGGCCAGGCTTCAAAGGTTAGGGTTTCGGGGGGTTCGGGTTCAATAAGAGCTTTGGGGAAAGCTTCAAAGTTCAGCATTTGCAAAGTTTAGGATTTAGGGTGTGGGGTCATAAGGTGTTCAGTCTGGGATTTAGGGCTTAGGATGTGGTTTTATGTGAGTTCCGGGCTTGAGGATTTCAGACCCTAAACCCCTAAACCCCTAAACCCCTAAATCCTAAATCCTAAATCCTAAACCGTAAACCCTAAAACCTTAAACCCTAAACCCTGAACCCTTTCAGCGCTCCGGGCCCGGTGATTTATAGAGCCCTGTTTTCCTTTCCGCCGTCTCCTGCGATCTGCGAGCGATCGTCCCGTGCAAAGATTCGTCCTCGGGTTGGGGAAGCCCGGGCTTCTTCGTTAATAATTACCTATACTGTTTGAAGGGATCTATAGGGGTTCTCTAAGGGTTCCTTTAGAGGGGTCTATAAGGGCTATTATGAGGATTCAATATAGGGGCCTAAATAGTTACCTATACTATTTGGGGGTTCCTTATTATAACTATAGTATAAGGGGCCCCAAAACCGTGTTCGAATTGAATAGGCCCCATGGTATAATGGGCCCCGGGCTTCATCGTTTTCTATATGCCCAGTTTTCTACTGCTGGCGGCTTCTGGGACGAGTTCGCTGCCCGCCACCATGACCGTCGTACTATTGCTGCCATCCCTATCTCATCCTCATCCTCATCCTCCTCAGCCTCATCCTCGTCCTCATCCATCCTCATCCTCATCCACATCCTCCTCCACCTCCTCAGCCTCATCATCACCATGAAGGATATGAGGAGGGTGTCTTACTAGTCTTCAGCTGACCATGCATAGCTGCTTCTTGCTTTGCACTCAGTATGGGAGCTACTAGCAGCAATGCCCGGGGGTCGAGTTGGCATCTTCAGGTACATCAATTCACTTTTTTTGTGCGGCGCCTACTAGTCATTCCCGGAAATCCTAAGCCGGGAAGGTTCTATGCTGTCGAGACCATCCTTGCCGTCGCCTTCATGACCATCCCAGCCGCTGGCCCGAAAAGGCAGGGTGCATGGGCTTGAAAGACTTGGGGTTTGGCATCAGCTAACCATTGATATTGGGGGAGCTAAGGAGCCAGGGATGATGATAATCCCTAAAGTCCGCTAATATGGGCTATAAGTATAGTTACCCTACTTATAACCCTACTTATAACTACCCATGAACCTCCAAGTAGGGGTTGCAGTTTGGGATATACGGCTTAGGGTTTAGGATTTACCACTAAGTAAGTAGACACCCAAAACCAAGTTTTTAAGGCATTATAAACCTGTACTAAAGCCCAAACCTTCCCTAAACCCTGAACCCTTGATTCCTAAATCCTTAAAAAGCCTTAAAACCCTAAACCCTAAAACCCTGAACTCCTAAAAACCCCAAACCGCTGAACCCTAAAAAACTCTGAACCCAGCCGCCTCCCAGAGGACTCTGCCGATTCCGGCCTGGATGGGACCCAGCCTCTCCTTTCTCAACAAATTGCGCCTTGGACATGTCAGGGTTTAGGGTTTGTAGGGTTTAGGTTAGGGGTTTAGGATTTAGGGTATTTAGTTTTTTTTTGGACTTTGGGTTTAGGGGTTTAGGGTATTTATTGCTTTTGGGGCTATGGGGTCAGGGTTTAGGGCATCGGTTTCGGGTGGGTTCTGGATTTTTATCGCCGCATAACGGTGTTAATGTTTTGGTGCCTAGGGATTTGGGTTTATGGTGGTCTGGGTCTAGAGTCAGGGAATAGCAGGAAGACAATGCCGGCTTCTACCGCGGTAGCAACGAGTTCGGACTTGGGTCCACATCAGCCTGTCGCTGGGCTTGCTTGGAGGTTCATGGGTAGGTAAAAGTAGGGTTATAAGTAGGTAGCCCCACTTATAACTACCCATGAACCTCCAAGTGGGCTGTACCATTGAAAGGGTGACCTTTGTTTTAAACGAAGTTGGCGTCTGAAATGTCGAGTTAGGTTCAGCAGCCGGTAACCTGTACACCTCTTAAAGCCGTGGAGGCCTATGCACCTCAACCCTAAACCCTAAACCCTAAACCCTAAACCCCTAAACCCTAAACCCTAAGCCCTTAAACCCTAAACCCTAAACTCAAGGGGCGGTTTTGCACACTCTGTCCCTGCACCCGAAGCCCCTAAATCGGGCACTTGGATCGTGCAGGTCTTTTCAGGCCCAAAAAGGCGACTGCAGGGTTTCGGGGCTCTCATGTGCACATCGCAGGAGTCTACTGGCCTTCACCTCACACAAGGCGCCCTGCTCAGAAGATGAGGATCCTCCTCAATAGGTACTTGTAGCAGCAAGGTAGATTCTATGTCCTTTTTCAACCATCCATTTTTGAACATGGCGATCACAGGGTTCTTTCGAAGACAGAGTATATCTATCCCACTGGCCGGGTTTCGATGCAGTCTTTCCCACAGCATCCGACGAGCTCTTTAAGTGCATTATGTTTGTTCACCGTCTCCTCGCCAAGTTGTCACAAAGTCAACAAAGTCAGGCTATGGAGGTCATTTTTGTACATTGAATCTACGTAGTTCTACTGTACATACATATATATATATATATAGTATTATATTATATTATATTATATTATATTATATTTTATTATATTATGTGTGTAGATGTTTATAAACAGGTACACATATACACATAATCTGCTAATATATGTACATTATTTCTGTAAGTCATTGCATGGAGATCTACGATCGAGTCCCTTTCTGAACCTCGCCGGGTCTTTCTCTAAGTACGGTCCAGATCCGGTGTCAGAATCCCAAAGCTTTGGGACCCAAAGCCCCTCAATTTGGGAAGATGCTGTTTAGGGTTTAGGGTTTAGGGTTTAGGGGTTTAGGGTTTAGGGTTTAGGGTTTAATATGGTTTGGCACGAATCATATTTGGGAGTGTCCGGAAGTTAGGGGTACCTTGTTTTGGAGTCCTTACAATAAGGATCCTACTATTTAGGGTTCTATATTAGGGTCCCCTATTTTCGGAAACTCCCATTTAGTCTCTCTTTAGACCCCCTCATTGAGGAGTATACCTCCAATCAGATCAAGGTCACCTTGTATAGCGTGTGGAACATGCCTTACTTGGAGGTTCAGGGGTAGTTATAAGTGGGCTTATAAGTCCCCTGATATGAGTTATAAGTATAGTTACCCTACTTATAACCCTACTTATAACAACCCATGAACCTCCAAGTAGTTGAAGGCTGTGTGGTTCTCCACGGCCCCTCTACATGTCGTATGCATCCTCAGACGTACAGTCTTCTACCTTGAGCCCTCGGTGCTAACGCATCAGCTGAGGTTTACGTTTCCCAAGACCTCCAGGTATAGACCCACAACCTGCTCGGGGGTCGAAACATCTACTTTGTGCTACTTGAAATCTGGAGGATCGGGTCTTGTTTGTGGAGATACTAGTGAGAAGGGAAATTCACCATTGCGGATGCCGTTAGTCTCATTCGGATTGTCTTTGTCAGTTTTGCGCGGCTTTTCTGTAGCCGCAGGTTCCATTGTACTGGCGCTTGCGATCAACACTTCCGTGGGACCGTCTAGATCGAGTCATAAAACGGGCTGCAGTGTCTGGGAATGAGATTTGAACCAGGAGACGACTGGTGAGGGAACGGGGTTTAGGGTTTAATTACTCGTGTTTTGTGACACTGTCTTTCACACGTTTCACACAGCTTAGAGCTTTTCATTTTGATTTGGGATGCTCGATCTCGCATCGCCAGAGCCATTTACCCTTAGCAGCAAAGCTTCTTTCACATCAGGGTCGGGTTGCTCCTTGTACATAATTGTGCGCAACAGCCGGCGACAGACTCTAGACAACGAAGCTGTAGATCCTACAATTCTGTATCACCCTCGTCGGCCCAAACCCCCGAGCCCCACGCTAGACCTCACCCCAACCCCAAAGCCCAACTGCAAGCCCTTAACCCTAAGCCCATTGGTGGACACCGGAGCCAAAACAACAATTTTGCGTCGGAGTCGGAGATTGAAATATTTCTTATTCAATAGCAATCCCTCTGAGGAACAAGATCAGCATAATACCCCAAGGCCGCTCCGTAAAGACTCACAAGCGGGCAAAGCAGGACCAGGAGCCCTGCACAGCTCTACCCTAAGCTCTGAACCAAAACCCTAAACCCTAAACCCTAAACCCTAAACCAAAACCCTAAACCCTAAACCCTAAACCCTAAACCCTAAAAAACCCTAAACCCTAAACCAAAACCCTAAACCCTAAGCCCCCAGACCATGCTTTTTGCAAGGCCCCCCCGAATACTACGGTTGATGATATAAATCCTGCATTTGAAGGACCCTAAGCTATGGGAATTACGGGTATATTCCTGATTATGGGTAATGCAGGATTTATGTCATCAACCGTGTCTCACCCTAAACCCTAAGCCCAACCTAGACCCCCCTTTTCAAGTCCTAAACCCCAAAAGCCCTAAACCCAATCTAGACTCCCCAACTAACCCTAAACCCTCGGCCCTAATACCCCCCAACTACCCCCCCTTTTATTCCCGAAAATCAACCGTACCCCCGTGCCGCAAGGCGATCATAACGCTGGTCGCCGGCGACTGGGAGCTACATCCTCAGCTGACTTGGAGGTTCATAGGGTAGTTATAAGGGTTCCTTTAAGGGATTCTATAAGGGTATAAGGTTTAGGGTTTACTTGGAGGTTCAGGGGGTAGCTATAAGTGGGGTTATAAGTCCCCTAATATGGGCTATAAGTGTAGTTACCCTACTCATAACCCTACTTATATCTACACATGAGCCTCCAAGTATCAGAAGAGGCCAAGAGGGGTTTTAGCCTGTGGGGGTTTAGTAGGGATTATGGCTCCTATAAAGTAAAGGGGGTCTTATGGGAGTACTATGGAAGAAGAACTACCCACCTGTAAGGGACTTCTATTGGTGGCATGGGCAGAACAGGGTTAGGGGGTTTCGTGTTTGGGATGGTACTGTCGTGAGCAGTGCAACTGCAGGCTTCGGGCCCATGGGTTAATTGGCATGTTAAGGCTCGACTGGAAATGGGTGGTTCTCAAAATTAAGGTCCCCTTTTGGGTCCCTATTATAATACGGCACCTATTATTTAGGGTACCCAAAAAGAGAGCTTCATTTTGACAACTCTCCAAATCGCTAGGGATGAGAAAAGAAGTGTTGCATGCGCAACGCGCTCTGCCAACACCCCTAAACCCTAAACCCTAAAATGATTACCTGTACTGGTTTGGGGGTTCCTTAGAATAACTGTTATAGCTATAGTAAAATGGGCCCCGGACACCTTCAGCAGAGTATTCCCGGGAATACTGCCCAACCCAAACCCGTAAACCCACAACCAAGCAATTGCATCCCGGAAACTAAGATCTTCAACCCTAAAGCCTTAACCCTAAGCCCTGGACCCTAATCCTCAAACATGAACATACGGTAACCTAACCCCTCTGCAGCCGTCTAATGCAGGGGCATTACCAATTACAGCAGCGCTTTGGGGGTATGTCGGGGGTGTGCTGTATATTCTTATAAGCAGAGCCCGCCAGGGATGGTATCGTGGGTTCGAAAGCTTAGATACACTTCGAAGATCAGCTATGCATTTGTGAGTGTTGCTGGTCATCTTCGGTGATGAGCAGGGTGTGGTCCCTTTATCACCTGAACCACCAAAGCCCTAAACGCCACACCCCTTGTCACTGTAGAAAGCCTTGAACCACCAAAGCCCTAAACGCCACACCCCTTATCACTGTAGAAAGCCTAAACCCTGAGCCCTAAACCCTAAACCCTAAAGCGTATACCCCTTATCACTGTAGAAAGTCTTATCGCATGGAGTCGTGTAGTCTCCAGGGCTTGCAGATTGCCAAAGGCCAAAGCCCTAAAGCTAAAACTCCGAGACGGACGCCATTAAGGGCGAGACTTCGTCCCACTTCATGTCAACCACCCGTGAGCTTCAGATCCGAAAAATCCCGAAACCAACAAACCTTACAACATATCCGCCCATTGTGCCATTTTTGTTTAACCTCAGCACAACTGCATCAATAATTCAAGCGGAGTTTGGTGCATTTGGTGGTATACTTCTGTCTTAAAATAAACTGTGCCAAACACCTTCAAGGAATACTACTTGGAGGTTCATGGGTAGTCAGTTATAAGTGGGGTTATCAGGCCCCTAATATGGTTTATAAGTATAGTTACCCTACTTATAACTACCCATGAACCTCCAAGTAGTACCAATTATTCAGGCCCTTAATTAAACTCTGCCCGACAAGGGGTTTGGAGCGCATACGACAGAAAAGGCCCTGAACAAATGTTCTAAAGCTAAGCCCTAAACGCTGACCCCTGAATCTTAAATCCTAAACCCTAAAGCCTAAACCCTCAACACAAAGGTGTACGAGTCGGCTTTAAAGCTTAAAAATACCCTCAAGCCCTGAAGCCAAGGGGGCTGCGTCTCTGAGCTGCCTGCGCTTAGGAGGAAAGGGCCGCAGTCGAGGTGTATAGAATGGCTTCTTAAACTGAAAAAGCCGGTTGGAGTTAAGATACTACTATACTACTATACTACTATACTACTATACTACTATACTACTATACTACTATACTACTACACTACTATACTACTATACTACTAGGGGGGATTCAGATTTAAGGGTTTCGGAGTTTTTGGTAGCAGGATCCCGGGTTTTTTGAAGGGGCCAAGGGCTCGGAGCGTTTGGGTTTGGAGGGTGTGGAGTTTAGGGTTTAGGGTTTAGGGTTTAGGGGTTTAGGGTTTAGGGGTTAGGGTTTAGGGGTTTAGGGGTTTAGGGGTTTAGGGTTTAGGGGTTTAGGGGTTTAGGGTTTAGGGTTTAGGGTTTCGGCTTTGAGGGTTCAAGGGTGAGGGTTTTCATGCTCAAGTGCCCAAACGGGCCGACTTCCATGAAAGACACTGTGCTGCACGAAACGCAAAAGCGAGTCATTGGGATTGTGGATGTCGCCTCGACCCACGAGTCTGTGCTTCAGCAGTCCTCATACATGCTTTAAGGATGCATCTACTCAGGCCGCCTTAGGCTCTTTGCTTATCCGACTGTGCTGGATTGGTTTCGGTTTCCGTGTGAGAGCCCTAAGCCTACATCGACGTTCGGGCAACTGCTGCGCCAGATTTGCTTCGGCGTGAGATGCCTCCAACACCACATCCCGGACCGCCAGACGGCTAGATTGATGGTGATGGATGGACGGACGGACGGAGGGAGGGATGGATGGACGGATGGATGGACGGAGGGAGGGATGGATGGATGGACGAATGGATGGATGGACGGACGCACGGAGGGAGGGAGGGATGGATGGATAGTGCCGAACAATATGATGTATGCGGCGGCACGGCTGTATTTTGTAACATCACAACGCGTAAACCACACCGTCGTTGTCATGTGCCCATATATCGTCTGTCATCAGCAGAGCTACTATTGACTAAAAGCCAGATTCACGACAACTGCATCGCTGCAGAGCAAGATGCCAAGATGTAAACTAGCCAAGCTCCCACAAGGCGAAACCATGCCCTATACTTGGCTAAGGTGGCTAATAGGTCTTGGCTGTTGAGATATATGATAAGTGTATCGCTTTGCAGCGTTATATAGTGGCGCAGACGGATAATGTCCGAGGAAGTAGGGAGGTCCTCATAGAAAGCTCTTTCAGGGCATGTGACTCATCGATGGCTCTTGTGCGGATTCCGCCGTGGCGACCGCCTTGGAATTTTGAATACAAGTTACAAGAGGCACGAAGCCCCTCCTCCGAGGACAAAACATTGCACTAAGTTTAGGTTTGGGCTTACCTTAAACCCTAAACCATAAACCCCTAAACCCCTAAACCCCAAACCCTAAACCCCTAAACCCTAAACCCTTACAGCGTTCCAGTCTTCTTCAGCCTGTGATCCGGCTGTGCTCCGTGTGGTGCCCCAGGCATTTAGCCTTGAGTCGGGCCATGGCATGTCCCACACGCAATATCTTGCTCATAGTTGGGCAACATGTTACATTTTATGGGTACTTAAACCCAATAAGGAATAAAGAGGTACATGTTTAATCCTATCCCGACCATGAACTAGATATGGGTCTAGGGTTTAAGGTACCCCACATCCCAGACCACAGGCCGTAACGCGAGGGGGGGCCCAGAGCAAAGTACCCTGGGAAGTGCCATAAGTGGCATGACTGGGTTGCGCAGCATATAGGCTTGAATTATGAAAGTTGGATGTATGCGAACTATACGGGGATCTTGGGGGCTCTATGTCGGATTCGGGCACCCTGAACACTGAGCAAGGTCTCAGATATTTGGTCCCTACACTGCAGCTCCCAAAGACCTAACGCTCAGCACCGGTAGACCTGACGAGGACCCCCAGAAACCCTCAAATAATAACACCCGCAAGGGCTGAGAAAAGAAGATGATAGTGAGCTCAGACACAACAGCCAACAAGCTACACAGCTTGCCTTCACGTCCCGTGGTGTCCTCCAGCATGGACCCACCCTCCCACTTCTGGCAGAGCTCTTCCCTGAGGCCGGCAAGGGGTTCGGGTTCGGGTGTTTAGTCCACCGGTCCAAAAGCCCTCTTTGGACCACGCCCTAAACCCAAAGATAAGATGAACTCTCAGGGCGGTGGGCTTGGGGTGCTTCGAATGCTTTCCTGTGCATCGACTTCGCCTAGTTTGAAGATGTGACCAAGCGCTCGAGGCCCGTACTGATAAAATTACTAGTACTATTACTACTAGTACAATGCTGCTGGTGTAGTTCTTCAAGTGTAGACTGCCCGAAACGTTAACTCTCACACAGCTCGCTCCAGTACAATGCCGCCGGCGATAGTGATGCATTCGCCGCCCTCGCTTGGTGCCCGTGCCGACGGAGACTGCATGAGTGCAATTAGCACAGCACCAGGATCGCTACAGCGGTGTGGACTGGCCCTAGTACCTGACCCCGGCCGAGCGCTGCATAAGCATCACGGCCAAAGATCAATCTGGCCTGACGTGGCGACGCAGGTTCAGCTAAGCCAGCATAAACCTTTCTTGCGACATTTGTTGCAGAAATCCTCACTTCCTTGTATGCTTCAGTTTCTTTCCAGGCCGAGGCCGCAAGTAAGAGGCTGAGGCCTTCGTAGGCTGACGAGCCTGCTCCCAAGGGAGTGTACAGGTACTCCATGGAACTCTTAATTCAAATATCAATAGCGAAAACGAATATGTTTTTCCTCTCTCTCTCTCTCTCCCTATACATATATATATATATATATATATACATATATACATATATATATATATATATATGCACACACACACACACACATATATTGTGAGCTAGTGGTACTACGCTGATAGACTATTATTCGTTACTACTACAGGCCTTCTGGAACCCTGCTGCAGATTCCTAGCCAACACTCCGTAAAACATTGCTGCATAGCGGCACGAGTCAGCTCGCTGTCGCTTCAGACAATTACTGTTTGCTAGTCTTGCTGGTCAAGTCATTTGCATCATGATGCTAGTCAGGACACTGAAACACATGAACATACTTACTCAGATCTATGCACATATTGCGATAAGTGTAAAACTTCAAGCTGGTCGTCACGAGAGCTTTCAGGAAATCGGAACGGGTCGGTATCTATGACGGAAAGGGCGGTTGCTGACATCCGTGGCAAAGCTCATTGAACCTGTACCAGACCACCTCAAACCCTTGGCAGTCTGCCCTAGACTCTAGAACACCACCCCATTGGCAGCGAAGCTCAATGTCACCAAATTCTGCAAGCTATCCCCAAGCGGTGAAAGAGCACCGCGACGACTATGTCGAGAGGATCTGTTGGACGACCATAACGACCACTTCGTACAATCAGGACGAGCCGGACGACCGGGGGACCACCAAGAGAGCATCAAAAGAGAACCCAGAGACCAGCCGGCCACCACCAGGAGACGACAGACTACGAGGATGCCCCAGAAGACACGACACGGCCAAACTGCCCTCCCCACGCTGGCAGGATCCGGGGGGGGCACGGCAAGAGACGTGATCGCAATACCTTAGCCAAGTCTCCGGACTCCCAGGGCAAGAACCCGTATGTACCACATGCTTGGGAACTTGAAGACCCCTTGATCCTTGAGCTCCATGCCCTTAATTATGTCGCAACCCTAAACCCTAAGCCGCACAGGACGGGAAGCAGGCCGGTGCTAACTGGCGGCTCGTCGAGGCTGCATTCGGCTTTTCAGTTCTCTGATCGAGCCTTTAGAGCTAGGTTTAGGGCTTAGGGCTTCGGGTTTGGGGTTAAGGGTTTGGGGTTTAGGGCTTAGGGTTTCGGCTTTAGGCTTAAGGGTTTAGGGTTTAGGGTTTCAGAGCCAGGTGCCTAAGTAGTACCCCTTTGCCCTCTTCTGTTTGGGTCCTCGCTTTTTGAAGGAGAAAGGGCACCCGTATATTAAGGGCCCACTGGGAGGATCGTGGGACTTCGTAAGTAGGGTTATCAGTACTTTAATTGGGGTTATAAGCAGATATAAGTCTAGTTACCTTACTTGTAACCCTATTTACTAAGTCTCATGGTCCTCTAAGTACTCAGGAACCTAGAGAAAGTCCGGCCGCTGTCGGGTTGCAACGCCAAGCATGATCCCCCAAGTAGACCCTGCCCTTTAAGGACTTTTAGAAGGAAATCATAATAAGGATCCCTAAAAAGGTAGGCTGTTCAGGGTTGAGGTAAACCCTAAACCCTTTTCGTACCCCCTTATAGATCCCTTAAACAGCCCTTAGCCCTCCTATTCATCCCATCCTTGCACACCTGAAAAAATACAAAAAAAGGTTCTTTCGGATTTCTGAATCATAGGGGTCTGAACGACTAGTTGCAACATCCGCTCATTTTCCGCACGTATATCAAGTTCTAGTTCCAAAGCCCTAAATGGGAGTTTCCGAAAATAGGGGATCCAATATAGTACCCTGAAGAGTAGGATCCTTATTATAAGGACCACAAAACAAGGCACCCCTAATTTTCGGAAACTCCCAAATAATGAATTCTTAATGCTCTTTCGATTTTGTGGGTAGACATGGGCTCAGCTATCTGCTCGCGTTAGTGTGAAGGTTTCCGATGCTTCTGTTCTGGTCGGGCCCCAGGTGCGGGGCTTAGGGTTTAGGGTTTAGGGCTTCGGGTTAATTAAGGGTTTAGGGTTTAGGGTTTAGCTTAGGGCTTCGGGTTTCGGGTTAAGGGTTTAGGGTTAGGGTTTAGGGTGTACACTTACAGTTTAGGCAGCTCTGCAGCGTGAAGCCTAACAGCTCATCGCCCCAGACATGGGCGGTTGTAGAACCTCCAACACCCAGGTCCTAACAAAGCCAAGCCGGTTAAACGGTGAACGCTGCACATGTGAAAATGAACCGCAAATGTCCGTCCTCTTTGAATGTTGCTCACCAGCTGTACTCTTCCCCTGAACTCTTTTGTTGTCATTGTTGTGGTTGTGGCTACTGTTGCTGTTGTTTTTGCGGTTGCTGCTGCTGCTGTTGCTGCTGTTGCTGCTGTTGCTGCTGCTGCAGTTGATAGTGTTGATCCTGTTGCTGTTTCTGCTGTTCCCGCAGTTGTTGCAGTTGTTGCCGTTGTTGCTGCTGCTGTTGCTGCTGTTGCTGCTGTTGCTGCTGTTGCTGCTGTTGCTGCTGTTGCTGCTGTTGCTTCTGTTGCTTTTGCTGTTGCTGCTGTTGCTGCTGATGTTGTTGTTGTTGTTGTAGCCGCTATGGATCACAGCAGGCTGTCTAGCACTGCTAACAGGGCTCCGGGTACCAACGCTAGAGGCTCGCAACGGCCCCCTTCTGCGAAGCTTAAGGGACTGTCCTCTTTCTGAGCCATAGCCATCCCTGGAGCCACGTGTCGCTGTGATCTACCGGGTCCCAATTCCCGGGCCTCTGTCTGCAGTTATACAACATTGGCAAGAGGTAAGCGGTAGTGGTTTTCACCTATCCGCGAGGTGAAGGGAGTCGGATCGAGTTCTCTCTTTCCGGCGAAACTAGCGGACGGCGCCAACGCCAATGCACCAGCATTCCTTTGAGAGCATTCGCAAGAAGGCCTTTCGAAAGGCTTGCAATAGGGTACACAGAACACAGGAAAGCATCCAGTATAGAAACGGCGTGCTGACGCCTCAGCATCTGCGTCGCAGTGGACTTACCCCCCCCTCCCCTCCCCTCCTTCCTGTACAGCCTAGTTCCACGGATCCTTCGGCTCCCTCAGGCCGCACAGACAGCTTCCGCTCACGTCCGCGAGGTGGACGAGCCAGCAAGTCGCTCCGTGTCCTCTCATGGAATGCTGGGCACCTTGGCATCCAGCAATGGGCAGAAGTGAAGACATGGCTACGCACCGAGGCCCCAAATTGTCTGTGATATTTTAGTCCTGCAGGAGACGCACTGGAGCGAAACAGCAGAGTTTGACGTTGAGGGTTGGCACTGCATAAGCTCTGCCACCAAGGGCGCTGCCCGGGCACCCAAAGCCAAATCAACTTCAGGGCAACGCTCAGCGCGAAGTGCTGCATCGCAGCCGGCGATACATGACACTGGTCGTGCAGATGGGGTTATGGTCCTCCTTTCCCCCTTGATAGACAAGAAAAAGATTAGATGGTGCGAACCGCGCCGAGGCCGACTCATTCACGTCACCTTTCCGTGGCTCGGAGCACGAAATCATGTCTTTGCGGTCTATCAACATGCGTGGTCTTCTAAAAAGACTCCTCAACAAAACAAGGAAGATCGCTCGCGCCTGCTACGTGACCTGTCCTCATCCATCAGAGCTGTTCCGGCGAGGGACACATTTCTGCTGGCAGGTGACTTCAACGCACGCTTGACCCCACAAGAGGGTCTGGTAGGTCGGTGCAGCACTAAGCCAGAGCACTCTCAAATGCAGGACGAACAGTTCCAGGCCTTGGTTTCATCTCACAGACTGGTAGCGCTCAACACTTGGTCCTGCGGCACTGGACACACTTTCTTCCTGAACGGCAAGGGCTCACAGATTGATTTCTTGCTGACTTCTGAGGCCTCAGCGAAAGGCATGGCCAAGCGTGCTGGGCCACGACAGGACCTGCAACTTGGACGGTGGAAACGCGGAGGTCATATGCCTGTTTTCGCTCAACTCCGCCCCACCCAGCACTGGAATCTGCCTAAATCTTCCAGCCCCTCCCTGACCTATAATAAGGAGGCCCTGGAAACAGCAGTTCGCTCTGGCCTGCCCATTGCTGACCGTATGCAAGCCTGGGTGAGCCAGCGCCTATCTTCCAGGTACCACATGCCCGACGAGGTCAACCAAGTGCTGCTCGAGGCCTCTGCTCTGTTTTTTCCGAAACCCAGACCTCAGCAAGTGCCGGAGACCGCGCAACACCGCGCCACCTTGCGCATGTGGAATAGAGTAGCACACATTCGCTCTCTACATGAGGACTCTGTCACCACACTAGCCGACCTAGATCAGTCCCTGGAGGACCTGAGCCGATGGCACAAACAGGCTCTTTACCTGGCGAAGAAGGAACGCCATCGTGCATTTCAGGCAGAAGTTGATGAAGCATGCGCCCGCCATGACTCGTACATTGCTCACAAAACCCTCAAAAAACTCAGGCCATGGGCACCACAAACCCAGGCACAGCTTCAGGGCCCGGATGGTTTGCTTCTGGACTCACACTCAGAGCTCCGTCTGCTCCGTGAGCACGTGGAACAGGTTTTTGCCAAGCATCCTCCCCTAGACCACCTTGTAACTACTTTGCCGGACATCCCGGCAGGACTGCTAGCCAAGCACATCGGTTCTATACGACCACACAAAGCGGTCCCTCAAGGCTCCGCACCTGCGGCGTCCTGGCGATTGTGCTCGGCGGATGCGGGTGAGGCCTTAGCAGCAACGCTGCAGTCCATTGGGCAACGCCCACAGTCGGCTGAGGATGTTCTTCAGCCACCGCTCAAGGATGCTGACATGTGTTTTATTCCTAAGCCCAACAAGCCAGCCACGAAGCCTAGCAATCTACGTCCCCTGGGCATCATACGCCCTGACGGGAAAGGCCTGGCAGGGGCCTGCAGAGACAAGCTATCTCCCTACACGGCTGAGTATCTTCGGGGCCTTCCTCAGTTTGCCTACCAACCCCAACGCGGTCTATCTGATGCGCTAGGCAGGGTCGTAGGACATGTCACTCAAGTGCGCAGTAACTGCCAGGAGGCCCGGCGAACCAGACACCAGCTTCACGCAGGACATGCACGTCCTCAGTTGATAGGAGGCATTTGCTTTGCTTTGGACTTGTCGCAAGCCTTCGATATGGTGAACAGGTCAGACCTACTCAACACACTGCACGACGCAGGTGTCCCACAGGACCTTATTGATCTTGTCGCCTCCTTGCACGCAGGCAGTTCGTACACTTTTCGCACGCAAGGTGAAGCCGATACTGTCCAGTCCACGGCGGGCATTAAACAGGGATGCAAGCTTGCTCCCACTCTCTTCTCTATGCTCACAGGCACCATCTTTCGAGAGCTCATAGCTCTAGTAGGAGCTAAAGCTGTAGTGGACTACCTCACCGGCTACGCGGACGATCTGACAATCCACCGAGACATTCACTCGCTGGAGGATCTAGAACGCGCTCATGCATTGATAGAGCAGTTGCTGCAGTTAGTCCGCAGTCATGGCTTTGCAGTGAACAATTCCAAGTGCACAGTCATGGTAAAGCTCGAAGGCCAACAGGCGCAACGCGCCCTGTCCCAGCACACGTATTGGCGCACCGCGTCTGATGGTACTCGTCACAAGATGTGGCGGTTGGGGACATCCAAGTCTCATGAAGGCTTTCCAATGGTCACGTCTTTCAAGTACTTAGGAGTCATGCTCTCCTACTCGAATTTCGAGAAGGCCACTCTTACATTTCGGCTGCAGGAGGGCAACGCCAAACTGCAACAGGTACGTCGCTTCGTTCACAACCGACGCACTGCAGGGCCGAAATCGAGGCTTCATATCTGGCACAGCACCGTCTGGGCGACGGTGGCCTCTGGGCTAGTCGACGTCGGTCTAACTCTTGAAACGGCTCGACTTTTGCGCGCCTGGCACGCTCGCAAGATTCGTGCGGTTCTTAACAATCCGGTGCATCTCACCCACATGTCAACCTCTGACCTTTACGCTTCCTACGAGATCATAGATCCAGTTTGTAAGCTACAGGCGCGACAGGCCAATCGTGTCAAACGCTTGCATCTCCGCCAAAAGAAAACACCGGCAGGAGACGTCTCGCTGACACAGAAAGCAATGCACCAAGCGGCAGCACTCTCTGTTGGGTATACAGAGGTTCTCCAGCAGCTCTCCGAAGAAATTAAGCAACAGGAAGCCTCCCAATCGTATGCATGCC
Source organism: Symbiodinium sp. CCMP2592 (assembly GCA_905221615.1). Taxonomy (NCBI): domain Eukaryota; class Dinophyceae; order Suessiales; family Symbiodiniaceae; genus Symbiodinium; species Symbiodinium sp. CCMP2592. Next base: position 501,556 of record CAJNDT010002802.1, read on the forward strand.
CGACATGCGCTCAGGCCTTTGACACCGAGGTCGGCCTACGCACACACCAGGCCCGCAAGCACCCAGGCTCGGTCCTCATAGGAGGGCTTCCTAAGTGTGCAGCATGCAACCGGCAATTCCCTCAGATGAAAGGCTTAAAGGACCATTTGTTATCAGGCGCCTGCTCAGACCCTGCCAAATTGAAGGAGCTCGATGAAGCGGCTCATCCCCCTTCGGATCTGCAGCAGGTCCCTCGTCTTCACCCCAGACAGCAACGACTTCATGACACATTGCAGACGCACACTGCGGTAGAACTAGGCAGGCTTGATGAATCCCAGGATCTCATGTCTTATTGCCTGATCTGCGGATTCTGGTCTCCGGACAACACCAAGCTCAAGTCTCATATCCGCCAAGCCCACAAACCGGAGTGGGCAGCTCATGGCGCGGCAGCTGCTGACAAGAGCACCAAATCCGGACTAGTCCTCATCAAGGGCATGCCCTGCCCGTGCTGTCGTAAGAAGGTCACGGACAAAAGACAACACCCTGCGCAGTGCCCTGTTTTGTTCCAAATCTCGTTTTACGAGTTGGTTCATGAGCTCTCTCGCTGTCAGGGAGGACCGCTGCGACGGTACATCCCTGTCGTTAGTGCAGCGCCTCGTACTACCTCTGACTCCGATGGTAGACGAACCACCGGGGCAACGCCCCCAGCAATACAGGCAACGCCTGTGGCAGGTGCGCCCTTGCCCTCTGGCGCTTCGGGATCCGAGCACGTTACCTCTGATGCCCCCCGCCCGCTAAGCAACTTCTCCAACTACTGCTATATCAATTCTACGCTCTCGGCTCTGGTGCCGACGCGTGTTCTGCTTGAGCATGGAAGAGCTAGCTCCTCTCTTCATCATGAAGTTACTGACAAAGCCTCTGCTTCTCCTTTTACACTGACTGCCTCTTTTACTCTCCGCCACCTTACTCCCACCTGGCGTTATGATGGCCATCAACAAGACGCTTCTGAATTTCTGACGGCTTTGTTTGCCGGAATCACAGATCTTCCGATCGCCAGGCCTTGGGAAGTCAGGGATGCGAACACCACGGAAATCCTGGACGTAGGCGGGCCGCTGGCACTGTTGCCGGCTCCGCTGACTGCCGGCTCCCAGGACCTTCAAGACCTGGTAAGCCAATGGTCCGGGCAACCGGTGCGAGCTGCTTTTAGAGGACAGCAAAAGCTGATCGTCCTATCTGTAGCCCGATTTGCAGACGGTCGAAAGCTCAGCTACGCAGTCACGGGCCTAGGCCGTTTCATTGCGCTTCCCCAGTGGGCCCCTGATGGCTCTGTTCACACAGTTCAGGGTTGGGTGCAGTCATGTGTATTCCACATTGGAGACACCCCGCACAGCGGACACCCAGAGGACCGCCGATTGAAAAAAATCAAGCGGGATTGAAAATTCTCAGCGTTTTGATTGTGTCGATCAAATTCAATAGAAAACGATCTTTTTCAATAGAAATTTAAATCCTCAAAATCAATAGAACTGCGACATAAAAATCAATAGAAACCTCCACATCAAAATCAATAGAAAATCTCCATAAAATCAATAGAAATTTTCCATAAAATCAATAGAAATTTTCCATAAAATCAATAGAAATTTTCCATAAAATCAATAGAAATGTTATCTCAAATCAAACGAGAAACACTTCTGACATCAATAGATTTCAGCGCTATCTCTGCCTCCACCACTATATATAATACCTCTACCTCGACCTCAACCTGTACCTTTATCCGTATCTCTGCCTGTATATCTCTACCTTTACATCTTTACTTCTTTATCTCTCTATCGCTGTATATCTCTCTATCGCTCTACCGCTCTATCGCTCGATCTACCGCTCTACCGCTCGGTCGCTCTATCTCTCTATCTCTTATATCTCCCTGTCTCTCTATCTCTCCATCTCTACCTGTATTTTTATTTCTATATATCTATCTCTTTCTTTTTTCTCTTTCTCTATCTCTCACTTTCTCTTCCCCACCCTTTCCCAGAAGGCTTCCAGCCTAACACTTCTTTTTCACAGCAGCGGCAGGGAATCTTGGGTGAAGCTTCTTTTGAGCTCTCCTTCGAAACTTGGCCTTGTAAAGGCCTCGGAGCCTAACTTTCAAAAACGGTTCCTGGCTACTTGGACTTGGACGTGGAATTGGACTCAGGCATTCCAGCCTAACACTTCTTTTCCACAGCTGCGGCAGGGAATCTTGGGTGAAGATTCTCTTGAGCTCTTCCTCAAAACTTGGCCGTGGAGGCTTGGAGCTTACCTTTCAAAAAAAAGCTCCGGGCTACTTGGGCTTGGACTTGGTATTGGACACTGGCAGCCCGCATGGCTGCAAGCCGTCCCTGACTCTCGGGTTTTGCTTGATGATCATTTTTTGAATCGGGGACAAAAAATCCCAAACGAGAAGGTGACCCGGCGGAGCTTCCGCTTCAGCTTCCTGTGAGGGGTCGTGGTAAAAGTCAGGCTCCTCTGGCCACTCCTTCATGGCCTGCTCAAAGTCACTCTGAGTGATCGGAGGGTCATACATGCCCAAGACCATCGTTTCCTGGCTCAGGCTCACGTTGTCCGGGCTCTGGTTTGGCCCCTTGGCCATGGTCTCGGCAGCTTGGCAAGCTTCCCAAACGGCTTCCAGACCTCCATCCGAGTTGTCTTCTTCCTGCAGATCTGTTTCGGCGTAAGGGTTTAAAAGCTGGTTATGAGGGTATAGGGGTTCACATCTATCTATCTATATATATATATATATATACAAAATCTATATATCGCACTGAAAGAATCCCGCCTCGAGAGCAAAGCAGGTGGCGGCTGCAGGCCTCTTGGCTGTCGTCTCTGCCGGAGTCTCCAAGGTGGCGTCTGGCCTCTTGACTGTCGTCTCTGCCGAAGTCTCCAAGGTGGCGGCTGGCCTCTTGACTGTCGCCTTTGCAGAAGTCTCCAAGGTGGCGGCTGGCCTCTTGGCTGTCGTCTCTGCAGGAGTCTCCAAGGTGGCGGTTTGGCTCTTGGGAGCTTGGCCACTGGAGGTCGTGGAAGTCGCAGGTCTTTTCTTGACGACCTTGACCTTGACGACGGCCTCCTTGTCTGCGAGCTTGGCAGCTGGCTTCTTCGAGACCGGGGCCTGTCGAGGCACAGCCAAAACTTCAAAAAACAGACTTAAGCTCGACAAGCTCACAGGCAAGTATCTGGCCTGCCGTGCGGCCGGCTTCTTCTGGCTTCCTACTTTTGCCATCTGAAGAGCCTATAAACTGCAGCTATAGACGGCGACACATTTTTGCAAGCGTCCGGATTATACCACTTGGGAATGTACGTATAGGGCCGTCCGGCCCTTAGCAGATGGCGCAAGCGACTTGTTTTCCATGGGCCGTTTGCAGTCGGCCTGGACCTGGACCGTTTGAGCAGCTTGGCTGCTTGGGCCGTTTGCGGTTGGCCTGGACCTGGACCGCTTGCAGCTTGGCTGCTTGGGTCAGCTTGGCTCATCCAGCACTAGCAAGCCCTTTAAAAGCAGATGCCAAAACGTCCTGTACTTGAACAGGATGGTTTCCGGCACCTTGTGAGCTGCAGTGCCTGAAAGGCAAGCATTGGCGATGTGAGACATCAAGCCCATAAAGGATTCGGAACCATACGTCCAAAAAAACCTGGGGGCCAAGTGCTGCGAAACTTCTGGCAAGTGTGCCGTCATGTGAAACTTGGAAACTTGGCTATATCGACACTGCTGGGCATCAAAAGCCAGCTTGGCAAGATGGCCGTAGTGCTTGGTCAAGCACTGGACTTGGTCGGCGAATTTTCGCCTGACGTCCTGGGGCCACTTGAAGTCTTGCCTGTCCAGCAAGTCGTAGATGTCCCGCAGCGACTCAAGGACACGAAGTCGGTGCAGGCTTCGGCGATCATCTTGGGAGCCTGAAATTGCTGTAGAACTTTAAACAAGAATAAGGTCGTGTTCACATTTATAGATATAATGCAGCTTAGACACTGTACCTCCTGGCGAGCTCCACAGCAACAGGCATGAAATGCCTGATTCGCCTGCCCTTCTGGTGCTTGAGGCAAGGGTACTCATTGGCACTGCTGGCAATGTCAGACTTCCATTTCAGGTTCGGCAACCTGGTGCCTGAAGGAATGCCTAGCTCCTGGTAGATTTCCTGGATTTCGGCGTTCAGGCAACTCATGTTGGTGTCCCTGGAACCTGGCTTGGAGTCTTCGATGATCTCCCAAAGCAGATTCCCCACCACATGGCAGGACACACCGAGGTCCAGGACGTGGAGGACGTCAAGCTTCAAAGCCTGAGCATTGACGCCTTGGACCTGGAAAAGCGGGTGCTCCAGCCTGGCTTCCAGCTGCCTTGGCCTGAGTGTTGTCCTTCTCCAGCCTGCTTCCTGGCGAAAGTCGTTCCAGCAGTTCTCGCCCTCTTGGGTGCAAGCGCACCAAAGGCAAGGGTTGGCTTGGTTCGGCCTGGGGAACTTGAATTCCTGGTAGAAGAACTCCATGTCCCCTGTGATGCAGTAGATCACTCCTGGCCTGAACCGCCTGGAGGTCGTTGGGCACCTTCCTGAGGCCATGGCTTGGAGGGACTCGCAGAGCTTGGTCCAAAGATCTTCCATGAGCTTGGGCGTGATGCACGACTTGGGAATGCAGGCCAGCAACAATTGGCTGCTTGCCTGGACTGCGAAAGCAAAAATTAGAGACACCAAGACCTAAATGGTGATTTTGCGGTCGTACTGCCGAAAGAATACTAGACAAGCCAAGCGTCAATCGAACGTCGTGACGTTATCGCTCTCATGGAGATCACAAGCAGACTGTCCACCTTGGAGTGGGGAGCTGCGTCGCCGTGCAAAGCGAAAGGGACCAAGGCTTGGGTGTCCTGGAAAACTTGGTCAAAGTAGTCCTGGCTTTGCGACACCCTGGAGTTAGCGCCTTTTTGGCTGTCCCAAAACTTGGCAATGTCCTGGATACCCAGGATGTCATCGTCCATGCCATCCAGGCTTAGCATCCAGTTGTGCGGAAGCATGACTGGAAGCTTGCAGTCTACCTGGATTTTTTGGCCTGTGGCGCTTTTCCCCCATGCCTTGGTCTGCACGACCGTTGGGTCTGGAGCAGCCATGTCCTTGAAGACCCTGGAAAGCAGCTGGTGGTGCGTGTGGTTCGGGTTAACACCATGCGAACCCAAGCTGGCAAGTCCCACAAGGTCGGCCTGGGAGCAGCCTGACTTGACAGCTGCCTGGGACAGCTCCTGGACGACCTTGGCGCTCAGGTCTCCCAAACACCACAGCCTTAAAAGGGCCACCGCAAGTGGAGATTCTGGCTTTATCTCGCGACAGGAGGAAGAGGAAGCTTGGTCCTCCGTCTTCCTTTTCCTCCCTGACATGGCTTCGCCTGGACATCTAAACCTAAACCTGGCTTGGTCCTCGAAGCTTCAAAGCGGGGAATTTGCAACTTGAACACGACAACAAAGGCAGTTTGCAGCAGTCCCTGGCAGCAAAACGCTTCTTTTTGGCGCTTGAAACTCCAGCTTTAGGTTTCAGTAGGCTCTCTCCCTTGAACTGCCTTTGCTCTTGGAGCCTAAGAGGCTGGAGGGTTCAAAACATCCAGACTGCGTGGCCTGGACTTAAGGCCGTTCACAGCTTGGAAAACCCTGCCTGCCTGGACTTCATGAAAACTATAAGCTAAAATCTCATCAGGAATAGCTGCCGGGTCAAGACTCAAGACTTCTAGCTTTTGCTGGACTCTGCAGGGCCGTGGTACCAAAGACTGTTGCGTGACACGTTGCTTGAGCTTGGGCCTCTATGCAGCTATCCTGAAAAAAAAACTGCTCAGGCGTCCTTAAGGGTCTTAGTGAGTTCCACCTTAAGCTTCTTGGAAGCTTGGAGGGTGGTCACCGCGTCAAGCAAAACGGGCTTCATGTCCTCCATCTTGCAAGCCTTCTTGCCAGCCAGGGTCGTGCGGATCCGCTCCAAAGCCTGCAGCTGCTTGGTGAGGGACTTCAAGAAGGTGGCCTTGTCGTCCAAGCCGCTGCCTTGGATCTGGAGCTTCAAGCCCTGCAAGAGACCGTATTCCTTGCCCAGCTCAGTGACGAAGAGCTTGGCCTGGAAATGGTTGGGCGAACAAACAGCTACAGAAACGGTTCGAGCTAAACTTAATTTGAAAAAACAAGCATGAATCGAGTGGCCTTCTCCTTGAGCTGTTCACTAGTGGTCTCTTGGCTGACTTGGCTGGCTTCCTCCCACTTGTTCGTCTTGGCCTTGGGCTTGGGCTTATTTCCACCCTTGTTGTTGTTCTGCCCACTGCCGCCTGGCAAGCCCACGAAGGCCTTGAGCTGGCTGTCCTCGTCGTCACCTGAGACTTCGCCTAAGTCGAAGTCCTCAACGGCGGGGGCCTTCTTGAGACTGTCGAAGGCGAGGAAGTCTTCGAGGGAGGAAGCGTCCGCCTTGGCCTGGGCCCTGGAGCCAGCTCTGCGGGAGGTCGTGGTGTCTTCGGTTTCCTGACAATTGTGAAACTGCATGACTCCACTATCTGTTCTTAAGTTTAAGTGGGAAAAAGATCAAGTATTGAAAAATTATGGCAGCACCAAGCCTTGTGGAGCTTGAACTGAAAGAACCTCCTGTCCTCGGGGTTTTTCCTGTGCTGGATGGTTCCAGCCGCCACTCTCGCCTTCAGCTCTTCCTCGCCGATCTTGTCGCACGTCTCCTTGTAGCTCAACCAGGAAGCTTGGAGGCCTGAGGAGTGGGTGCAACTGAACTCCACTGAGGACTGCTTGAAGTACTTGGCCGGCTTTCCACCATCTTGGATCCACCCCCTGAGCATGCCCCTTTTCCTGGCAAGCTGGCCTGATCCTTGGCCAGCGCCGTCCTTGAAGGCTTGCTCGGCTCCTGGATTGCCCTCCCTTGACACCTCAAACTTCTTCCACAAGCACTGCTTCTGCTTCTCGTCGAGCTGCTTGAAAAAGTGGTCGAAGTCCTCCTCCGAAAGGTGCTTGGCTTCCTTGAGGAACCGGTTGTGGTCCTTGAGGGCTTGCTTGGAGAGCGTCGGTGCTGTCTTGGAAGGCTTGGCGTTCTTCGTCTCCTTGTCGCCCTCCTTGACCTCTTCTTCGGGCTCCTCTTGGAGCTCCTCGTCGTCTTGCTCCTCCACGTCGCCCTCCTCGGCTTCCTCCTCCTCTGGCTCCTCGGCCGTCTTGTACGGAACCAAGGGAAGTTCCTGGACGGCGGAGGCTGGCCGCTTGAGGATGCCCTGCTGCTTGGAAGCGGGCTTCTTCAAAACACCCATGGCTGGATGCTTGGCGGAAGGCAGCGGCGTGGGCTTGACTTGGCTTGGATATGGCTGCAGATTCGCAATTTCCGCAGCACCTATACATTTTCATTGGTATGTGTGTGCACGTGTATGTATATATATATATATATGTATATGTATATGGATACGTGAAGGGAAGCTTGCCTGAAAAGTCGCGGGGTCTGACGTGGCTGGCGGGTGCAGTGGATTTTGGTTGCATTAAATTCCCTATGATTCCTTTAGCAGTTTTTTACAAAGATGCCGGTGTACAGTATTTTATTTGAAGTTTCGATGGTTGTGTGTAGCTGTAAACATCAGGAACTTAAGGGGTTAAGGTCCATAGGCTATATTTTTACTTTTCAATTTCCAACTTTGTAGAAACTCGGTATATTTTGGATTGCGGGCTGCGGTTGGTTGTGGTTTTTGAATAAAAGGATAGGGACGTCCCATATAAACCCCTTCAAAAGGAAGCCCAATAAGGTAGGGACATACCGGTAAAATGTTTATGCTTATGTGTTTTTTGGGTCCCTAAAGTTATATATGAGTTTGGGGTTGAACGTTTGGTGTATCTTTAGGTATGTGTTGGTTGTTGTGCTGTGGGTTGAACTTAGTTTTTGGGATATGATCTTTTGGTGGATTGGATTTAGGATCTGGTGTTATGGATTGTTGGTTTGAAGGGTTTAAGGATTAAGGGGTTTAGGGGTCTAGAGGTTTAGGGGTTTTGGGGGTTTGGTGCTTTCGAGTTTTGGGGTTTAGTAAGGGCAGAATTCTGGCGCTTGGGGTTTTGTGTTGTGGTTTTGGGCTTGGGGCTTCTGGTGGTGCTGGTGGTGGTGGTGGTGCTGGTGGTGCTGGTGGTGGTGGTGGTGGTGTTGGTGGTAGTGGTGTTGGTGGCGGGGTTGGCGGAGGTGGTGGTGGTGTTAGTGGTGGTGGTGGGGTGGTGGTGGTGGTGGTGCTGGTGGTGGTGGCGGGGGTGGCGGAGGTGGTGGTGTTGGTGGGGTGGTGGTGGTGGTGGTGGTGATGGTGGTGGCAGCGGCGGTGGTGGTGGTGGTGGTGGTTTTGGGTTTGGGGTTTCGGTGGTGGTTTTGGGCTTGGGGTTTCGGTGGTGGTTTTGGGCTTAGGGTTTCGGGTGGTGGTGGTGGTGGTGGTGGTGGTGGTGGTGGTGGTGGCGGCGGCGGTGGTGGTGGTGGTGGTGGTGGTTTTGGGTTTGGGGTTTCGGTGGTGGTTTTGGGCTTGGGGTTTCGGTGGTGGTTTTGGGCTTAGGGTTTCGGGTGGTGGTGGTGGTGGTGGTGGTGGTGGTGGCGGTGGTGGTGGTGGTGGCGGTGGTGGTGGTTATTGTGGTATTCAAAACCTACAATTCACAGAATATCATGTGATATCATGTGTCTTCATGGGATCTCATGGGATTTCATGGAATCTCATGGATGCTCACATGAAGCGTTCATGAGGGTTCCATGAAGTTCCATGAAGTTCCATGAAGATCCATGATATCACATGATATCACATGATATTTCATGAAGCCTGAAAGGCTGTCCAGCCTTGAACAATTTTTTCACGGTCGCAGCGCCTGAGGTCGGTGCTTGGTTTCTGAAACAAACGAAGTACGGCTTGAGGCCTCACCTGGAACACTTGGTACTTATAAATGCCACTGCTTTTTATTTCGAAACACTGAAAACTTCAACTTTAAATGTCCTGGAGAGGCGCTCCTGTTGGCGAAAGAACTCGCTGTATGACTGGATGATGGCTTGCGACTTCTTCCATCACAGCCATACAATGGTCCCGTCCAAGCTCCCACTTTAAGCGTTCTCGGAGCCTGGGGCTTTGCCTCATCACGGCACAGACCGGCTGCAAGGCCTTGCAAAAAGAGACAAACGTGTCGTGGTGGGTCCTGGCTAGGTCATCCTGGACTCCAAGCTGTTCGGAGCTTGAAGCCTGGGAGCCTGAACCTTGGACCACTGGCACGACTTGGAGATTTGGCGATGCGGATCCTGAAAATGTGGATCCTGACGCCTGGCTGGGTTGGGAGCCTTGGGAATCTTGGATGGCTTGGACCTGGAGATTGGGATTTGTTCTCCTGGTCACCAACCAAGCTTCCACAAAAGCACCGAACTTGTCGGCATTTGACCAGCCTGAAGAAAGTGAAGGTTCCAAAAGCACAGCCGCCAAGCTTAAAAGGAAGTTCCCACCACTTAGTTCCTGCTCTTTGTTGTGGTATACATCGTGGGCTTCAGTATAATGTCCCGCTTCTTTTCTCTCCCTTATGGAGATGTTTGCTTGGGACCTGACAAGAATTTCCAAGCACTCCTTGATTATAGGTAGGGAATGCTTAACTACCGATGCAATACCACTGTACAGTGCGATATCAGCAGGACTCCAGCCCCTGGTGTCCATGAGAAGAACCCCTACGTTGGTGCTTGAGGGCCCTGCTGGTACCCACAACGGAGCCCCCACATGTCGTGGAGGGGCCTCCTGAAGACTCACAGGGTTTTCTTGGAGGGCTGTAGTGTCGACGATCGGGTTCTCTTGAAGGGCTGTAGTGTGGACGACTGGGTTCTCGAGGTCGTGTTGGCTGCCTGGGGTCTCGATGATCGGCTTTGTGACCCATTTTGGAACCTCCTTGGCTAGCGGGTTAATGTACGAGACTTGGATCCCTGATATAAGCTTGCATATGCTTGAGTATACGAGTTTTTTTGGTTTGATGAAACACAAACATAAATGAGTAGTTCATGTTGTTCGTGGAATTGGCATTTACTCGCTTACAAGCTTGGGATCTGCAAAACATTGCCCTACACTGACAGTTGGTCCTCTGCCGCACGTGGCTTGGACTCAAAGAAAAGGTGCTTGAAAAAGAAGCTGCTTCAGACAGCTTGGGCAAACCTGGAACCTGGAGTGTGGATTAAAGATCATCTTCTCTTCCAAGGCTCAGATGGCCACAACTTCCTGAAGAGGTCCTTGACAGCATTGTCCTCTCTGTAGTCGTAGCAGTCCTTGAACATGCAGCCTCTGCACGTGGCGCACCTCAAAACGCTCCGCTGGCCCACATACGAGCACCTCTGGCCTGAGTTGCAGATCAAATAATTAGCTAGGGCTTCCCAGCCCTTGGACGTAAGAATGGGTTCTAACGAATGCAATGAAAGCGATTCCAATACAAAACAAGACTCAGCTTCGGCACTTGGCGAAGCAGTCCCAGCCGAATGAATGGATGAATTCTGGTTCGGCGTCGCCCTTGTAGTCGCCACCTGAAAAGGGATGAACAAAAGAATGTGGGCTTTAATTTGTAGTTTGAGCTTAGGGTCTAGGGTGTTGGGTTTGCTTGCCTGTGGAATTGATCCAGGCCGGAAGCCAGGCGGGAATTTTGCCAAGGGCTTCTCCTGGCTCATGGCCCCACGATTGGTGTTGCTGTTGTTGCTGTTGCTGGTAGCCGTGGGAGGAGGAGCCTTGGCCTTGGGTGCGGTAGTAGTTGCCCGTGTTGTAGTTGCTCCAACTGCCGCCCTGGTTGCCGCCCTGGTTGCCGCCTTGGTAGCCGCCTTGGTTGCCACCTTGGTTCCCGGAGTTGGTCCACCCCTGCTGGTTCTGGCCATCCGCTTGGCCATCCCCTTGGCCATCCTCTTGGCCATCCCCTTGGCCATCCCCTTGGCCATCCCCTTGGCCGGTGTTGTCAGTACCGTCTGCTGGGCCTGGGGGCTGCTCCGTGGTCTGCTCCGGGCGGTGGCTGGCGGGCTCCTGGTGGCTGCCAAACTGGGGAAGCTCCTGGGGCGGGGCTTGGTCCTGGCCAAGACCCAAAAGATCATGGCTCTGGGGAACTTGGGACCGGTCGGACTTGGGAAGACCGACTTGAGACCTGAGGTTGTCCATAGCTTCCAGCAAGTCTTCAGTGCGTGGAAGAAGCTTGAGGAGCTTCTCGGTCTCCATCTCCAGCCTGGTCGTGAAGTCCTGGTCCTTGGACTTGAAGACTTCCAACTTCAACCTGGACAACTGGTCCCTCACGTCCCGGTCGTACCTGGAGATGTGTGCTTCCTGGAGCTTGGAGAGCTCTCTGTCGAGGTCTTGGCGCTTGACGACCAGCGTTCTGCTTAGGTCGTCACTCCTCGTCTTCGACCTCTTGGCCCTCCTCTCCTCCACCTCCTTTATCATTTTTTCCTCCCATTCGGCATCAGAGTTCGCCTTGACTTCTTCCATTGACTCTTGGAATTCTTGGAATTCCGTCTCTGTGGCCTGCCTTTCGTTTTCCTGCTCGTCCTGGAGCTGGGCCTTGGAAATCGTATATTCCTAGAATTCAGAATAGAAGGAAACAGTATAATAGGTTTTTTACAATAAAATCTTTGCTTAAAGAGTAGATGATAATTATGTTTTAAAGATCCGACCTCGCGGTTGCGCCTGTAGATCTCGTGGGCCACCTCGAGCCTGGTCTCCTGGAGCTTGGCAAGTTCGGCTTCCAAGAACTCGAGGGCAGCGGGATCCTCCGTCTCAGCTTGACCTCCTGCAAGCTGCCGAGATTTCAAAGAAAGCTTACGGGTTTTCAAAAATCGTTTTACATGTGGCTTATACATGACTTTGGATAATTCAAGCCTGGAAGGTCGCCTTCTGCTGTGGTGGCTGGGACTGAGGTCGCCGGGGTAGCGGGCGGAGCGGGCCTGAGATCATGACTCAAACTTAAGGGCTAATTTTGGGTGTTTCCACTGCTACTTGGGGGTGCTTCCAGCTAAAAGGGCTTCCAGCCCCTGACAGCTTCAATAGGGCTTCCAGCCCCTGACAGCTTCAATAGGGCTTCCAGCTCTTGACGGCTTCAATAGGGCTTCCAGCCCTTGACGGCTTCAACAGGGCTTCCAGCCCTTGACGGCTTCAATAGGGCTTCCAGCCCTTGACGGCTTCAATAGGGCTTCCAGCCCTTGACGGCTTGAAGACAGCTAAAGGTTTTGAAGCTCCTGGGCAGGTGCTTTCGCCGGCGGCTGCTTGGGAGGTGGCGACGTCTTGCCCTGGAGCTGGAGGCCCTGAGGAGGTGCAGGCAGTGGCTGTGGCTGCCTCCAGGGCCGCTGACCCTGCTCATCCTGCCCATCCCTCCTGGAGGTCCAATTAATGTGGAGCTCCTGGGATTGCTGGCTCCTGGATGAGCGGGGATCCTGGGGCTCCTGGCTGCTCCTGCTCATGCTCATTTCATCCAACTGTACCTCCAGCCATTCGTCGATCGAGTCGATTGTTCCTGATTGCTCAAATACCCGGTTAATGAACAACCTGATCGACTGGTCCTGGGGCATATGGGTACTGAACTTGAGGCCCAGGTGTTGCACCACATCGTTTTGCCAGTGGCCGCCCTGGCCGCAGGGGTTTTCATTAAGTATATAGTTTTAGGGGATGGGGGCTCTTAGATAGGGACCGCAACAAGGGACACAAACATATAAAAATCAAATATATATATATATATATATGTACATATTTTTTATTTATATTGTTAGATATATATATATATATATGTATAAACTTTTGCTTGTTACTCCAAGGCCGGCCTCGTCCTTGTACTGGTTGTAAAGCACCCTCCAGTTCTCTCGCCAGGCGCTTGAGTCTGAGTGCTTTCAAACATAGACATCAACGGTTTCGTTAAATCCTTAAAACAAACGCAAAACTTTGTTACGTGCGTGCAAGTGTCCGGTGCCGCCTGGCTGACTGTTTCGCTGGGGGCCCTTTCCCATCTGGGGGATGGGTCCTCCTGGCCGCCCTCGAGGCTGCTGGCCGGCCATGGCTTGGACCGGCTTGACTTGGCAGCTCCTTGGCTGCCTGACTAAGTAACTCCTAAAGCTGCTTCTTGAGCTTGGGAGCTGCAGCGGCCGAAGATCGATCTCGCTTGGGAGCATTTGCCGCCGAAAAGGGCTGTCCAGCCCTTGAAACTTTACTTGCAGGCTCATGCAGCTGGAGGGTCGATGTGTTTTTCACTCATGCATACTGGCTTATGCAGTCGAGGCCACCGGGCTTCCAGCCCTGGCTTGGAACACTAAAAGACTTGAAACTAGGACTCCAAAAACTTAGCCTTCTCCTTGAAGGCCTCTGCCAAAGAGCCGCCCTCGGCGAGCTTCTTCTTCATCTTGGCAACCTGAAGCTTGGTCTTATCCCGACCATGCTTCCTGCACACGATCTGGAAAAGCTGCCTAGAACCGTCGACTCTCAATGCGACACTGTCGTGGTAGTGCATGATCTGCAGCTTGCCCCTTTCAGCCTCCGTCAACTCGGGCTTGTCCTTGTCCTTCGGGGCCTGATGATGGAGAAAACATTCAGGGGTTCACTTAAATACATCTTCCTAGATAGAAATATATGCTTACGAACAACAAAAATTTTTTTCTAATGTTAAGATTAGAGGCCGGCTTCTTCTTCGGCTTGTCACTGTCCTTTTTCACAGGCTTAGCGGCTGCAGCTGGCTTCTTCAAAACCTCGCCCTCCCAAGACTTCCTGATTCGAGCCTTGCTGCCTGGCACGGGACTGCCTTCGGCTTCCTGGCTCAAACTCGTCTTGGCGGTCTTGGGAGTGTCTGGAAGCTCCAGATCCCTGGTCCGAATCTTTCGAAGCGGACTGCTCGCAGGTAGCTTTGGCGGCTTGGTCGCAGGGCTTGGCGTCCCTGTGCTCGGCCGCTTGGTGTTGTGGGTCTCCGCCTGCTGGAGCTTGGCTGGTGAGGCCGACACTTCTGGAAGAAGCAGCGCCCTGAGTTCCTCGAGATCCTTGATCTCGAACTGGGTCGCCTTGCTGCAAGCCTCCTTGAACCTGGTGTCGTTGCACAAGCGGCGAGCATGAGCCATGACGGTCAGCAGCATCTCGGCCGTGTCCCCAGCCCAAGCAGTTTGCTTGCTCAGCGGGGCCTGGTGGATGAGGTCCGGGTAGTCTTTGCTGACCTTGGCCAAGCACTCCTTCAAGTCCTTGTACTTGAAAGCCAAGCCGCTCTCCACCTCCTGGAGTTTCTTGAGCAAAACCGTCGCCTTTGAAAGCCCTTTGGCCTGGACAGCACTCGTCTTGGTTAGGTTGCCGTAGGGGTCGAAGTTGAAGGCGGCCTGGACACCTAGGAGCTTGACGTGTTTCTTGAACACGTCCAGCAAGTGCTCCTGGTCCACCTCCGGCTTGGCGAAGTTGCGTTCGCCGCCGCGGCCAGCAGCTGCGGGGCTGCCCATGGCTCTAAGAACCTGAGGACTTGCCTGGCGGCCTGCAGCACTTAAACCCGACAGACCTGCCTGGAGCTTGAAGCCCAGGACCTGGCTAGGCCTGCCTGGCTTTGAAGCCAGGGCCTGAAGCTTGAAGCATGCAGCGTACTATGAAAAAAAACTTCAGCTCAGGTCCTCTCCTCGCCAAGTCAATTTTGCACGTCAAGCAGGGCTTGATCGATCTCGGCTTGAATTATACCCTGGCAGTAGCCTGCCCTGGATTAGCACTTGAATTAAGCCGCTTCTAACAAAAACGCCCCCTTGAATTTTTGAACCTGGGACGGCGCGGATTCGAAGCGGCAGAATCTCTGCCGCCTCCACACTTTCCTATGTTCTCAAAACTTGAGGCTTGTCCTGGAGCTCACCTCCCAGCCGCCTGGCACTGGTCAGATCCTGGGACCTGGCGCACGGGCGGCTCACATGCCTGGGTTTGCTTGGAGAGCGATCAATGAAGCATCGTTGAGCAACAAGCGGATGTACCCGTGCTCCTTTATCTTCATGTGCTTCGTCGCCTCCGGCCAGCGCTCGGGGTCGATGTCCATATCATTCTCGATCTTGTACATGAGGTACTCCAAAAAGTTCAGGAAGCCCACTTCCTTGTCGACATCCCTTAGCTCTATATAAGTAAAAAATTAAATACATAGTCTATATACGGCATATGTATAAGTATATATATGTAGATATATATGTATATGTATATGTGTTCATGCCAAGAATCTCCAGCTGGTCTAGGTAACCTCTCCGCCACATCACGACCAAGGACCTCGCGACTTTGCCTGGAACCTTGGCGTGAAGCAGCTTGGCATAGGCCTGGACGACAATTTCATCATCGCCCTGCATCTTGACCTAGCCCAAAGTTCCTGGCAGCTTGGCTTGAAGACGGCTGCCATGCACGAGATTTGAAGCATGATTCCCCCCCTTCTTCCTTCTTAGGGCCGTCCGGCCCCTGGAAGCTTTGGTTGCAAGACGGCTGCCATGCACGAACCTGCCAAAAATGATTCCCCCGCCTTCTCCCTTCGTGGGGCCGTCCGGCCCACATCCCATCTCTTCTGTCTGTCTCCTCCGTCTTTCTGTATCTCTGTCTCTCTCTCTCTCTCTCTCTCTCTCTCTCTCTCTCTCTCTCTCTCTCTCTCTCTCTCTCTCTCTCTCTCTCTCTCTCTCTCTCTCTCTCTCTCTCTCTCTCTCTCTCTCTCTCTCTCTCTCTCTCTCTCTCTCTCTATTTGGTTAGCAAACTGGGGCCGCCCGGGCCGTCGTTTCAGCAAGCTGAAATCCATAGAAACATCCACCTCAAAATCAATAGAAAATCTCCATAAAATCAATAGAAATTTTCCATAAAATCAATAGAAATTTTCCATAAAATCAATAGAAATTTTCCATAAAATCAATAGAAAGACCACGATTAAAATCAATAGAAGTCAACACTCAAAATCAATAGAAACACGTACCAACAAAAGTTCCAAACGATTGAAATT
This sequence comes from Symbiodinium sp. CCMP2592, assembly GCA_905221615.1. Lineage (NCBI taxonomy): Eukaryota > Dinophyceae > Suessiales > Symbiodiniaceae > Symbiodinium > Symbiodinium sp. CCMP2592. The sequence continues at coordinate 517,460 of CAJNDT010002802.1, forward strand.
TCCTCAAATTCAATAGAAGTTTCGTGTGCCTCCAAAATCAAGCGGCCGATTGAAAAAAATCAAGCGGGCGTCCTCTGGGCACTATCGCTCCCTCTGGAGGAGCCAACCCGATCAACCATGGTCCAGTACGGACGACGGTCGTCCGACTGCTCCGGCCTCAGATTCTGATCTTAGGCAGGCACGACAAGGCTGTTATATGCTGTTAGTGCGACTTGGTTCATCACCGCACACAGCGGAGGCTGGCCCTATGCCAGTCCCAGTTATAGAGGAGTAAGCTGAGGGTTCCCCTGCGGCCAGGGGCCCCTACTTCCCCCTTGCAGGAAGGGGGCGACCTACTGGCTCTGTGGGACCGACCTGCCTACACGGTAGGGAGCAGGAACGCTGTTGTTTAGTTTTGCTGCTCAAGTTGTACAGCTGACGTAGCTCCTCGTTCATGGCCGGCAACTCTTCGCCACCGGCCAAGCCGGAAAAACGAGCACGTCGTGACCTCGAGGCTGCGGCGAAGGCCGCCGCGGCACCACCTCAAGGCGGGCGAGGCACGATCCGCGCTCTCTCGGTGCAAGAGCTCACCCGCGCCTTTTTGGCACACGACGACGAAATTCAGAGCATTCTCCATCAGCTCTCCGTTGTTCATAAGCTCCCGGTGGAGGGACCGCTGGCCACGACGGCTCTCGACGCCATTCAGGGATGGTTGAAGGATCACAAGCCAGGCCAACCACACCCCTCTGGCTCTCCCACAGCTGCGGTTGCTGCTGCAGTGCTTCCATTCCTGAAGGACTCAACGAAGCCTGAGTCTGTCACACAACCAGCCTGGGAAGCCTTCAAGGCTGCTCTGGGTCTCATCCTCGATGATCCGGACAAGAACAACGCGATCAATCACGAGCTTGCTTTGTTTTCGGCTCGGGCCAATGCGAAAAAGACCCACCTCATCTTGGAGATCCGCCTGAAGATGCACAGCACGTTGCTCGCTCACATCTCTACGTACAGCAAACTCATTGAGGACTTTGAAGGCGAGGCACTGGGCAAACGCCCCCAGGGCACTCTGGCTCGAAAAGCCCGTGGACTCCCAACGACCAGCTGAACTTGAGGCATCGAGGCAACGCCCCAAAGGCGAGGCAACGCCTCCAGGTTCCCGGCTTTAGATTCGCAGCCTCAGCATGGCATCTCCCAGGAACAGCTCTACGAGCATCTCCTGTGGGCGGCCCGTCAGGAACTCGATGGTCCGACTCATTCTCCGTCAGAGAACAAGGTTGACAAAGCGACGTCTGGCGGCACATCCTCAATGTCATCTACGTCTACCAAGCAGAACCTGGCCATCGGCAAGCGCCAATGGGCGACTGAAACATCCTCCTCTTCTACTACAACATCGCCGCCTCCCAAGCCCCCTACGCCTCCTGCATCCAAGAGGCAGATGATGTGGAAACCCAAACTGCCCAAGGCGTCCTGAGTCGTGTGGCATCGCCAACGACTTAATCGGCGAACTTCGCACCGCGAAACTAGTGCATGAAGTACTCGGCTGAAGAGCGGGTCAAATGAAGACCCTTTGCCAGCGCCTTAAATAAGCGTCTCTAGCTGCTTCAGCTAGGATCCCAGGTGCCTGGCAGCAATCGACTTGCATCGATCAGCAAAGTTTTTGGCCCGAGTCAGCGATTCTCTAACCATCTTTTGCAGACGCTGTTCCCTGCGCGGACATGTCGCAGTCCTCGACCTCGCTCTCGGCTGAGGCTGGTAAGGCTCTGGAGAGCCTGCAGGAACATGGTTCCTCACCTCTTGTTCTCCCGGGGCATTACGTCAACCCCTCCATTCAGGTCATGTCCCTGATCACCTCCGAGCTGGGTCAGCAAATCAGCTCGGGCTACACCTGCCAGGTGTATCTTCCAGCCCAGCCCTGCTACTCTCCCTTCTCTGAGGTGCAACGCATCGATGTGACGCGTGGCCCCGCCACCTTCCCGCCCCTTTTGGAAGATCGAGAGCACCATGTGATTCGGACTGCCAAAGCAGGCTTCGGCGCGGAGGTTAATCGAGAAATTATCAGGGCGGCTCGCATGCCTGAGGTGGTGGTTCTCCAGACCATTTTGGCCTGGGATCCACAGCACCTCCGAGTGCTCATGCCTCGTCACTACCCTGTCCCGGTCTCTGCACTGACCACTCGTCATGTCTTTCGCCTCATGCAAGACATGCGCAGGGCGATCTCCCTGCTCCATGACCATGACATCATACATGCTGATGTTAGGCTAGCCAACATCATGCTCCGCACGGATCCTGCCAGCTTCGTCCTCATTGATTACGGCGGCAGCAAGGAGACCATTTGGCCGGTCCGTTATGGTTACACAGTAGCAGGCCGTGGAGGCACCCAACACCGCCCTCCAGCTGAATGCATGAACGAATGGTCGACCCCCTCGGTGCGGGCCCCTTACTTATGCGGCCGGAGCGACTTCCACCGCCTGGCCTGTACTATCCGTGAAGAAATTCTCGGCCAGATGGAAAGCGAGGCGGGGCAACGCCCACCCGCTGAGGAAGGCAACGCCTCCAGACGCAGGAAACGCGATCAGCTTCGCCCACAACTCCCTCGCGAGGCCGAGCAGGAATTGGACATGATGCTTGACACCACTACGTGGAAGGTCAAGCCCAATCCTCATAGCCTCTTCCCGCCTGGCTCGTGGCGAGACACGGCTGTCAATCCTACCATCATGCTGACGGCTCACCTGTGGACTACCGATGGCAAGTCACGCACCTGCACTACTACCTTTCGCTCGCCTGTGGAGCGCAAGGGCAACTCCAATGGGCATTTTGTGGACGAGCCGGACCAGCCCTCCTATGAGCCTGGCGCCTCTCTCACAGCACAGATCAACACTGGCTCGTGGGAACAGTCGGGCTATCTTCCCAAGATCTTCCTGGTCTGTGAGCTAAAGACTGAGGGACGTGGCACCCGGTCAGTGGCTCAGCAAGTCTATCCTTGGCTTTCATACCGCAACAGGGATGGCATGCTGGAGCTAGAGCCACCGCCAGGTCCACCTCGGATGGACCCATCCTCGGTGCAGTCCCAGAGCAACGCTCCCTCATCAGGGGGCACTGCCCAAGCGCCACTTGCGCCGGGGCGCATTACATCGGACCCGCCTCCGCCTTCAACGACGCCTCCCTCCCCTATGCTAACGGGCGTTTGGGCTGAGCCACCTATGGAAGCGCCTGATGCGGAGGAGACCACCGCTGCCCCCGCAGCCTCGGGAGCCCCGGATGTTCACTTCTTCTCACCTCTTCAGGTCTTCCCGCTCGTCCACGCTCTGGAGCAACACGCTGGCACCACGGTTCCTGGAGCAGATGGCCTCTCTCGCTCGGCTCTCTCCAACTCCATTCAGGATACGATGATCTTCTTGCAGGCTCTGTCGCTCTACTTGGAGTACCAGGAGCCGGAACCGACCCCCACTGAGCGCCAGGCCAACCCTCTCTTTTAGAGGTGTTCTATCACTGTGGTGATTCAATCATCCTTCTCATTTCAGGCAACGCCTGCACACTGCAAGCAACGCTTGCTAGGTCCCTGCTCACACTGGACAATTTCAGCACAGCAGCTTAGCCTCTTCTTCAGCTAGTCCTATAGCCCAGCTGGGCTCGATGGTGTATCCGGTGAGCAAGCCTAGCAAGGCCTCTCTCTTCCTTCACGCTAACTTCACGCCGCAGCCTTTCGTGCAGTCTGTACAAAACAAGGCGCCTTTGCAGTGTGCTTCCGACTGCTTTACCAGTCTAGGTAGCCACGGCATCTCTGCTTCTGCCCTAGGCTCAAATAGCCGACTCCTTTTTCGCCTTGGGGTCCACCCTCTGAGAGGGCTGTGCCTCCTCATGGCGTGGACGCGCCCCTTTCCATCAGTCTGGGATGATGCAGGTCGGGAGGTACTCAATGAGGCGCCGCCCTTTCTTGCCCTTGCTGATTCCACCTTCCAGGGCCTTTTGCGACAGGGCAAGCAATGGGCCTCATACGTGTGTCCAGGGGCTTCCCTCGTTCGCTCCTATCCTGGGCGTCCCTCCATCTTAGGAGCCCTTGCTTTGGCTGCGGGGGATTCCCTCCAGTCTCGCGACTCCCTGCCAGCTCCGATCCTGGTCAATGAGGGCTTCTTGCATTTCCTGCGAGACAAGCTCGATGAGCCTGTCAAAGTAGGCCTGGTTCCCTGCGGACGCAGTGTGCCACATCCCAAGCAGACTGCTTATGACTTTGTGGAAAGGGCACGGCACGACTTCAACCTCAAGGACTACGAGTTCCCCTGGCAGATCATGGACCTGAACCAGCCTCCGGATCTGGACTTGTATGGCCAGGATCCCACTCACTTTCAGCCGTCTGCTGAGCTGCCTGCCATTGGGCGTATCATTGGCCGCGCTCTCTACTGTATGACAGTACCGAAACCACAGCGAGCTGAAGGAGGCAACGCCCCCGAGACTCCGCAGGGCAACGCCCCCCAAACCCCATCTACCTCACCTTTCGCGGGTGGCCTGGGGCCAGGGCATGCGCAGCAGGCGCCGCGCACTCCTCCACCCTTTCTGCCAGTTCTTCTGTGCTGCTCCTGGAACGCGACTCAGGGCATGATACATCAGGAGATGTTGGCCACCCACGCGCTCACCCGAGCCACCACTCTTAGAGAGTTGCTGATTGTGGCGGCCAGCCAAGCCAACTTCCCCATTGAAAAGACGTACCGCCTTACGGTACCGGCTGACTGTACTCCCTATGGGAGGTTCCCAATCCCGCAGCGCCTGGTCCAGACTTTCATTCATGACGAAATGGTTGGCCCTAAGGAAATGGCGGCGGACAAGTTCCGGACCTTTCGTCGCGAGTTCTTCAACGACGAAGCCTGGGCGGAAGTGATCCGTTCAGTCACTGGAGGAGCAGGGCAACGCCTTCTCTCCAAGCTCCGAAGCAACGCGCATCGCGCGGATGTCTTCAGATACGTTGAACACTGGCTCCGCGGCGGCATCTACCTCGACATCAAGACTGCCTTCCTGATCACGCCGCAGGAGCTTCACTCCTCCATCGTGGCAGAGTGGCGAGCCAAGCCACTCCTCTCCGACCTTGCCTCCCAAATTTATGGATGGGATGCTGATACCTTGCGAGCCAGCGGCCCTCCTGATTACTTCCTCACGGCCATCGGTCAGAAAAAGGACCACATTTTCCAGGGCATCCTCATGGGACGACGGCAGCACCCCCTCATGACTGCTGCACTACGTCATGCTTTTCAGCACAAATATGTGGATGCGCAGGGGGCCATCAACGAGAAGTATATGTTCTTCTGCATCGCCCTCTATGAGATCGTACGCCAGGACCTGCTCAGCGACCCGGTCCTCCACCCAACGGCGCAGGGACGCAGCTTGGCCCCTGGCTGGCACCTCACACAGACCCTAGGCCCGATCTATCTGCTGCAGGAGGTTCATGAGGATCAGTTGCGGCGAATGCAGGGCGTGCCCCCCAATGAGGGGCATGGGTTCCGCACAGCCTCCAAGCAACTCATCGCTCTTACTCGGTGCTGGGGTTGGAACAAGGGATGGAAGTCTGATCCGGCTTCCACCAAAGCCAACAACGATGCCATCCTTCGTGGACTCCCTACTGCACTCCACGCAGCGCAGGAGGCTGGCAACGCCACGACCCGGCGAGGCAACGCCTCCACGACTCCGGTCCCCACTGAAGCCACCATTCAGGCACATGTGCTTGAAGCTCTCGACACCAGCCTTCTTGATCGGATTGTGCAGCTTATCGAAAAGTGGCCGCAGTTCTATGGAGAACTCACCAAGCAGCAAGTCCAGGAGCTCATCCTCGCGGTCTTGGCATAGCAATTTCAGAGCATGGTGACACTTTGTGCTGTGTCTTCTGTGCGGGCAAATCTGGCGGGCCCTGCATGTTCCACACCTCTCAGGGCCTACTGCCGCACTTTCTGCGGACACGTGGCAGCGGTGCTACATGGCATCACGCGGGGGAAGAGGCCTATGCCAGGGCTACCACTGGGCGCTCAGGTCAGGCCGCTGCGGCGGCCTCCTCCTCAGATACCGGCAATCAACAGCCCAACGAGCCTGCCTCCCCGCCGCCATACGTCGCACCGCGACCAGCCATCCTTGATGCACCGCATCGTCATGAAGCTCCTCCTCAAGAGCCAGAAAACACTCCTCCCACAATGGAGGAACTCTGTGCCGAGAAGGACTTCTACGACTGGGTGGTGGCAGTAGCGGACCTCCAGTCACTGACGGCTCCTGAAGTAGTGGGTGTTCTTCAGCCCCAGGAGTTCACAGCGATATGGAATGCCCGACTTCAGGTCTTGACCAAGCTGCCAACCGTGCTTGCCGGCCTTAGCAGGGTTTACCAAAAACCTGAAGCTGATCGAAAAGACCTCAGCTGGCGCTCTGTGATCTCGGGTCGACTTGTTGTCCACTCCTCTGGCCACTTAACGATGGCCACGAAGGACCGTGCTGGTCAAGAGCACATCCACCCCAAGCTCACGACCTGGCTCGGGGGCCTTCAGGCTACCATTAAAAATGGGGTTCCCTACGCTCTCTTCGAGGGCGAGCGTGTGGCTACTCAGGATGAGTTTCGCCTCTTCGCGACGACCCTGCAGACCATCTATGAGGCAGCCACCAAGAAGGCGCACCAACCCTCCCACGTCAATATCATCCAGGCCACGCGTGACAGCCATCCAACCATCAAGATTACGCACGGCCAAGTCCTGGATAGCAAGCTGAACGTGATTCGCAATGTTACTGGCCAGCAGCTTCGTGGTCGCCGCGAAAAACAAGCTGAGCACCGTGAGAACAAGGAGTCCAGGAGGTCGGACCCGTATGGATCTCACGAGCCTCCGCCCGAACAACACTCCAGATCCGCCGGCTCCCAAGACTGGCAAGACTGGCAGGACTGGGAAGAAAATTCCTACAATGCCAGGAACTCTGCCTACCACGGCTACTACCGCTGAGCCATTGCATGCCAGGGCTACTTAGCCAGTCTCACCTTTTGCGGCTGCCGGGCAACGCCCCAGTTGATGCCAGGCACCGCCTGCTGACATCATTGCGCGTTGTTGGTAATAGGCAACTGAAATCTCTCTCTTCCTTTCTGCTCAGCACCTATGCAAAACAGGCAACGCCTGCACTGATGTCAGGCAACGTCCTGCTTACAAACCGGGCGTCCTTTGACGAAGCGCTCAGAGACGCGTCAAGCAGCACAGCCTCCGCTAGCGATGCTAGTCTCCTTGAGCGGAATACACACTTTCTTTCAGTCATTCTGCTCTTGCCGCACGAGCCAGGGACCACTCTCTCTCACTCTTTCTAGGGCATGTGGCTCCAGCAGCAAACATAGCCAGGAAGCTCCCAACATCATGTTCCAAACGCGAGACTTCCCGCCGGACCTGTACGCCGTGGCCCTGGAGGAGTACCTCTTGTTACAGGCCATGCATGCCCTGGCCGCTCCACCGCCACGCTTGTCGCTTCCGGCCGAAGCGGGTATGCTATCCTACAACGATCTGCTGCACCTGGCCATTCAGACCTTTGGGCATGAACGGATGCAGGAGTTGTCCTACTACCTTGCACGCCTGCAACCCTGTCTCCCTCGCAGCCTTGACACTCATATGCCCTTTCCGTACGGTGAGTTGGATGCGCGGATCCCAAGCGCTGAAATTCTGTCGTGGCATTTGCTACAAGACGCTCAGTCACCGCTCTGGAATGCTGTGCGCACAGCAGTTCGAGCCTTGACGTGGCGCCCAGGTCGCCAACGCTTCTCTGATGGCAGCGCCAACAATGTCACCTTCGGCGCTTTTGCACGAGGACCTATTGGACTTTGTGCAGACACGGTTCGGTATGGATCCTTCTGTCGACTGCTTAACAGACTGATTGAGCACATCTGCCCGGAGCATAAATGGACTACCTTCTCCTTGAACCTCAACGTCCGTACTCCACCTCATCGAGATCAGTCCAACTCCAAGACGGGCACGTTGCTGCTTAGTCTCTCCCACCACGATGAAGGCTCAGTCTGGGTGGAATCCTGGCAAGGCACCGACTACGAAGAAACTGACTATGGTCTGCTGAGTGGCCGCCCATTTAGCCTGGCCTTTCAGGCACTCATTTTCCCAGCTCACAACCATGTTCACTGTACTCGTGGTTGGAGTCTGACAGATCGTATCACGCTGGCTGCATACAGCATTTCTGACCCTGGCCGGTTGTCGAGTGCGCATAAAGCCACTCTTGTTGATCTCGGTTTTCATCTCCCTTAGGTCTGCCAGATCTCTTGAGCCCTCACGCGACGTAGCTTCAGCTAGTTACGTCGGGCAACGCTCGCAGCTCGCATGCAGGCAACGCCTGATACGTCCACGAAATTTAATCTTTCATTGGCCTTTCATGGCACGGAGCTTCAGCTCCCGGGGGTGCCGTGACTCTGCCGATGCACTCTGCTCTTAGCCAAAAAAGAAGAGCTGCCTCAGTCAACAGCATATTCGCATCACGGGCCTGCTCGTTGCTCACTATGCGTGGGCACGCCCAACTGCCACATTGAGGCAGTTACACCATGCTAGATCGGGTTGGAAACAGTCTCTCTCCATGAGCCTCCGCCGAGGCGTGGACAGCTTCTACCACATCCATTAGTTGGCCACAGACATAATATCACTTTGCGACCTTACGGCCCACCGCCTCTGATTGTGAGTGACCATGAGTGGGACGCCACGAAACAGGCACTCCGAGTGACGGCCCATTGGGTACGGCTCATCAATCATTGGTTCGTGGACATGGGACGCCATAGTCCACACTGAGGGTGACGGAGGGTTTCTCACCCAACTGAGTGACAAGTGACGGCCTCTGAGGTAGCTTGTAGCTTTAAGTTTTGTCTACTGCTGACTGCCAGCCTCAAGTCTCCAGGCCCAGACTCTCTTTACTATGCTCTCAGCTCTTTGCTCAGGTGCAAAGGCAGTTTCACACGCCCGCAATGAGCAGAGCCCGCTCGCTCAGCGTCTAATAAATTGTTGTTGTTGTTGTTGTTGTTGTTGTTGTTGTTGCTGTTGTTGGTGCTGTTGCTATTGTTCATGTTCTTGTTTCTGTTGTTCTTCGTGTTATTGTCATGCTTCTTCTTGTTGTTAGTGTTCTTGGTGCTGTTCTGCTTGTTACATTGTTGCTGGGTGGTGTTTCCGACAGTTTGTCAGGCGCATGGGCTTCCAAGGCCATTGTCAGGATTCCAGGTGGTTTCTGTCGTAGTCATACTCCTATGGCTTGACAGGTTTTGGTGGGTAAGGAGATACAGTAGCTAGGATGCCCAGTAGTACCCTTATTCCCTTTTTGTAGTCCTAGGTTCCTTATAAAGTTACCCAATACCAAAAAGAGAGGCCTTTTTATTCTTAGGTTACTGGTATCCTAGGCAGGAAGGATAGGGTATAGAGATTATGGACCGTGCAGTATTGCACAACACTACCGGTCAGTCGGGCGCTTGACCACCCACCCCTGCAAATGGAAGCCTGAATTGCTAGCTCCTCCTTAGCCTTCCTGGTTCTAACTTACCCCAAAACCCCAGATAGACTATTTATGTTTTGTATACCCACAAAAAAACCTATTCTAATTATCAAGGCCCCTTGTTCCTAGAAGCCATAAAGAACAGGCTGCCATGGCGCAACTCAGTGGCTTGGGCCTCTGGCATTCGGAGTTGCTGTCTTTTTATTGGGGCGGGGTTAAGGTTTCGTTTGTAGGTGCATTTTTCGAATTGAAACCCTAAACCCTGAACCCTAAACCCTGAACCCTCAACCCTGAACCCTAAACCCTTTACCCCGAACCCTAAACCCTGAACCCTAAACCCTTTTGGCATCTTTGGGTTTCAAGCATTCAGGGTTTGTAGTCCTGGGATGTTGGTGGTTGTTGGGTTCGTGGTGCAGGGTCTGTGCTGTGGGGCTGGGAAAGGGTTCCAGGAAATCTTTGTCATAGTTGGGCAACAGGTGACATTTTACATTTTTATGGGTACTTAAACCCAATAAGGAACAAAATTGTCCATTTTTAGTCCGATCCCAACTATGAGCTAGAAACTGGCTTGAGGTTTACGGCTTAGGATGTGGCGGAGTTAACTTCGCAGGGCGGGGTGGGACTTTCAGTGTGGAGGGCATAGTTGCCTGGGTTTCGGAGATGTTGAGGGTTTGGGGTAATATGGGAGTTTCCGAAAATTGGGGGTACCTTATTTTGGGGACCTATAAGAAGGATCCTGCTATGTAGGGTACTATATGAGTGTCCCCTATTTTCGGAAACTCCCGTATGGGGGCCTTAATAAATTGACGCTGAAGTGCAGAGTTAGCATAGCAGCTTCGATGCCCAGTAGACACATTTCAATTTTCTTGTCTTTTCTAATGAAAGATACGTCATGTTCAAAGGTAGTGTTAATACATTGGAGTTTTTTGGTAATGGGAGTACTTGTCATGGGCCGGGAGGGGACTCGTAAGACTGATACTGGTGGCAGCAATAACTACGGAGAGGCCGAAGCAGGAATGGCAATACTACAGGTCGACTCTGATGAAAATCTGTGGAATCAAGTGGCAGACGTAGAGGGGCACCCGGAGGAGAAGAATCATCCGTAGCGATATCAGGACGATGGTCTGACAACGGGGTGCATAACACAGTGGATTGAATACTTAAACTAGGGTTTGGGGTAAATTGCACTATAGTTAAAATTAGGAACCCCCAGTATAAACCCTAAACCCCCAAACCTGTTCTAATTATTACGGCCCCTACAGTATGCTGGAGTGTCAGACCGGTTTTCTTTATTAGATCCTGTTTACTCCAAGATCCCCTTAATGTTGCCATGGAGAGTTTTGGCTTGATTGGGTGCACAGACGGATGCTCAGTGCTGATTCGACTTCGTGGTCCGTAGCAAGTTAATCGCCCATAAGACTCTGTCATAGTGGGGTAACATTCTAGATTTTTATGGGTACCCAAACCCAAAAAGGAATAAAATTGAGCATATTTAAGCCTATCCCGACAATCAGCCGACAATGAACATGAACTAGAATAGGTGCCTGAAGAAGAGGGAACCAACCCACTCTCGACCCTGATCCTCCACCTACTCTACATAAAGTCTGGAGCGCCAAATACCCAACACGTAAACCCTACCCCCTTAAGCCCTGCTACGCCCCAGTTTTGGGGTTTCGATGCTTAGGGCTTCGGGGTCCCACAAGACCATAACCATTTTGAAGAACCTCATGGACACACGGTAGTTTCCGAAAATAATATAGTACCCTAAATAGCAGGATCTATTATAAGGATCCCAAAGTAAGGTACCCCTAAGTTTCGGAAACTCCCACATGAAAACTTCATAATTTCAAGGCCAGTCCGATTACGTCAACCTTCGCACCCAGATTGAGCCATCATAAAGCCCTAAAGCCCCGACTCGGCCTCCGGCGTTCTGAGGCACTTAAAAGTGGGCTCCGCGCCCAAGGCAGACGGGGCCGCGGGCCGCGGGTCCATGGGAGGGTGGGCCATCTTCTTCAATAGCTCTGTAGATGAAGAGCAAACAACAAGAGAAGTAATGAATACGAAACTGTATGTCTCTCTGTATATAGGTATATACACAAGGTTTTATGCACACACATATATATATATATATGTATATGTATATATAAACTTATGTACATACATACACACAAACAGGCACACACACATTCATAGCATGCTTCCTTGTTTGACGTTTCAGTGGTATCTGTCCTGACTTCATGTCCTTGTTGCGAAACGATTGGATTGATGGTAGCAGCGCGAGTGATACTACAAACATCCACCAAGCCTTCAGGACGATACGAAACTGCCCCATGCCTTGGGGTTTAGGATCTGTCGGGGCATGCCGGGTTACAGGAGAAGCCAGAAAGTTGGAAAATTATTATCCTAAACCCTTTATGGTAAATTATAGGGTATCCTACCATGAAACCATATTCCAACTTTCTGGAGTTCCCTTTACGTATGAACAGACTGCTTATCAACTTGATACGGAGTCTGCAAGATAAGTAGAGTCAAGCGCTACCGTAACCCCAAATAACCTACCTTTTTAGGGACTTATATAAAGAACTCCTATTAGGGGGCCCTAAAAAGGTAGGTTCCTTAGGGTCCAGGGTAGGGCGTGATGCTTCCATGGCTCGCTTCAGGCGCTCGCAGACTGAAGCTTGAGGGTTCACGAGGCCCAGGTTTTCGTGATGTGTTAAGAGGAGATCGGCTTGCAGAGTTTGGGGCGGGCGAGACTGTTCTGCCTTCCTGGCTTTTGGTCCACACCCTTCACCCTAAACCCTAAACCCTAAACCCTAAACCCCTAAACCCTAAACCCTAGTCTCCGCAGTACACTTCGGGGCCTACCCGGCCCTCGACTCGCCCATTCACAGCACAGATCCCTGCAGGTCACTCGCAAATCCCAAGCCCTTGATCCTAAGCCCATGGGTTTAGGGTTTAGGGTTTAGGGTTTAGGGCAAATTAACTCCAAACTCTAAATCCAAAGACCCAAATCTTACACCCGGGCTAAACTAGGGGCAACGGACAGAGTTGTAGAAAAGGCCTGCTGCAGGTCCAACTTCCTCGGTCGAAGGTAGAACCAATCCAGGGGTTGGAATGATTAGAATTAACATCCCTGCATAGTCCATATACAGGTATACTACATTATACCCAGACGCCCTGTTCTAAGTATTTAGGCCCTGGGCCGCGACTTTTCGTAGTCCGTGGTGTGAATATATGTATATTTTTTTACAGACATATTGAGATAAATATAGACGTATAGATAGATCCATTGTATCATACACACAGAGCCGCAGTCCAGTTATTCAAGGGCCCCAGCGATGTTACGGAAAGCGAATCTTGGCCCCTAAACCCTAAAACCCCATACCCTACACCCTAAAGCCCTAAAGCCCTAAACCCTAAACTCTACACCCTATAGATCCCTTTGAAAGAGAACCCTTATAGATCCCTTTAGAGCCCTAAACCCACTGCCAGGAAAGCGAGATTTGCTCCGAGAGCTGGAGGAAGCCCAGCAGTGGCCGCAGGCCAGATGCGAAGAGTTAGAGTTTTGGGGTTTTGTGGTTTGGGGGGGTTTTGGGTCTTGGGGTTTTGGGGTTTGGGGTTTTGGGTAGTATTAGGGTTTAGGGCTTGGGGTTTTAGGGTTTAGGGCTTAGGGGTTAGGGTTCAGGCCTGTAGGGGTTTAGGGTTTAGGTTTCAGGGTTTACGGTTAGGGCTTAGGATTTTAGGGCTAGAGTTTAGAGCATCAGTCAGAAGCACTGCCGTTCGGGAGTTTCAAGAAATCTAGGAGGCGTCAGACCCAAATAGTAGGATCCTAATCCCCATACCTTGAATCCTAAACCCTAAGGCCCCAACCCTAGCCTTGAATCCTATAAACCCTAGCCTTGAATCCTATAAACCCTAGCCTTGAATCCTATAAACCCTAGCCTTGAATCCCAAAATTGAATCCGTAAACCCTAAGGCCCCTCCATCAGACAAAGCTCTGAGCCAAGGCCCTGGCTTTGCTCACGGAAGCGCAGCCGCGGGCCCAGCAAAAATTGGGACATGGAATAATGAGAATAGGGTTTTGGGGTGAAGCGGACATACGTCTGAAGCGAACGAAGCTTTAGATGGCTTGTGCATCCAGAGACTGTATATATAGCTACTCATGAGCTATTCGTCTAAGAAAGCTTGGACGGTATGCAGATGTAAATCTAAGAGGGACATGAAGCCTGGAGCACGAAACCGTCTACTACCCCTACATCTTGAGCGCGTATTTCTAATGGGTCGCTGTCGGAAGTGTCTTTTCCTTAAGCCGTTTGCTAGAAATAGGTGTCTCTCCAGTAGTAGTGTGGCTTTATGTCTCTATGTCGTCATAGGAGAAGTATTATATTTATTTATACTTAGAAATATTTTTAAGAAACAGCTAAAACTGTAATTTTGCTAGGGTTCTAAGTTCAGTATAATATAGCATACAGCTAAACACTATTCCAAGCCTCAGGGCCCCCTATGATGGCGATCCCGGGCTTGCTCCCCAATCACTCATCTTTTCTCAGAGACTCCAATCTCCCTTAATTAAGGAATATGGCGTAAATCGTATTAAGGATCCTACTATAATTTAGGGGTATATATTCCGTAAGTCATGCCCACTATAGTTCCGAGACACCGACAGTCCCTCTACTGCTTCATTTCCCCGCGTTTTGGGGAAGGACTTCTGACCAACTTCAACACCGACACAACTGACGGTTTAGGGTTTAGGGTGTATGGTTTAGGGCTTAGGGTTGAATCGTTGGTTTTAAGGTTTAGAGTTTAGAACAGGTCTGAGAAAGTTTTCAACAGCAGTTTCTTATTCAAGTCCCCAACAGAAGTATTCACTCTCCAGATCATGGCGACCTGTCAGATGCGCTGGTTGGTCTTTCGGTGATCGGGCTTATATCACACGAGCTGCGTACCCAAAAACGAGCCTGCAGCGGAAAACCTCGCCATGTCCTGGGGCAAAAGATGGGCGCGAGAAGCCACTAGACTAGCGAATGGTACCCAGACGAAGCCAGCATAACCACGGCAAGAACATCTGAATACTAAACAGGAGGACTCGTAACAATATGGAAAATTATCATACGATAGCCCTAAACATCAAGCGATTGAACACGCTAACGAGAACGTTGCCGATATTGAGAACAGTGACAGCAAAGAAACGTGACAAGAAACACTCATTGCAGCTTCAGCATTCCTGGCCTATCAGTATAAGACAAATAGTGAGCATCAGATCAGGGATATAATGTGGCGGTCGGTTCAGTACTAGGGTACCCCCCCCCCCCCCCCGACCAAAAAGTTGCGGTCGGTTTGGTGCGGAACCGGTAGCCCCGGACAGGGGTCAGGGGTCTGAGTGGCAGGGAATTGGGAGGTGCCGGGGTTTGGGGGCTGGCTTGGGTGCAGGGTCTGCGGTTCTGCGCGACTGCGCCGTCGGGGGTCGGGGGGGTCTGGGCCAGCGCCTGAAACCCTAAACCCTGAACCCTAAACCCTAAGCCCTAAACCCTTCCAAAGGGGGGTCGGTCCAGATTCGACCCAAAACTTAATTTTTTATGCAAACTTTAGTACTGGAGAGGCCTCTTTTGAGCTAGGGTCCAATCCCCCCCCCCAATAATCAAGGTATACTAGAATAGTACAGTAGTAGTACAGTAGTAGTATAATAATAGTGCAGTAGTACAATAGTAATACAACAGTAGTACAGTGGTAGTACAATAGTAGTACAGCAGTAGTAGTAGTAGTACAGTACAAGTAGTACAGTAGTAGTAGTAGTAGTGTAGTACAATTGTAATACAACAGTACTACAGTGGTAGTACAATAGTAGTACAGTAGTAGTACGATAATAGTACAGTAGTAGTACAATAGTAGTACAGTAGTAGTACAGTAGTAGTACAATAGTAGTACAGTAGTACACTAGTAGTACAGTAGTAGTACCACAGTAGTACAGTAGTACAGTAGTAATACAGTAATAGTACAGAAATAGTACCAATAAGCAAAGCATAAAGCCAGTGAGCACATTCCCCAATAAGCAAAGCATAAAGCCAGCGCCTGAAACCCTAAACCCTGAACCCTAAACCTTAACAAACCCTAAACCCTAACGAATCCTAAACTCCTAAACCCTATAACAAACCCTAAACCCTAAGCCCTAAACCCTTCCAAAGGGGGGTCGGTCCAGATTGGACCCAAAACTGAATTTTTTATACAAACTTTAGTACTGGAGAGGCCTCTTTTGAGCTAGGGTCCAATCCCCGATTCGGCGGTTCACCCTAGCAGCCCCCCCCCAATAAGCAAGGCATACAGTAGCAGTACAATAGTACAATAGTAGTACAGTAGTAGTACAGACTCGCATTCCTGACGCCCCAATAAGCGAAACAATTCTGCAAGAGATTTTGGGGCTTCAGGGCCAGGGTTTTAGGGTTGGGTGGGGGTTTGGGTGGGGGTTTAGATCGTGGCTGCCTTAAGATTGACCATCAGCAAATAGCACAGCCCCGCCACCAAAAAATCCCCCCAGCCAACAAAAAAAACGCATTAATTAGACCGCGGTACCGGTCGGAATTAGCCCCCGAGCCGACGCATTAAAGGAGCCCATATTCCTAAACCGACCGGCACATAAGCTGTGAACGACAACCGTAATGAATGACAGTGATAACCTCTTCAAGACTCATGATACAGTACTGCAGTGCTAATTACAGAAAAAACTGAAACTCGTTCATCCGCTAGAACAACACCGTGACCGTGGCAAAGAACAACAAGAAGACGAATAAGAAGAACATACATGGGAGCTTCCGAAAATAGGGGACCCTAATACAGTACCCTAAATAGTCGGGTCCTTATTATAAGGACCCCAAAATGGGGTACCACCAATTTTCGGAAACTCCCATATTGTTGAGCCCCGATTCAACACACCAAGTCATCCCCAGCTTCCCCTACATTTCCAGGAAGTCTCGGGTCGCCTTGGATGACGTGATCTACGCCTCGGCCATCCGGTCCTGCGGCGCAGGACCCTAGAGTTTTTAAGGGTGGCTTTTGTCTTATCGATATTTTGGATTATGCTTCAGTAGAGTACGTTTAGGTGTCTGGGATGTGGCTGGGGGAATTGAAATTTGGCGTAAAGGGTGTAGGAGTCAGCGGCTTAGACTGAGACCAATGGGCTTGGGGTTTCATGGAGTGCGGCTGTTTGACCAACTAGGGCTGTTTATGGTTCAGCATTTCGGATTGTCAGCAGGGTTTAAGCTTTAGGGGTGCAGGTTTTAGGGTTTGGGCGGTAACATCACTGGCAACAACACTGATATACTTCCATGGCGAGTATTACCAAACTCCGCTACCAGGAATTTTAAAGGCCGTCCACGGGTCCCTACTCGAAGCCTTAAGCGCTAAAAGTTCATCTACTTCATGGGTGGTTGTCAAAAGTAAGGTCCCTTGTTGGGTCCCTATTATAATACCGCACCTAATATTTATGGTGCCCAACAAAGGCCCATAGTTTTGACAACCACCCTCATCCAAAACCCAGTGCCTAAAGGCCCTACGCCCTGATTCTTCAAGGGGCTGTAAGTGTTGTAAAGGCTTTGGGGGTGGCCTTAAAAGTGGGCTCAGCATCTACAGCCCTGGAGCGGTTTAAGGTGTAGGGTTTAGGGTTCAGGGTTTAGGATTGAAGTTTCATTGAAGTTTCACCGAAGCAGTTGCCAAAAGCAATTGAAATTCAATGCCAATTGCGGTGTTCTCTTCGGTTCATGCAGTTCTCTGTCGGCTTCGGAAGCTCGCTACCTTGCAGTCGCAGAGCCACAGGAGCCACTCTCCCGTAACGCCGTAACCGCTTGTTATGCACGAGCACTACAGTTGGATGATAGAAGGGTTCTGTGCTGCAGGACTACAGTGCTAACTCTGAAGCCGCAACTAAAACCAATAGGATTCTGTAGATGACTTCTCCTGACATGTTGCATGAGCTTGCGGTTCAAGCGAGGGTTGTGGGAACTGAATCTCGTGTGGTCTTGGAGGGTGAGTGCAGGTGTTCCGGTCGAGTTGAGGGATGTTACATTTGGGGTTTTGAGGGCTGCCGCGCTGATAGGGTAGGGTTTAGGGTTTGGGGTTTAGGGTTTAGCAGGGTTTGGAGGTTAGGATGTATCGTTCAGTTGTTCAGGGTCCTTCATCTGTTGTCTACCCCAGCTTGAAGCAACCTCCCTTGAGACGGATCGATGCTGAGGTTTCAGGGGTTGGCGTACGCAGGCGGCGTTCAGACATGATGATCGTACTTTACATACCATGCGTAATATATGTTGGATGTGTCGATATGCATAGCTATAGGGTGTCTCCCTCGTAAACCCCGAACCGAATTCAAGGTTCATCTACACAGACTCCCCTAGCAAAGCCTTGGATGCAGAACCGTTGCAGAATCTGAAGAGGGATTCAAAAGTTGGAGAAGCTCAGTTACGGGCACTTCTGATTCCACTCTTCTTCGAAGGCGCTTCAGTTGTCTAGTCAGCAGTAGACCTACTGCGGGTGGGTTTTGGGGTAAGTGGGGCTGCAGGGTCCAGGGTTTGAGGTTGCCGTGTTTATGGGCGGTTCTGTGAACCGTGATAATGTTTAAATAGCGTTCAGGAAGTTTAGGATTTATGGCATCTGCGAATGTGACTGCGGATCTTGTCCGTAGCACATGTTGTCAATGAGGCGTATGTGTCCTTGGCTGCGAACTCTTGAAACCTTGCTGTTGAAGTCCCAACCCAGACCCCCGGGAGGATCTAGAAAGTAGATCCCCTAATTTGGGGCCCTATACTACTAAGGGTACTTTATAGGAACCCACATTAAGGGATCTACTTTTTGGATCCTCCCGGGGGTCTGGGAAGGTCTTCCAGGGAATCCCAACACCGCCGGTGTAGTCAGGACAGCAGTGGCAAGCTGCTCTCGGATTGTACGAGGACATGAAGGTGTTTCGCATGGCATGTCATGACTCGGTTTAGGGTTTAGGATTTAGGGTTTAGGGTTTAGGATTTAAGGTTTAGGGTTTAGGATTTAAGGTTTAGGGTTTAGGATTTAGGGTTTAGGGTTTAGGGTTTAGGATGGGGCACGTCAAGAAGCAAGGAACCAGCAATCCTCACACTGTAGAAGTTTCGGGGCTGAGTCCTAGCAGGAACTTAGAGTTTGTAACATAGGGGCCATAATAATTACCTACACTAGTTTGGGGGGGGCTCCTTATCATAAAAACAGTACAGTGGGCCCAAAACCCTAGGCCCCTATACTAGAGTTCGTAGAGGTCGTGGCAGGGACCCATGCGGCATAGCCTACTTACCCTCAAACGCGAGGCCCAGAGCGCTGAGGACTCAATTTGGACATGTGCGGAGGGGTGCCAATTTTGATCTTCGGCCTCGACTCTCCGAACTTAGTATAGGGGCCTTAATAGTCAAAATAGCGTTTTGGGGCACATTAACTAAGGAACCCCAAGATAGTATTGTGTTGTTGTTCATCATCGGGTCGTTGGCTTTGGGGCGAATGAAAGGCAGACATCGGTAACCAGAACACGTTTCACAGGCAGCACTCCATGCAAAGAAGGCTCGGTCGCAAACGTTTTATCGGAAGCCAGAAATCTGAACTGATCTATGCAGTGCTCTATGTCCTTTAGACGCATCTTTACATGTCTTCAAGACCTGCAACTGCTGTCAGCCAAAGCATGCTACATCCAAACAGCCGTATCACATGTTCGGACATGGGCTTCAACACTCCTCCTTGGCATTATCCCTTCGGGTTTATGCCACACTATAAATTCCTGGACATCAGCTCGAAGCCAGCGCTTGCAAACTACCTCCCTTCTGTGCCAGTATGGTTTCCAGCCGCCGCGGGTCACAGTAGTCATCAAAGAAAAGCCGTCATTTGGAGGTTCAACCCAGTCTTCTTGTTGATGACGTGCCTCTCTCCCTTCTGATATATAGTGGAACTTGTCCCTCACACCAATCACAAAAGCCGATAGTCTTTACGCGATGCGAAGCCAAACGGAAACCATGACAATCATGACGAACATGCACATTCTTGCCATACTCAGTCATGTAGAACGGCCCTTCAAACCTGAAGTATTCAGCCTGTGGTTCAGCAACTTCATGACGCCACTCAGTCTGCGTTCCCACACTCGTCTGACGTGCCGTCCTTCCGATTGTTGTGCTCGGGCCTTGGCGAAGCACCGGAGAGCTTTCCAACGCTCTTGCCATAGCCCCTTGCATCGCACCTTCGACTCGCTCCTGTGGCGTCTGTCCATCTAGGACATCATGCGGTCCATCCCAAGCTCGGTCTAGCTCGGTTTCCACTGCAGCCTTGGCCAAGTCTCTCATCCTTTGAAGCCTCTGAGCCTTCTTTCCTTTTACCGCACGTTCCCACATGCAGCGGCCACACCATTTTACTATCTCCCAGACAGCAACAGCTCCTAGACAGCACACAGCCACGACCAACACCAGCTCATCAACGCCCGCCAGACTTAACGGCTCCTTTTCTGCCGCCTCTGCCACAGGAATTGATTTCACAGCTATTGTGAGGAAACATAGCATGATTGTCTTCACAAGCTTCGATTGCATGGCCTCATCAGGTAAACACTCAAAGCCCCACATTTCCAAGAGCTCCCAAAGCCGCACCTTAGGATGCGCCTTCGTGCCCAGATCTGCTAGTTGCTTGCGCCCTTCCACAAATTCAATCTGCAAAAGGCCCAACTCCACTTGCTGCAGAACGTAAGCACTTCTCACACGGAGGTGCCGTGTTCTCCATGAACCCGGTCCTCCTTCCAGCATTGCCGTAGCAGCCGCATTATCCACCCGAAGCACGCGACTTACACGCCGTTGGCAGAATTCATCAATCAAGCAAGCAATTCCCTCAGCCAAAACAGCAGTTTGGGTTGCTTCCAAGAGCTCTGATTCCATGGTCGATAGAGTCACCATGCTCTGCCTCGTAGCCTTCCAGGCAATAGGGCTGTTGTTCAACGTCACCAGCGCCGCACCATTGGATCTCGACCCAGTGGGAGCAAAACTAGCGTCCGAATAGGCTATGACCCTTAACCATTCAACCCCATTATCACCTGTGCACGTGTTGTCTGTGCGCGCAGTTTGTGGTGATGTTGTGCTGCTGCCTGCTGCTGCTTCGTTCTTGTAGTCGCCGATCACAAGCTTCATGTGCACCGTTGCCGACAAGTAGGCCAGTACGCGCTTGGCGATACGAGTCACTCTCTTTGGATGCTTGGAAACCCACTGTGACATGTGTCCCACAACGAACTGCAAATCAGGTCTGCTTCGCATCGTTAACCATAGCAACTCACCCACCATTCTTTGACCCATACGTAAGTCTTCCTCGTTGAACTCTTCCACATAGCCGTCCACGTCCTCAGCTACCCATTCCTTTGGGCATGGAAGTTGTGTTGGGGTTGCATCTGTCATCTCATGGGATCTCAGCAGGTCACGAATGTAGCCCGATTGCCGTAGTTCAAAAGCACCTGTAGGCCTTTGTGTCACTTCCGTTCCAAGATAACGAGTGCCTTCTGGAGCATCTGCCCATTGCAAGGTTGAGCAAGGCCATTCTTCACGCACCCAGCTGTCCAGCGCTTGAACCACTTTGGTAGATCCCAGAAAGAAGAGGTCATCTACATAGGTGACCAGCAAAGCCACCAAGGTTTTCTTCTCCTTCTCAACGTGGTAAACCATCCATACCTCTTTGTCCACTTCTGAGGCCTTCATTTCCAAGTGACCCTCCTTAAAGGGAATCTTCGCTGTAGTCAATCTCCGTGTCCTGCATGCAGACCATATCGACGGAGATTCCCTCAGACCATAGAGTGGTCTTTGTACTAGCCACACTTCTGATGGCGAAGCGTAGCCTCGTTCCACCAAAAACCTTGGTGGCTGAACTGCATACTGTGACAAACCTTCCGGCCACTCAGCAAGTAGGAAAGCCGAGGAAATGTCACTTGTTGCGCCTCTCCATCGCCTTGCAGCCCCGTAGCACAACGCTGCTCTGAACGTCTCAATAGATGCACCACCAGCATACAAGGAACCATAGCCTTCTTCACGTACAGCGTGATTGCCGCATAGTACTAGACGATAACGTCTTCGAAGCCGACCTCCTGCAACATCTGGAGGTTTCAAGGTGTGCACCCCTTTACTGGGCACAAGTCTCAGCTTCCCTTGTCGTTGCATTTCAGCCGCTTCTTGACTTGACATCTTTCTCAAAGTCCCGGAACCAAACAAGCTGTCTAGCTCCTTCTTGATTGCAGCATCCCAACGCTCAGCAACAGGGCGTACTTGCTCAAGAGGTACTGTATGAACTACCTGTAGATCACCTTGTAAGTTGTCAATCACAGCCTCATAGTCCGGCTCCTGGTGAACAGCAGCCGCCTTTAAGCAAGCATCCCTCTCTTTGTTCTCAAGGCCTTCCAATTCCTTGCCCACGCCATGAATCATGTTGTGGATTGTCTCAGCAATCTTTTTGGCTTCATCCACCACATATTCACTTGCATCTTGTAAATCATCAGCCAACGCCTGCTCCTCCTCAAGGAGCAATCTCAAAGCTGCTGCTCTTTCCTCCATGTCTTCAAGCAACTGTTGGTGCGCCTCATTCAGGTTGGTCAAAGAACCCTGTAACACCTCCTCTGCTTTCCCAGATCGGTGACTGATCAATGCAATCGACCTTTTTTCGGCCACACCTGGTACCAACGGAAAACCCATTTCACGTAGCTTCACTGCGTTGTTGTACCGAAGGTTGGTTGCTCTTGGATGGTATGTAACCAGCACAATACGGTCTCCTTCATGAGGTTGTACTTCATGCCATAGTCGCGGTGAAAAGTGCACAGCCCTGTTTTCATCGAAGTTTTGTATCACACCTTGCTTCCAAACACCAGGCTTCACTTGTTTGTTCACAACGACCTCATGCTCCTTTGCCTCACCTTGTACCCAAATGCCACCCTCCTTGAACTCACTGAGAGGATACACTGCATTGGTACTGTAGGGATGATTGTGTAGATCACGATGACAACCAAGTCCAGAGTTCTTTACGATTCCAACTGCACCAAACTCTCGGACACCAGCAACCTTCTGAGCAAGCATCGCAAGGTACTTTGTAACCGCAGGCATTCGCAAGGCTCCATCACGTAGGCCACAAACTCCACCATGAGTGATTCCCGTAATCCACGATGTGGTCTTCGGTGAAGGCTTCCGTCCTTGTGATTTGGAAAACAGTTGTTTAGCCTTCTCCAAGTACACATACAAGCCCAAGATATCCTCGTTGGCAAACTTGTCGTTCTCGAGTAGCCCTTCTGCTAGGCGTTCTGCTAGTTGCTCTGGTTCTGACAAAGGTCGGAGAGCTCTCAGCCTTGTTTTAGAGGTCAAACGCCTTGACGGGACACCAGACGGCACAGATGCTTCACCCTCAGGGACACCAGACGGCACAGATGCTTCTATATCATCTGAAAGACCAGGTGGAACTTGATGTGGACCGGAATCTTCTGCTGGTAGATCGTGCTGAAAACCTACTTCTACAGGTCCATCTTTCCAATCCATAGCAAGCTCGGGGAACAGCTCATCATCCTCAAACGCTCCATACGCACCAGGTGGCACTTGATGTGGATCGGAATCTTCTGCTGGTAGATTGTACTCCTCCCCTTCCTCCTCCTCGCGCTCCTCCTCTTGTCTCTTAAGGGGAAACTTCATTGAGTGTCTTCTGGTAGGGGAAGGCAATGTCATCTCCACCTCATCCAGCTGAACTTCTTTGTCCATGTCCACCACGCCGCTCTTGAGGTGCATGCTGCTCACATAGCGTCCTTCAGGAAAACGCACCGTATGTCCACCCTTGATGTCCGGGGCTGGTCCCACGTAGACGCCCTCCTTCCACGTATTGTCCAGGTCAAACTTGTGACCCGTTCCAAACACCTTGTTCTTCACGTGCACAGGTGACGCAAAAGACAACAAGGAACTGCCTCTTCCCAACGCCATTTCCCTTTGCTGGAAAGTCGAGTACGTCATAGCCCACGGCCAACACGCCCGAGGAAGCCCTGATGCCATAAGCAATGCTTTGGTCCTTCGTTTGGCCCTCTTCACCGCGGCCTCAGCCCTTCCATTGGTCTGCGGGACCTGACTTTCTCCACATGTAGGAAGAACATCTCGCGACATCAGCCAGGATCTCAACGCACTTCCTCGCAGCTCTCTTGCCCTATCACTGCGCACTCTTGTAACAGGAAGTCCCTCAGCTCGCAACTGTAGATACAAAGACTTCACCGCCGTATCCACTTCTGATGCCAGCCTCGTCTTCAGCGGGATCGCATAGTTGAGAACTTGATACTCGGGTAGTTCCCCAACACCACTGAGCAACTTGTTGTACTTCTCCTCCGCCTCCTTTAAGTCTTTCTCATCTGCCGGGTCGAGGGGTTCATCTGGAGGTCCCACTTCATCCATAAAGTTGTCCTCTTCAAACGCCTCCTCCTCTTCCGGGGTGTACTCCGGGATCGGCTCGTCCTTGGCACCACTAAGCTTCGGCATCAGGTAAGCCCCGATCAAGGCGTACCGGTAGCCCTTTGAACCCGCATATTCACCCCGCACTCTGAACGGCCCACAAAGGTCCAGTGACAAGACATAGCACGACGGGGCCACTATTCGCCGATGGGCCCGTCCCGTGGCGCATGTTTCGATGCAGGTTTTGCACCGCTTCTCAAACGGCAAATGACCGTTTTTGATGTGCCTGATCCACTTTCTCTTTTCGGCTTCTTTCATTTCACTCAGCGGAACATCATACTTTTTGAGCATCCAACTTTGGAACGATCGCCTCTAATCCTGAATAGCTTGGATCACCCTGTGGCACACGGACTCAGACCAAGCCTGACTGGATGACACCCCTTTTGAAACTCCACCTAGGTCATTCTCCAGGTCTAGGTTCGTGATCATCAAATAGTTGTTGCCCGTTTCCCTTGCCACCGTACACACCATTGGAAGCTCGTATTCGTGCTGAATCCTCCTCCATTGTTCCGTCTTGCAAAAGTGCTCCAGGAACTTCCCGCCCAAAGCCAGGTAGGGATCCTTCTTGCCCACATTGTTGTTGGCGTGCGATGCCAGCATCCATAACCACAGCAACTTGCTTCTCAGTTCTTCAGAGTGGTTTGTTGGGACTGAACCATAGAGACCTTCCAACTGGCCCCTTAATGCCGCCCACATCAAAGCCTTGTACATCACGCTGTCGCCCTTCAAGGAGAAAAGCTTGCTTTTGGCAACATTGACGTCCACAAACACTACCTCGGCTGTGTTGAGCACCTTGAAGTCCACCTCATCATCTCGGGTAAAGCAGCGCACGGACCACATTTTGTTCATCATTGCCTTCCGCGTTGCACGCTTGATCGGAAGCGCCTTCAAGTACTTCCAACCACTTTTGGGGTCCAAATTCAAGGACGGTGCCATCATAGCCGGTAGCCCCTCTGAAAGTCCCCCAAGCGGTGAGGTCCCAAAAATCAAGGCTTCCAGGGCATGAGCACGATGTCCCGTTTGCGCATACTTTGCCATCGAAACATCCCACAAGGCCGCTTCATCTGTGTTCATCAAATTCACCGCAGTAGCGATCACATTGGACTCCAGTTCCCTTAGCTTGGCCTCCTCGAGCTGCGCAATGATCTCAAGGGCTTGAGTCTCCCCAATCATCGGATGATTTCCTCTCACAAACGTCTTCAGCTCTCCAAACTGTGGATGTAGTACACGAAGTCCACCACCTCGCGTCCATCTCAACTCACACCCTAGCTGCTGAACCATTGCCCCAAGCGGCAATATGGTAGGGACTGGATCTGCTTCAGGGTCGTCTTTGGCCGCTAGCAGGGTTCCACCACGATTTTGCTTCAAAGTGATGTACTGTCCTCCCGCCAATTCCACCCGTACTGGTATTGATCCTCGCTCCTCCACATCATCCAAAGCCGCTCGGAACGAGTGAGAGGCCCCAGAGTCTAGCAAGGCAGCCCTTGTTTCATCCTGGCGCTCCACTCTCTCAATGTCTGCCGTGATCTCCTTCAGGTCCGGGCAGACTCTCATGGTAGCTAGCTTGGTCAGCTTGCTCAACATTGCATTCGCCTCCTCCAACAAGGCCTTCACGTCCTGGGTACGCGGGTCCTCAGTCGAGTTCTCCTTGACATTCACGCTGGTTGTAGAGGAGGTTCCCGCTGTTTGCTGGATTGACTCCAACAAAGCTTGTTGCGTAGCCACCGGCACCGGGGGTTGTGATGCTGCCAAAGCCGCCAGACTGGTTGCCGTAGCTGTCGTCGACGAAGTAGATCCGTTCCCATCCCTTGGGGCCCGTCCTCCCTTTCCATTCTTTGCTGCCACTGGACAGTCTGTTCTTCGGTGGGAGGTAGCTCCACATTCCCAGCACCGTTGCTTCTTCGCTTCCTTTGACTCAAAAGTGTGGTCGTACTTGCAACCGCTGCCCCTCTTGCATCCAGCCTCGCTCTGGAAGAACTTGCATGGTGTCTTCGCTCCCGTCCTCCGGCTTGGTGAGGTCACCGGCGACGGAGATTCTCCCGTTCCCGCCGCACTTGTTGTCACCGCCTTTAATCTCAAGGACTCCGCCGTAGAAGCTGTGGCCGCCGTAGACGAAGGAGACGATCGCGGCCTCGCTGGAGCTGCCTGTTGAAGTTCTGCTAGGGCATGGCTGTGGTACTTGATCACACTTTCCAGCGTAGGCCTACTGGAAAGCTGGAGCTCATTCTTCACCAGGGACAGCCGGAAGCGGATATCCCCGTTGTTCTCCATCACCTTCACCGTGATAAGCTCCACGCTTCTCAGCAGTATGGAGGCATCTGGTATTGCCACTCCCATTTCCTCCGCTCTTTGGAGGTACCTCCTCCAGCGTCTCAACGCCTGGATGGTGTCGTGGATATTGTCTCCTCCAGCCACACCCTCCAAGTGCTTTAGGATCGCTGCCCGCTCACTGGCTCCTCCAGGTTGGTAAAGGACGAACATCCGGTACAACAGCCCCGGCACGGTCGACACTCGGTGGGTTATGACGTCATCCTTCATGGCCTTAGTCATTGATCCCAAAAGAAGCGTCATCGTTCTCCTTTCCAGCCTCGACCAGCGCTCTTCCTTCAACTCCGAGGGTATGTTCACCTCCAAGGTCAACCTGGCAATAGGCGAGGCGTTCACATACTCCCGGTAGGTTCTCTTAGCCACCGAAAGACACGCAGCAAACCACACAGCCGACTTGTCCGATATTCCTCCAATGGCTTGCTCTGCTTCATACAGCCAATCGGCATACTCAACGGCTGCTTCGGCGCCTGTTTCAGGCATTGGCGGGATCACGACCGATCCCTTAAGCTCCGTGTCCTTGCCTTCCGCGCGGCCAAGAAAAACTTGCTGTAGCTGACGCATACCTTGTGCCAAAAGTTGCAGAGGATCGGTTGCCGCATCCATTCCATCCTCCGCGGTGGGTTGCGTGGGCCTTGTGTCTCCACGGCTCCTTGAGCCTACATCCAGACTTCCACCAACCAAACCACGAAGATCAGCAGGGTCTCCTCGTTCTCCTTCCGCCTCCATCCTCCGATGTTCTTGGTCAAGGAGATTCCTTGCCGATTCCCCAGAACCTCCCAAGCGCTGCTCCATAGACGGTCCCACTGTAGAGCTTCGTCCTTCACGCCCCGGTTGTTCGCGAAGTTCATTGCCCCGCGCTCCTGAGCGTCCATCTTGAAGGCCAACTTGCCCCGCTCCGCCTTCAGCACTCTTCTGCTCTTCGATCACTTTCAAAGAGCTATGGAGGGCATGCTGTAGATCACGATTCTGGGTTCTCAACTCACGCAGCTCCTCTTCCTTATCTTTCATGGCTTCCCTGACTTGATTTCGCACCTCTTGCAGGATCAGCTCCTGAGGGATCGAACTTGTGTGGCTTTGTAGGTCCTGGCCACCTGCCTGAGTTGGAGCAGGCGGAGAAATCAGCGATGACCTAGCCGTCCACTCATACATAGCTCTCGCCATAGAGGGGTTAAACACTCCTTCTTGCTCTGCTGGTCCTCCAGGCGATCTTGTAGTAGGAGAAGCTATGGGGGTTTGCCCTGTCATTCTCCTCCTCAAAGCTTGCCCTGCCCTAGCCAAACCTGACCACATCCCTGTTCGCTCCGGATCCATACGTTCCGGTGGAGTAGGCGGTAGTGGTGGAGCTGGTCGTCCATAAATCCTGAACGGGTTGGCAGGTTGCATGTTCGCTCCATCAAAGAAGCCTTCAGGCAGGCTCTCATTCTCCCTCATAGGTTGTTCACGAAATCCTTCTCGGTCAGGTTGCATAGTCGGACCCGCCCTCATAGCCGTCGGACTAGAGCCCATAGCCTGAGACAACAAAGGCCCCGAGATAGTACGCTGCTGCCGCGGTGTTTGCTGCTGCACTTCTGCTGGTGGTGCTGGTGGTGGGGGGGTGTGTATCTCGAATGTGAGTGGTGTTTGCACACGCTCAACCTCAGGTATTCGGACACTAGCCCTACCACCCTCTAAGCCCAGATCACTCGCACTTGCAGAAGGCCCTTCAGCTTCACGGTCGGCGCTCGCTACCTGCTGCACTGCCTCTGTTCTCTCACGCGTCACATCCTGACTTGCACTCCCACGGCCTTGCGCAGGATCAGGACGCTCAATTCCGTTAAGCAACGGAGGTTGCCTTTGCTGCCTTTGACCATCACGGTCCTCGGCAACATCACCTGCCAGCTGGTAGTCTGGTCCTGCCGTTTCGCCTTCAAGAACACGCTGCGTAGGTTGGGCAATCATAACCTGTTGTTGTTCATCATCGGGTCGTTGGCTTTGGGGCGAATGAAAGGCAGACATCGGTAACCAGAACACGTTTCACAGGCAGCACTCCATGCAAAGAAGGCTCGGCCGCAAACGTTTTATCGGAAGCCAGAAATCTGAACTGATCTATGCAGTGCTCTATGTCCTTTAGACGCATCTTTACATGTCTTCAAGACCTGCAACTGCTGTCAGCCAAAGCATGCTACATCCAAACAGCCGTATCACATGTTCGGACATGGGCTTCAACATATTGTTAATTATTTAGGTCCCTGCATTCGTACATTTAGCGAAGGAAGCCGAGGTTCTCCGCTTGTAGGATCGAACCAAGAGGCTTCACTTACGACCGTCTAATCCCCTAAACTTAAACCCAAGCGCAGGACTGCCCCCCGAATAATGTATAGTTCCCCCCTCTACAACTATCTAAAGTATTCGGTACAATATATCCCCCTAAGCCCTCAACCCTCAACCGCAGCTTGGAGGTCCATGTGTAGTTATAAGTGGGGATATAAGTCACCTAATACGGGTTATAAGTAGAGTTACCCTACTTATAGCCCTACTTATAACTACCCTAAACCCTAATAAGCATTTTTGGACTCCCCGCCGCCTCTTTGAGCACCTGAACTGTCCGAATGGCTGCCTCGCGCAGGCGGTTGTCATGTTACAGCCAGCTGGCGATTGGGAGCTGTTTGATGACACGGGAGCTTTTGAACCTGGAGAGCGCAGAAATTTCCATAAAGCCCCTGTTGTGAGGAAGGCTGGACCTCTTAGGAATCGTCCTTCAGGTTTCTGTGAGTCGCTTTCTTTCTGCATCTTGGAGGCCAGTAGTTTCGAAAGGAGAGCCATCTGCAAGTCAGCCCGGTACTTCCTTCCGGAGAGCGAAGCTCTGGAGATTGCTGTTGAGGCCGCTGAGCCCTCTAAATTGTGCAGAGGTGCTGGTCGTCCCCCTATCATAAACCCTGATGGTAGGGAGTGGATACGACAAGGCTTCCAGCTTTCGACCTAGCCGGCTCTTCTAATTACAGCATGTTTTTGTCAGCCTAAGGGCTGAGGCACGTCCGACGGGACTTCGTCCGCTTGCTTGCTAATCCCTAAACCCTATAACCCTGTAGATCCCTTTAAGGGAACCCTACTTATAACCCCACTTCTAACTACCCATGAGCCTCCATGAGGCGCCCCAGCAGCAAGCCCACGGCGCCCTGGTCGCAGCCCTCGGGGCAGCTGGGCGCTGGGAGCGCGCGCCCTGCTCTCGGAAGGGTTTAGGGTTTAGGGTTTAGGGTTTAGGGTTTAGGGTCTATTCCAGTATGGTAACTGACACTAACCCTCAACCCTACTTGGAGGTTCATGGTTTGTTATAAGTGGGGTTATAATAGTCCCCTAAGATGGTTTATAAGTTTCGTTATCCTGCATATGACTCTACATATAACTACCCATGAACCTCCCAGTACTTCTACCTATAGTCTCCGTGGTCGCTCCTTTTTCGGATTTAATGTTAAGAATCCTAAAAGGTACTACAATAGAGACTATAGGTAAACGCCTGAGCCCGTAGTGGGCTTTTCGAAGCATAGATCCATGCAGTCGCAAAATGCGGCCTGCAAACAAACACCTAAATTATAATTCCAAAACCCTGGTGCAGCCAAGGCTCTCTCTCTCTCTCTCTCTCTCGCCTTGCTGCTTCTTTTTGTTTGCGGATTTTCGCGGGAAATTAGTGTTCTTGAGGTTGGCGTTTGGCCATCCGCAAAGTAACCAGAGAACTTTGCCGGGGCCTGTTCGATTCTTGAGGCTGAGGCAAAATAATGCCCAAGCTTATACTCACTAAAAGGGGAGTTCATTCCGAATTAATTAGTTGCAGACCGAGCATTCATAGAACCCCTAGAAGCCCTACTGTGATCAGGCCATGCAAAGATTTTTGTAACACCTATATTACCTTTGCGCCGCCGCCACCGTAGTAAGTAGTAATAAGTCGTAAAACACTACAAACCCGTCTCTACCCAAGCCGCCCAGGGCCAAAATCTCCCTGCTACATTGGAACTTTGGAGGTTTAGGGCCTTAACTTCGGGGTCGGGTAACTTGGGATTTGTGGGCTTGCGACTTGGGATTCGCTGGGGCCAGGGCTTTAGGTCAGGGTTTAGGATTTTGGGCTTCCTCCTGGAAGCTCTGAGCCCCCAAGTGCCCGGAACCAGAACTCTTCTCTGACTCCCTGGGTCCAACCCTGCATTACCTTAAGGACCCTAAACTATGGGATTTCTGGTATATTACTTATTATGGGTGATGCAGGATTTATATCTTCAACCGAAGAACTGACAGTGCGACAGGCTGCAGCCCAAAGAGCCCTGACCTCTGGTTCCCTTCAACCCGGAAGCCCTGAAGCCTCAACGTTGAACCGTTTTGCCGAATCCAAGAAGAGGCTTTAAAGAACCCAAACCTAGACTAGAGCCTTCTTTGAGCCCTGAAGCATTAGGCCCTACCCAGAGGCCCCAAAGTAGTTCCTTTTTGGGGGTTCGTATATAGACTCCTATAAGGTAGTCCCAGAAAGGAACTACTATGGGGCCTAGAGCCCTAAACTCGCATTCCCATGGCTTTCAGCTCCTGAGGCTCGTCGTTTTCGGGGAGACGGTGGAGAAAGGGCTGGACATGGATGTAGGGCACCCCAGTTCAGGGAGATCATGGGTTTATCGGGGAGATCATGGGTTTTTAGGTTGAGGGTTTAGGGTTTAGGGCTTTAGGTTGTGAGGGTCTAGGGTTTAGTGTTTTAGGGTTTAGGGTTTAGGGTTTTAGGTTGTGAGGGTCTAGGGTTTAGGGTTTTAGGGTTTAGGGTTTTAGGGTTTAGGGTTTAGGGTTCGCCAGCGTAGATTTTGGACTGCGCAACGTGCCCCAGTCACTTTTGCCAGAGCGAAGCGTTACCTGTTTTTGTTACAGGGATTGCGTCTTGGACGCTACACTTTAAATCTATTTTCTCGCTTTAGTGTTTGCGGTGCCCTTCAGCTCTTTCCCAAAGGGTCCTATGTACTGTTCTGGTGGATACTTCCCAAAGTCATAATAGTAGTTCCGAATATGGAAACCCTACATTCTAGTACAGTAGAAGCCAGAAAGTTGGAATATCATTATTGTAAACCCTTCATGGTATATTATAAGGTATCCTACCCTGAAACCATATTCCAACTTTCTGGAGTTCCCTTTATATCGGTACATAGGACCCTTTGGGTTTCAGCCAGCTCGAGCCCAGGTTCCGGCTCGAAGCTCTGAGGGCTCCTAGCCAAGCCCATATCTCTTTGTTTTTTGGCCCCGGGCCTTAAGTCTAGCTCTCAATCTTCAATCTTGGAGCACGGTTCTTTTGAGTCCTAAACCTCGATTTTGGAGCACCGGTCCCTAATTTTTGAACCCAAACCGCAATTTTAGGTACCAAACCTTAATTTTAAAGCCCCAGTCCTCAATTTTAGGTTCCAAATTTTAATTTTAGAACCCTGCGCTTAGTTTTAGGTCCCAAACCGTAGAAATTAATTCCAAACCTTAGATTTTGATCACCTGTTTTTAGTTGTAGAGCACGGGTCCTTGATAAGAAATCACACGCCGCAATTTTAAGCTCTTAAAACTTGATTTTAAAGTTTCGGTCCTTGGGTTTAGGTCCCAAACTTCAATTTTAGAGCCAGGTCCTTAATTTTAGGTCCCAAACTGTAACTTTAAGTCCCAAGCCTTCATTTTAGAGCCCTGGCCTTTTCGCGTACCCTGGCGCGAATACGGTGTTTGCGAGGAGAACTGTTCCACAGCCTCCCCCGAATCCCGCTTTGATTACAGGCGGGCCTCGTGGTAACAATCCTGGTTTGTTTGATTCAGATGCAGGAATTGCCGAGTGGGCATGTGCAAATCTTAATGCGAACGAGAAATGATCCGTGCGAAAGCCTGAGTCCTCGCCAGATCTCAATTCTGAAGACGCACCTTGGCAGGGCACAGGGCCACGGTCACACGGTGGGAGGTCATCTTCTCTGGCCAGGTTGTTTCGTTACACAAGATTCACGCACATCATCGTGCTTGGCAGGACCGGACGATCAACGGGTTCCCAAATTTTCTAGAGGTTTAGGGGTTTAGGGGTTTCTGGTTGATGGCGTTTGGGGGTTCAGGGTGTATGAGGGAGGGTTCTGGGTTTAGCGGTGTGGGAGTGCGTGAGAGTGAGTGGCTTGGGGTTTTGCTGAAGCTCCAGGGTTCAGGGATTTGTTCGCGACTTTTGGTTTAGGGTTATGTTATTAAACTCAAGAACTAAGGGTTAACCCAGGGCTACGTAGGAAGGTCTTAAGGTGTCGGGCTTAGTATGTTGGGGTAGAGGCAGTGTGCGCAGTTCAAAACGCAAGTCTGACCCACAGCAGCAAACATTGGATTTCCTGTATGGCATCACAACTGCAAACACTAAGCGTGAATCTTAAAGGCCCTGCATCCTAAACCTAAGCCCTATAATCCCTGATTCTGAAACAGGTGGCTGCCTACAACTCTATGATCACGGCGGCAGAGTTTTCGAAGAAATGGCCTTGGGCCCTTCACTTCCTGCAGGTGGGTTCGAGGTTTAGACTTTTTTGAAGGGAGAGAGCGCCTAGGGTTTGGGTTCTGCCCTCAAGCTACAATCACCGAGTCTCTGCGAGGGGCACAGCCCAAAGCCCTAAACCCCTTTGTGCGCGTGTGTTTCGTTGTCTCTCTGTCCTTCGCTCAGAGCTCCATTTCCAACCCGCCTTGTACCCAGTGCGCGGCTCGAAAGCCCTTTCAGAGCCTAAACCCTAAACCCTAAACCCTAAACCCTAAACCCTTAAACTCAACCCCCCCGAAACCCCCGAAATCCGAAACACTTTTTTCCAGCCTGAAGCCCAAGCTCGAATCCCCAAAACCTCAGGTTCCAAACCCCTAAAGCCCAAGAAAAACCCAAAAATCCGGAGCCGGAGCTTCCATGGCCTGAAGTCCCAGGAGATGAGAGAGGAGGAAGTCCAGCGGAAGCCCAAGATCTTATGAGCTCAGGGTATCAGGTGTGGGGGGTTTAGGGTTTAGGGGTTTAGGGGTTTAGGGTTTAGGGTGTGGAGGAGATTTTCGAGTTTAGATTTTAGATTCAGGGTTTACATAGGGGCGTTGCTGATGAGTGCTGCACCCCCTGTGAGTCCTGAGTCATATCCCGACGAAAGCCGCTGCGCCCAAGCCTCAGAAAGAGGTCGGAATTATGATTAGTATCCCCTTATGGTCTCTTTACTTGTCCATACTCGAATCTCGAATATACCCCAAATCTCTACCCCACTCCTATCCTCATTCTTCGATAATGCCCTTTGTATTTGTCCCTGAACCCTGGGCCAAGCTATTTTTCGCTCGCTGGCGCTTCAACTCGACGAGTTTCGATGGAGAGGAAGTGTGGGTTATATACTGCAAGAATTCCGAAAATATTGGTACCATATTTTGTAGTCCCTATAATAAGGATCCTACCATTTAGGGTACCATATTAGGGTCCCCTATTTTCAGAAGGGCCTCTTCCAGGGTTCTACATGGGTGCTGCAGGGGTTTAGGGTTTGTGAGGTTGAGGGTTCAGCCTTCAAGGCAAACTTTCCGGTCAGTTCAGGCGACTTAAGCGCTGAGACCGTCCATTCGGTACCCTGCAAGGGCATAACTCTGCATTCTTGTTGCCAGACCTGGGCGACTCTTTCCGGAAAACTACGTGCATTTACATAGCAGTCCTTGTGATTCTGGCCAAGCTTTGCAATGCTGGTCTGACCGTATCTGAGCTTTCGCTTTTGCCAAGCAGTCGCTCGTCAATGCATCGGACAACTAGGTTCAGCACATTTCGCGTCGAACAGCCTTTGCCCAGGGCTTTATGAAGCCACGAAGCCATGAGGTCTGAATGCAACCTAGTACAGCCAGAAGCAGAAATCCCCCAATGCCCAAAACCCCAAACCCTGAATCCGAAAAGCCCCGAAGGCCACATGATCTTTTTGAGCCCCCTGAACCCTAAACCCCTAACCCTAAACCCCTAAACCCTAAAAAGAAACGCTAAACCCCTAAACCCCTAAACCCTAACCTCCTAACCCCTAAACCCCGAAACCCTACCTTATAAACCCTATGAGCCCTATAAACCCGATAAACCCTATAAACCCTATAATCCCTATAAGCCCTATAAACCCCTAAACAAGGCTTACGCAATCCCAGAAGCCCCACCTGGAGGGTCGGGGGACTTAGTAAGTAGGTAGTAAGTAGACTTATAAGTACCCTAAAAGGGACCCTAATTGGGGTTATGGTACTTATAAGTCCCTAAAATAACCACTTACTAAGTCCCCCGACCCTCCAAGCAAGATCCGCGGGACCCCAGGCCCGACACCGCTTCCTACAACTCCGCCATCTCCGCTTCCGTCGGCCCTTCGGGTCTTTCCCTAGGGATCTAAGGACTCATATATTAAGGCTTTTGGGCCCAAAGACCATACTATATATGGCTTTTGGGCTATTTTGATCCCTAGGGTTTGAGCAGAGCAAGGTTTTGGGGTTTTGGGTTTGGGGTTTAGGGTTTGGAGTTCGGGGGTTTGGGGTTTAGGGTTTAGGGTTTTGGGGTTTAGGCCTCGTAGTTGCATCATACCGATTTTTGCAAGTACTTTTAGTGGTTGACTCTGTGAAACCTGAAACTTGGCTACGTCCAGGCCTTGCTTGGGCCTTGAACCGGAGACCGTGAACCCTACAACCCCAAACCCCTGGCTCCAAACCCCGAGCCCTAAACCCTCGACTCCCTAAACCCTGAAAACCCGTAGACACCAGAAACCCCTACACCTTTAAACTCTTAAACCACGTAAACCCCCTAAACCCCCTAAAGCCTTAAACCCCAAATTTCTGGTAGTATAGGGGCTTCGACAATTAGATAGGGTTTGGGGGGTATAGTATACCATCATCAGAATGAGGGGCCCCCCCCAAACCTTCGTCCAATTATTCAGGCCCCTGTACCAAATCCTCATAACACCCCTTATTATGGCAGCTCTTATAGACTCCTTTAAAGGAATTATGTTGGCCCCTATACTGAATCCTCATAATACACCTTACTATGGTAGCCCTTGTAGAGTCATTTGAAGGAGCCCTTACAGGAACCCTATTCCAACTAGTACGGCTCCTGTACTTTATACTTATCATGGCCCTTATAGTAGCCCATAAAGGCCCCTTTACAGGTGCCCTTCAAGGAACCCCTCTAGATCCCTTTTAAAGGAACCCTACTCTAATTATTAAGGCCCTTATACTTTATAAAAGCCTTTGTAGTAGCCGTTATAAACCCCTTTACAGGGACCCATAAAGGAACCCCTTTAGATCCAGGAAAAGTAACCCTATGCTAATACATAAAAAGGCGCCTACATTGGAGGCTTCGTTTTGTCAATCGCCTGAGTGCTGTTTTGCCGGGGCTTTAAAGGGATCTAAAAGGGCTCCCTTTAAAAGGGATCTATAGGGCTTAGAGTTTAGGGTTTCGGGCTTAAGGTTTAGGGCTTTAGGGTTTAGGGGTTCAGGGGTTTAGGGTTTAGGCTTGAAGGTATTTCGTTATTTAGGGTTCAGGGTTTCGGGCTTCAGGAGTATGTTCGGTTTAGGGTTTAGGGCTTAAGGTCTGCACAATTGGGGCCGGAATAATTTCTACTACCATGTTGGATGCTTCTTTACTATGATTATGGTACAATGTCTATTTCATAGGGTCTATAGTTTACAGTCTGGGTCCCAGGGGACACTGTTGGAAGTTCCAGGGCATGAGTGGTCCAGGATTCCCTAGGATTTGCTTGGGTCTGGAGTACATATCTTAGTGCGAGCTTGCTGAAGAGCCTACATAACAGGGCCTTGTAGCCTTCCCTGCCGCATGATCTCGCCATTCTGACACTCCCTCAATCCCGCCTCCTTGGCGGGCTTTGGGGATGCGGAGCTTTGGGGTGTAGGGGGCGTATGGCACTTGACATTGAAGGCCCTGAATATCACCCCAAGGGCGGGGGCAGCACCCAGCCTGAATCTCCGTACCCTTCCAGGGCTTGAGTCCTCGGCCCTGCCTGTGGCCCCAATATCTATATCCACATCTAGATCTGCATCCAGAGAGAGAGAAAGAGAGAGAGAGAGAGAGAGAGAGAGAGAGAGAGACAGAGAGAGTGAGAGAGCGAGAGTGAGAGTGAGAGCGAGAGTGAGAGCGAGAGCGAGAGCGCGCTGAGCAAGAGCAGCAGTGCAGGCTGGTAGGCCAGAGTTCTGCTTGTTACTAGGATCGCAAGTGTCGGTGCTGAACTTGGTCGTCTCGGATGGTGCCGCGTTCACTCAGGTGGTGCCGTGGCGCGACTTGGCCGTGCAGTTGGCGAGGAGGCTGAACTTTCTGCACCAGCGATCTTTACAAGGCTGAAGCTGTCCGTCTTTCGAGCGGTTGCTCCAAAGCCTGCGAGGGTGCAAGCTTTTCGCGTGCTGCACTCGTCGGGGGACTCTCGAGTTGATGTGTTGCCGCCCGGCCCACTGGCGCTCAACTTGAACATGAACTTGTTTGAAGGTCAAGTGGAGGCTCTCTGCAGCATGCCAGTCCCCAGCACTGTGGCTGTTTGTGGAACAGTCCAGAACTTGAATCGGCCGGATGTCACTTTTGACTTCACGGACTCCTCCGGTGCCAGTGACGCGTCGGTCGCGATGGGCGAGAACGCGCAGCTGCTGGAGCATGGTGTCCTGATTCAATGCAAGGCAGCTGCAAGAGCAGATGCGTGTCGGTGTTGAGGATTTTTCGATGGACGGGTTGGTGGAGGCTCGCTAATGTAGTCGGGGTGGAATTTCGAAGATAGCCGAACCCTGAACCCTATAGTGGGCTATATACTGGGTATATAATAGCTATATTAAGGGTATATACCTAGGGGTCCTTATTAACCTGAGCCCTAAACTTAAAGCCCTGAACCCGAGCGCCAGGCGAAGAGCGGGAAATGGCGAGTCGCCGTCGCACTGCTGCATGACATGCAGGACATCAGGGGCGGGGATTATATAGGGGTTTAGTCCTCAAAGTTTGAGCGTCGGATTGTAGGCTTGCAGCTAAAGGGGTTGAGGGTTCAAGGAGTTTCGTTTAAGGCTCAGGGCTTACAGGGTTCGGGATTTAGGGTCCTGGGCAAGGAGAGTAAAAACAGTAGGGGGCTTGTAGGGCTTCAGATTGCAGGTTTCAGGTCCTGCAGTTTTGGGGTTTAGGGTTCAGGGTGTAGAGCTTAGGGTTAAAAGGCTGAAGGTCTACAAGGTACTGGGTTTTCGATGCTCGGTTTCAGGGAGGGTATGCGCCAAAGAAGTCTTTTACTTTCCGACCCTCCCAGAGGTCGTAGGATCTCGAGGTGGAAGGTTGAAGGTCGAGGGCTTGTGGCCGTAGCTTTAGAGATTTAGGGCTCAACATATAAGTTCAACACGACAACTTTAGGGATCTTGGGTTTCGCATGTAGGTTAGCCCCAGGCTTCATGACGAGGGGCCTGACCATCGTATAGCTTGACAGCACAGGAGGGCGAGTTTCCCAAAGCTCTCGTCGATGGGTCTGGTGGCCAAAGTTCAGGGTGCCCTCAAGACCCCACACGACAAGGGGTTTCAAGACTTCGGGCTTTATGACTTCATTTCTGGTTTAGTATATTGATGACAACTCCCGCGCCTGGGGCATGAGCTAAAGACGATATTGCAGGGGCGGGTGGTACCTTAAGCCCATTGCGACCAACCCCTAGATCCTAAACCCTAAGCCCCTACATCCTGAACCCTAAAACCTAACGTCCGAAACCTTTGCACCTCAAAAACCCCTCGGACTCGAACAATCTGCTGCATGTGCTTTTCGGTTCGATTGCAGGTAGGCTGAGTTATCGGCGGCTGCGCAACTGAAACATGAAGTACAAGCTACAGTCGGGACAAGAACAGTTGAAGCCTTGGAACCCAGAATGAGCGGCAACTTGCAAACAATGCGCCATCAACTTCAATTCTTGAGCCATGAGCAGCTAGCCTTACGTCCAAGAGCAAACCTTCGCCCCATACTTGGCAAGCACAAATAACTGCCCGACAAGAACCGAGCCAGCCGACCATAGGTGTTCCCACCCCAGAGAGGTCGTCGACAGCAGAGGATGGTAAGTACATCATGCATCGTGCAATGACACCATTTCAGTGAAGATGGCTGTGGTGTTGCTGAAGCGATAGCAGCGCATTCATCCATCCATCATCCGTCCTCACATGCATGCACATGTGCTTACAATGTCGAGCTACCTACCTATCTCTTTTGCTATGGATTTTTCTGTCTACCTAACCAAATCTGACCAACTATCTAGCTATCTAAGCAACTTCTGTCTGCTGTCTGTCGCTCTGTCTGGTAGTCTTTCTGGCTGTCCGCCTGTCATACGGAACCATACGCAGTTATGAGACATAACCAAACAGATTCATGCACGCAAGCATGCGTGCAAAAACACATGCATCTACTTCATACATAGATGTAGCACGTACATACATGCATACATACCTACGTACATACATACATACATACATGTTACATTAAATATATATGTATATATATATACACACATGTACATGTACATGTACATGTACATGTACATGTATATGTATTCGTATATGTATATGTTCATGTGTATGTATATGTATATGCATATGTATATGCATATGTATATGCATATGTACATGTATATGTATATCTGTGGATATAATTATGTATATGTGTACATATATATATATATATACATATACACATGAACATACTTTCATTGTACTAGAGTTTCCTTTTTGAAGGACCGGAGACCCACGTCAGAGACGCGACCCTGAGCACGCAACGCTACAAACCGTTGCATGACTGAGGGACAAGGATCCGTAATTTCCACATGGCAAACCTCAAACCCTTAGTCGATGGTGTTCATAAACAACAAAGAAGCTGCGACGACCTCCAACATGCGTGGAGCGCATTGAGAGGGACCCGAACGTGTGACTGATCGACCATGCCGAAACCTCCTCGACCCTGCAACTGAGGATGATGGCCACCTCTATAATTCGGGTCTTCAGCTCTATTTAATCTAGCTGACATCAACACCCGGGTCCCTTCAGTCACGGGGTGACGCTATGGGCAATGTGCCGGGCTGCGATGAGAAGGCGCCAGGGTCTGCAGAATTTGGAGGCCCTAACCCCGTATTTGATTGCGACTTGTCCCTCCATGTTATCAAAACTGACTCGCACTTCGGGGAGTTGAGGTGTTGACTGCAACAGCTGACATCCCTAAACCCCTACAAGTAAGCCCGAAACCGCTAAGCCCTAAGCTCCAAACCCTAAACCCCCAAAGCCCTAAATCCAAAACCCCTAAACCCTAAACCCTAAACCCTAAGCCCTAAGCCCTAAGCTCTAAGCTCTAGAATTTACATGTCGGCCCTGAAGGGCT
Source organism: Symbiodinium sp. CCMP2592 (assembly GCA_905221615.1). NCBI lineage: Eukaryota > Dinophyceae > Suessiales > Symbiodiniaceae > Symbiodinium > Symbiodinium sp. CCMP2592. The sequence goes on from CAJNDT010002802.1 coordinate 557,055, forward strand.
CGGCACCTTGTGCGCCGGCCGGCCAAGAAGACGCTGATTTCGCTCTTGAGGCCGGTCCCACGCTCGTTACTTCTATATGTATCTATATGTATCTCTATATATATATATATATATGTATACTTTTTTATACATTATATAGAAATACTATTTCTATAATATAATTTGATATAAGAGTGTAAATATGTGTATATGTATAGACAGCTAGGCAGATAGATCGATAGATGGAGTGCTAGATGGGGCTTAGCGCTTGTGGCTCAATTGGATATGGTTGGTCTTGATTTGTTTAACCTGGCTGATTTCAGAGATCGCCTAGCTTCGGTATCGGTTTCATTTGTTATTCTGGGGACTTTATCTCCAGGGTTCAGGTTTGAGGTTCAAGTTCACAAGCATATCCCCTTACAGTCCATTCTAGTTATACTGTTATACTGCAATACACCACACAACACTGTTTGCGTATCAAGCCCCGATACTGATGTATTGATACATGCCGTGCTCTTTGGTGTCCTTGTGGCCCAACAAGTCTATTTGCTGTTCCTCACAGGTTCGACTGCTTGGATCAGAAATGTGTCTATCTTACATCGAAGAAGCCTTGAGGGGGCTAAACCCTAAACCCTAAACCCTAAACCCCTAAACCCCTAAACCCTAATCCCTGAACCCTAAACCCTAATCCCTGCACCCTAAACCCTGAACCCTAAACCAAATTTTACAACGTTTTTGTCGCGGGTTTTTGGGGTCGCCATGACGTATAGCATAATGGTGGGATCCAAGGAGGTTTGCAAAAACAACCTAGCTTGCAGAACGCTGCACCCTCCTTTGCCTTGACATATGAGGACTATTATTCTTCTTAGCCTCAGAGCTCTTCTGCCTGTTGATATTTTATTATTGCTGTTATTACTCTGAGTGTCATGACTAGTTGTAATTCTAAACCATTTCTGACACTAGTCATAATATTCGAAGGATGAGAAGTCCTGGGAGATACCCGTCCTGGGTTCCCCGTTTAATTTACAGGAGTCGTCGCAGTGCCGCGCTTGAAGGCCTTCTGATTGCCATTGTAGCTTTTGTCTTCTCCGACTGGTGTTATCTATATGACAGTTGTCATCATTTTGTTTCGCTATTTTTCGATGTTGAACTCAACTTGTTCCGCACTGCTGTCTCCGAGGCGGCCAGTTGGGCCAAGCTCGAGGCTGTCGCGGTGGAGCCGGGCGACAAGCTGGTTCGAGTCAGCCATTCCGAGGCAGTCGCGGTTGACCTCGGCGACAAGCCGATTCGAGTAAGCCAGGCCTGTGAGGGGAAGAGAGACCAGAAGCACGGTTTTTGTTTAGGGTGATTTTGGGTTACTTTACTGTTTAGGTTTAGGCTGAAGCCAACCCTTCATCCCTACCTGATACCCCGAGCCCAGGCCCGTTATCGTAACCTTTCAGGGTTTAGGTTTAGGGTGGTAGGGTTAAGAGATTAGGTCAGCAGGTCAGCACCCGGGTTTAGGTTCTACTGGACGGGAGAAGCGATGTTTATGAGACTGGACATCGATGGCAGCTTGCATACTACTACTAGCATGTATGTGTGCATTCGTATCTGTTCATGCACGACTAAGCTGCTTTGCTTGCCGGGCAAATGCTGAGCTCCTAACATACTTGGAGGTTCATGGGTAGTAGAGTAATTATACTTGGGCCTTATAACCCCCACTTATAACTGCTGAACACCCAAGTAGCCAAAGCTGCATTCCGAAATCATTGCATCCCTGAAGCACGCAAGCAGGGGTTGCTGTTAGGAGGTCCATGGAGAAAGGACCCAACTTGAGAGACAGAGAGAGACACAGAGAGAGTGAGAATGAGAGTGAGAGTGAGAGAGAGTGGGAGAGAGTGAGAGAGAGTGAGAGAGAGTGAGAGAGAGAGAGAGAGAGAGAGAGAGAGAGAGAGAGAGAGAGAGAGAGAGAGAGAGTGCGTGGGAAAACGCTCGTTTGCATGGGGGTCTCCTAAAAAATTGGGGTGGCACCAACTCGGCATGAAAGCCGCAGGGGCGCGGAGATGAGGCTGGGGTTGTGTCATCGTTCTAGTGTTCGGGGGTGCCAACCCAGAAACACAGAGCAAGCCGTGCAGTCGTTGCCGTAGTCATGAGGGACCCCCAAAGCCGGCCGCTTAATAAAACCAAAAGCGGTCGGGCGGGCCAAGAGCCTGCGGGTCACGACGTGACCCCTAAGCCCGGCAGAAAGAAAGAGAGAGAGAGAGAGAGTGTGTGTGTGTGTGTACTGATACCTGTTGATGATATAAATCCTGCATTACCTTAAGGACCCTAAACTATGGGATTTATGGTATATTCCTTATTATGGGTAACATCAACAGTAGGGGACCCTAATCTAGCACCCTAAATTGTAGGATCCTTGCTATAAGGACCCCCAAATAAGGTATCCCCAATTTTCGGAAACTCCCACATGAACCCATCAACCTAAACCCTAAACCCTAAACCCTAAACCCCATTAGGGCCTTGAGAGCAACGGATCTCTGGGGGCCACCTCGGATGTCTCGCCGGAGCTGAGCCAGGTCGGGGATGCCTTGGTTTTGGCTTTGGGGTTTAGGGTTTAGGGGCCTAGGGTTTGGGGTTTAGGGGCTTAGGGTTTAGGGTTTAGGGGCTTTGGGTTTGGAGTTTAGGGCTTAGGGTTTGGGGAAGGACTTTGATGGAATTGTCCAGATTTCTGTACGAATTGATACGGGTTTTGGATTTTTGTGGTGGGATTTTGGTGGTCTGAGGCAATGGGAATATGGTGTTGCCAGTCCGGTTTTGCGGTTGTTTGGAAGGTTGCGTGCTCTAAGGGGGCTTGTGTTACTTATATAACTGGGTGTTGGCACTTGCCGGGTTATCTAGCGGGGTGCGCAGTGGAGAAATTGTTGTTTTTTTTGGGTCAGGCTTTCGGTGCCTCAGAGGGCAAACTTCGAAGGCATGCGGGGCTGTCCCGCGCCAAACTCTAGACTCTATAGACTTTGTATGCCTCGGCCTCGACATGGATCTAGCTCGGTGTTTCCATCCCAGCGTTTCGAACCTGAGCTGTAAGGCACTGTAAGGCAATGAGAGAGAAGTCCCTGTAATCAGAGACAACACCAAAGGCTTGGGAACCCAAAGCGTGCAACCGGATCTAGCCGAAATGCGCATAAGCATGCGTTTGATCCTGTAGCTTCTGTGAGAATCCAGTGAAGTTTCAGACCTCATAGATCTCACAATGCCCAGCCGATGAAGCGAGAACTCCGTCCAAAACCCACAGACCCTGTTAGACCTGAGCGGGATATCTAAAGCGGCAGGTGACTCCCAACCATAGCAGCGTTCTGTCCGTTCGAAACGTGATGAACGAGCCCAGCCAGGCCGGAAGTACAGGGACAGTTCTCTAGTCCTTGTTTTTAAGGGCGCCGTTGCATGTCGGGGACCCACAAAGAGCCCACAAATTAGAGAACTACCCACATGCTGCCGGGGAGTTGCATGAAGGTTCATGGGAATGATTAGGTTTCATCACATTGTTCAGGGCAATTGTCGTACTGCGCCCCCTAAACCCTAAACCTTCACTCCGCAACCCCGACCCGTAAACCCCAACTCCGAAACCCTAAAGGGAACTCCAGAAAGTTGGAATATGGTTTCAGGGTAGGATACCCTATAATTTACCATAAAGGGTTTGTGATAATCATATTCCAACTTTCTGGCTTTTACCCTAAAACCTTATCGGACAAGCTTCAGGCCTAGACTTTAGCTTTCAGGACCTAAGCATTGAGGTTTTCGAAGGGAATATGCGGTTTAGGGTTTGGGGTTCAGGGTTTCCGAACCCTGAGGTTTAGTTCGGGTTTGGAGCTTAGCACTTGGGCTGATGCCAAAAATTTTAAGCTGCTAAGCCTCAGAACCTGTCCTCAACCTTCAAGCCTTGACCCAGTGTCTGAAGCCTGTTATTGTTGCCGTTGTGGTCGGTCAGTCAGCCTGTCAGTCAGTCAGTCAGTCAGTCAGTCAGACAGACAGGCAAGTCAGCCAGCGAGACAGTCAGTGAGTTTGTTTGTTTGTGTGTTCGTCGTGTTGGTGTGTGTGTGTGTGTATGTATATGTATTTCAAAGCGGACACATGCTTAGACACAGGCTTGTGTTATGTTGACATACCTGTATGGATGGCATTTAAGTATCTACATTCTCTTCTAGGTAGCCTGATCGTTGGTTGCGCTGGCCTCGTCCATATAGAAACGCAATCCCGATTTTTCAGAAACAAAGACAAGCTATGCATCCGCATGAAGCCCTAAACCCTAGAACTGTAAACCCTAGAAAGAACCCTAAACCGTAAACCTTGAACCCCAAGAGCCCTAAACTCTAGAACGCTAAAACCCTAAAGGGGTGGCGTCGCAACTCGAGCCTGGCTTCACGGCGCAACTCGAGCCTGCCCTCACGGCACAACTCTTCCTTCAGCGAGGCTGGTTTAGGTTCTTGGGTTCAGGGTTAAAGTTGTTTGGGTTTGGAGTTTCGGGCTTTGAGCCATGGGTTTCGACTTCAATTAGTGTTTAGGGTAAAAGCCAGAAAGTTGGAATATGATTATCACAAACCCTTTATGGTAAATTATAGGGTATCCTACCCTGAAACCATATTCCAACTTTCTGGCTTCTACTGTAACCCCTAAACGTCTCTGGCTTCAGGGCGACTCCCGGCCTTCAGGCTTACCATTCCGTGAGTGGCCTCGGGTCCTTGTTTTTGCCGTCTTATCCAGCGAAGTTCTTCCGACAAGCACGGTGTACAAATGGGAGTTTCCGAAAATTAGGGGTACCATATTTGGGGGTCCTTATAATAAGGATCCTACTATTTGGGGTACTATAGTAGGGTCCCCTATTTTCGGAAACTCCCAAATGGGTGGTTGTCAATATTAAGGTCTACCCTACCCCACCCTACCCTACCCGACCGGACCCGACCCACCCTAGCCTAGCCTACCATACCCCCTTTTTGGGTACCCTAAATAATAGGTGCCGTATATAACAAGGACCCTAAATTGGAGCCTAATTTTGACAACTACCCAAATGCTGAAGACGGTGTAGAATTCGGAGATCCGGCCCATCTCCGAACCCTGGGCTTCGAAGTACCATACTTTAATACTTTCTCAGGGGACCTGTTACTTAAAGGGAACCATTATGAAATAAACGTCTATACTTTGTCTCCCTGGTAACTTCAAAGCCCAGAAGCCTGTCTACCAAAACGCACGCGAGAACCTAAAGCCCACAAGCCTTGATCAAAGGGGAGGCACTTCGACGATAGCATGCTGGGTGGCGTCGACAGCATGCTGGGTAGCGTCGACAACGAGCTGAGCCAGGCCAACCTTGCCTAAACCCGGCAAGTTTAGGCTTAAGTGCTTCAGGGTTTAAGTTTTTGGTTTCGGAATTGTGGTCTACGGGTTTTTAGGAATGCTTTGTCTTCCAAAACAAAAGCTCAGAAGCCTGGGCCCTGACTTTGGGCCCTAAACCCTGAATCCTAAACCCTAAACCCCAATCCGCCGAATCGAAGCCAACATTTAACAAAGAGGTGAAGTGTTTCCAAAACATAAGACGCCAGAGCCTTGAACCATGCAAAATGTAGCAGCCTCAATCCTCAGCTTAAGCTTCAGGAAGCCCTAAGCCCTAAACCCTAAAACCCTAAAACCCTAAACATATAGGGGTGTTTGAAGTGATCTGGG
>CAJNDT010002802.1:567727-717727 GCA_905221615.1 Symbiodinium sp. CCMP2592
AAACCCAAGACATTTCCTCTATAGTCACCACATTTTTGTACTATTGCCGAAAACTCTGTTCTCGTTCTAGCTGAATCACTGAGGCGCTTATACTCAACTCCCGAAGGTAAACCAGTGTTACAAGCCTGTAAATGCCCTGCGAACACACACACACACACCCACCCACCCACCCACCCACCCACCCACCCACCCACCCACCCACCCACCCACGCACGCACGCACGCACGCACGCACGCACGCACGCACGCACGCACGCACGCACGCACGCACGCACGCACGCACGCACGCACGCACGCACGCACGCACGCACGCACGCACGCACGCACGCACGCACGCACGCACGCACGCACGCACGCACGCACGCACGCACGCACGCACGCACGCACGCACGCACGCACGCACGCACGCACGCACGCACGCACGCACGCACGCACGCACGCACGCACGCACGCACGCACGCACGCACGCACGCACGCACGCACGCACGCACGCACGCACGCACGCACGCACGCACGCACGCACGCACGCACGCACGCACGCACGCACGACGCACACCACACGCACACCCACACGCACACCCACACGCGCGCACACACACACACACATGAAAACCCCTGTTTCAGCAAAGCATAGACAGGGCAACGAAGTACACACACCTTAGCCCTCTAATGTAGACCCCCTGACTCACAGCAAGCCACATAAAGGGAGAGGGCTTTGTGAGTCAGAGGTCCGCAACAAACTAAATCCTAGACCTTAAACCCTACACCTTAAACCCTAAAACCATACAAACCCTAAACCCCTACTCCTGCAATATAGTATGGCTTCGGTTTGCAGGAGCAAGACGGAAAGGCACAAGTCGCAGCGTTACTCTCAGGTGGACGAGGCATCCTATAGATGGCATGGTAAAACCCTAAACCCTAAACCCAGAGCTGTTTTTGTAATTTTTGTCAGTGTTTTTGAGCTCTGGGTTGTTTTCGCGATGGTTATGTAGATTCGTTGTTGTTGTTGTTGCGCTTTGGGGGTTTCTGCGCATTGGGCTTCTTTAGCGGCTCTGGGGGGTGGCGATAGTTGATAGTTGTTGAAATCTTGACGCTTTGGGGGTTTTGGGGATTTCGGAGGGTGTGGCGGTTTCGGGGGTTTGGGAGGTTTTGAGGGTTGCTGGGGCAGCACTTGAGGCCTTCAGGCTTGAGTGAGGATTTGGCATTTTCGTTTGTGTTCGTGTTTAGTGCTTTTGCGCTCCGACAGGTGACGGCAGGGCTCATTAAGTACTCCTACTTCGTAGCAAGGGTCAGAGGTTCCCACCACAACCCGCGCGCAACGTCCCGGGTCTTTCAAGTCTACCTAAACCCTAAACCCTACACCCCTAAACCTGAAACCCGAAACCCCCCTAAACCCCTACACCCAGGTATCCCGCTAAACCCCTAAGCCCTAAACCCGAAACACCTTAAACCCCTAAACCCCTGTATCCCTAGCTCCTGAACCCCAACTTCCAAACCCCAAAATCGAAGTCGCCCCGGACCCAAGATCCACCCCCACCCACCCCGGCGACTCCTCAAAGAAGGCTCCGAAACTCTTAAATCAAAGCAACGCCCGAAATCTTCGGATTTGGGGTCCCTTTAATAGGCTCTGGAGCTTGGGGTGCCTTTGAATGCTTGGAGGTTCAGGGGTAGTTGTGAGTGGGGTTGTAAGGCCCTTAATATGGGTTATAAGTATGGTTGCCCTACTTATAACCCTACTAATAACTACCCATGAACTTCGAAGTGAGATTTAGGTTTTAGGCCTCGCCGGAAATCGCGAAACCTCTTCCACGAAGCAAGACCTCTGCGGTTTAGGTAATGCTTCGGGCCCTAGAAGAGCACGCCCGTCCTTCTATAGGGCCTGATTCCCGACCCACACTGCTGCTAAAGGCTTCATGTTGTAATTATCAGTATGCGTTAGTATTATTGCCCTGAAACCCTATCCAACATATTCAGGTGCCTAGATTAGACCTTACAACAAACATGCTGTATAGCAACGCTCAAGACCAAAGTCGACAGGAGATTGTGCGCGGCATTACGCTACGGAAGTCGCTCTGGCGGCTGGGAAGGTGCCGATGTCGCTGCGGTTTTAAATTTTGTAGGCTGCTAGTTTTACAGGATGTTGGGGTCGGGCACCATTGTAACTTGCTGTGTTGTAGTTGCAGCAAGTCCGCTGAAACAACCATCTGAAAACCCTAAACCATAAACCCCTAACCTGAAAATCCTTGTGTTGAGGAACTCCACCATAACTCGAAGCCCTAGCCGTGTAAAGCATAAGGTTTTAGGTAGTTTGCTATTAGCGCATACTAAAAGGGCCTAAATAATTACCGATACTATGTTGGGGTTCCTTTTTACTTATACTGATAGTTTACTGGCCCCCAAAACCCTATTCTAATTATTAAGGCCCCTAGATTAGGCCTCCGAATCCGGGGTCGCCTTTGAATGCTCGTAATCTACGAGCCTCAGCAACTAGGAACGGCATTGCGACAGAATCCTCTCCCTCTCACTGTACGTACACACACACACACACTCTCTCTCTCATTCTCTCTGTCTCTCTCTTTTTGTCTCTCTCTTTCTACGCATATTATGCATGTTTGTATGTTTGCATATGACTCATTGGTTGTTCTGTCATACTGTCTGTCTGTTGTTTGTTATGGTCCATATCTATTGGAAGCGCATTGCGAAGAATCCTCTCCCTCTCTACCTCTGTTTACTATGTTTAGTATGCATGTTTATATGTTGGCATCTGACTCGTTGGTTGTTCTGTCCCACTGTCTGTCTGTTGTATGTGATGGTCCATCGCTATTGCACCTACATTGGCTGCGATTTCGGCCTAAAGCGAGCGGTTCCACCTCCACCAAGCAGAGAGAGGTTTCAGAGAACCGTCCACTGACCGCAAACTTCATGTAATGTAGGGGCCTTAATAGTTTCAAAAGGGTTTGGGGGTATATCGTACTATAATCACTATAATTTTAATGAAGAGCCCCCCAAACCCTATTGAGGCCCCTACATGACCGTCATATCTTGAGAACTGACTGACAAGGGCCTGCGGATCCCTCCGAGAGAGTTTCGGAAGCCTGGTTAGTGTCATACGGTCTCTCACGGGGTGGCACGAGCGGACGAGGAGTGCAGCTTACCCCAATTGGAGGTTCATGGGTGGTCGGGAGTACAGCTTAAGGGGATGCCAAAGGGTGATTGGCCATTGCATCTTTTATGACTGTTTGGAAGCCTTTATCGGGAAGTACAGATTGAGCGACCTTGCTTGTAACCCTGCTGACTAAGCTAGTCCCTGCCACTGACTAGGCAGGTAATGAAGAAAGATCAGCAGCACTCGTTGAGTTCGCCTGTTCGTTTGCGGTGTTACCTGAGAATATAGAGCTGGTTGATCCAAAGAAAAGGAAATAGAATGGAGACTATAGGCACTCCCACTCCCGAAAAGCCCCCGCATGCAAACATTCGCTTCAACCCGACGCAACCTTTCCAAGCGGCGAAGGCTGTGGCGGCATAATCCGGCAAAGTTGCCTCCAGAGGACCAGCAAGAACGTACGCCTTCGCCGGGTTTAGCTATAGTCTCCTTAGGACTTACTGTTGACTTTTGTTCATATAAACCCCAAGAACCATTTAAGATATTATTTTTATTATGGTTCTAAGGGGGTATAGTTAGCGTCAGGAATGTTGGCGTGCAGAGGCTTGGTGTCAGAGCCCAGGGCTTCAAGGTCATCGTGGATGCTTTTGGCACCATCTTCTCCTGCTACGTATCACTCGCCCATATACGAGCCCTGGGCCTCACACCGCTGGAAGTGTAAACAGCAATGTGTCGACTATCCCTCCACCTCTCCCGATTCTCACTACTTGGAGGTTCATGGGTAGTTACAGGTAGGGTTATAAGTAGGGTAAGTGTACTTATGACCTATATTAGGGGACTAAAAACCGCACTGAGAACTACCCATGAACCTCCAAGTATTTCATCTTGGTTCAGGAAGCCCTGGCGTAGTGTAGTCCGGCTTCAAGGCTGTTTATAGGGGCCTACATACTTACCTACGCTATTTTTCGGGGGTTCCTTTTCATACTTACATTATGATGGATCCCAAAACCCTTTTATTCTAATTATTATGGCCCCTTATAGTAGGGTGCAGCATGTTCAGGTGTGAGAGCTAAGCAAGACTTTGCGGTTGAGCAGATGTTCCCTGCCGCATCCGCAGGAGCGCGCGGCTCTGTTTAACCTTTCGCGAGTCGCGACGTCGTTTAATGTGCCCCGGCTGCTCAGCATCATAACATAGGGGCTTGAACAAGTAGAATAGGGTTTTGGTATAGTATGGCTAGTTAAGGAACCCTAACGAAGAATGATATTGACAATTATTCAAGCTTCTATATTGGCCCTGCACCCCGAACGCTAGGGTATTTCAATTCTTGTCACCCAAATACTGGCCGAAGTAAGTTGGTTCCATGGGGCAGGTCACAGGGCACTCTCAGAGAATTTTCGCCTCTTCTCACGGCCTGAAGTTGCGCAGTTGTTTGTCCTTCTGGGACCTCCAAAGTGATCGGACGTTATGCTTAATTTCGAGAGCTGGGAGAGGCTCCAAGATGCTCAAACTCACTAGATCTTAGGGGGGGGGTAGCTGCATACCACTATGGGCTATTAGACCCTGAAGATCCCTATTAGGACCCTATTAAGGGTAGATTAAGGTACCCATAAGGTCTAATAGCCCATAGTGGTATGGGGAGCTGGGAGAAACCTTCAGCCCTTCAACCGGTAGGTGGTTCTGTTCTTGGCTCAGGGCTGGAGCACGACACTGGCCGTGGCTTTTTAACTTCAACAGGGTCTCGCATTTCCAGTGCTCCTGGTGTGATTACCATCCAGTCAGCCCAGAAAGAACACGTCCACGGTCAGAAAAACACGGTATCTGCTGCAAGAAACAGCATACCGGTGAACCCGTGATGGTAAGGATATCGGGACGTCCGAACCCCTAGACCCTTCTTTCTCACTCGAGAAGTCACGACTGGTTACAGAGAGCTGCAAATAGCAGGGCTGACCAAGTTGGCGAAGCACTGCAGCACCACACATATACATGGTGTAGACCCCCGATAAATCCCAAATGTGCCCCTGGTTGTAACATTGAGGGAGGGGCGTCTACTCCTCGAGAGCAACATTTTGGAATGCCTTTGCCTTGCAGTACCTTGCAGAGCAGTTACGGGCTTTGCATCTGAGGTATCTTACATGTGGATAATGGAAACTAGGTATTTGCTATCCGCTTGCAGAGAGATCATAGGACAGATCTGCACATGACCCCGCGAACAGGACAGATGCTTTTGAAACTCAATCCGACGATCCACAAACATCCTCTCGCCCGCCCCTCACATCTCGAGCTTTCAACTGTTACATGATAAAAGAGCCACACCCTACTTGGAGGTTCATGGGTAGTTATAGGTAGGGTTATAAGTAGGGTAACTATACTTATAACTTATAACCCACATTAGGGGCTTTAGAGCCCCACTTGGAACTACCCATGAACCTCCAAGTATACATAGTTCCTGTAAGCCCCATTAACCCGAAACGCTACAAACCCCCTAAGCCCTAGAAGACCCTAAACCCGAACCCCTGAACCAAAAAAAATATAAAGAACCTAAACGAACCCCTAAACCCTAAACCCTAAACCCCTGAACCTACAAGTAGACACAGGTCTTCATTTCTCATACTTGGAGGACGCCCGGGAGGCTGGTCCGAGATGGTGTGCGCGCATGAAAAATGCTGGAGTTTCGGGTGCTTGCTCTGGACCCTACCCAGAGGCTCCATAGTAGTTCCTTTTTGGGATAACCTTATAGGATTCTAAATATGAAGCCCAAAAAGGAACTACTTTGGAGCCTTAGGGTTGGCATCTAACGACTCATTATATTAAGGCTTTTGGGCGCAAAGACCATACTATACAAAGGTTTTGGGCTATTTTGATGCCCAGGGGGAGTGCCCTTGCCAGTTGCGGCAGAGAACCTGAATGCCTAAACCCTAAACCTTCGGGGATCATCGGTTAAAGTTGGAACGATACAGTGAAGATTCGCATGGCCCCTGCACAAGGATGACACGCACAAATTCGAGAAGCAGTCTGTGTCCTCCTAGTGCTTCTTAGTTGCTTCTTTGCTGCTGCGAGAGCAGCTGGCGGCACCCGAGCACACTACTATATACCTTTGTTTCTGCTACTTCCACATGCGTTGTAGCGCAGTTCGTTCTTTGTTCGTTTTTTTCCACAGGCGTTGTAGCCCCAATGCGTGAACTCAATTGAATTCGAGAAGTGTACCAAATTCAAGAAGCATCCGGTGATAAATTGTGTTATCGTTTATGCAGGACTGTATTGGGATAATGGCCAGGAATCGAATCATGGTAGCCACACCTGCAACCCTCCCCGAGTGTGTACTATAGGGGCCTAGATATTCACCCATACTATTTCAGGGGATCCTTAGTGTAAGTATAGTATACTGGGCCGCTATTCTATTTTATGAAGGCCCTACAGTATAGTCACATAATGTCTAGGCTCATGTTGTATGGTACTCACAAAACTACATGGAGCTGGCCGTGAACCCTGAAGTAGACCTTGCAAGATGCTGTGCCAGGTGGAAGGTTCTATCCCTCTTCTTCCAGTGTGGCTGGCCGAATGCCATGTTGTCCTGGCTGGTGGCCTGTGTTGCTGCTTGATCCATACCAGCCTGTACGCATGTGAAAAAATTCAGGGAGGCATATCAGAAGTGTGTGAAAGGTTATGGACTTAGCAACTTCGATGGGCTGTTTGTTGTTGGATCTTGCCGGGTTCGTGAAACGGCCTTGGTCCAGTTCTACTTGAAGTTAGTCTTATGAACTGAAGTAATTATAAAAGCCAGCAAGATTGAACGTCATCATCCTCATACCGATATGGTATAGTAGATTGATTGTCTAGGACATCCCCGCACTAGTCATCCTGAATCCATTTGGGAGTTTGCGAGCATATGGGACCCTAATATAGTACTCTACGACTCTACGTAGGAGGAGCCCCATTATAAGGACCCCAAAAAAGGTACCCCTAAAATTTTCGGAAACTCTAAACCCTTATGGAGCCCTTTAAAGAAACCCTTAGAACAGTACCCTTGTAGTAACCCTTTAAAGGAACCCTTAGGTACCCCCCAAGATTTTCGGAAACCCCCATTTCTGCAGTTCACTCTGCGCTCTCTGGGGTTCTGAGGAGCAGAAGGATGGGATCTTCGAGGCTTAGGATTTTGGGTTCTGGGGTTCAGGTATTAGGGGTTTATGGGTTTAGGAGTTTAGGGTTTTAGGCTCTAAGGTTCAGGTATTAGGGGTTTATGGGTTTAGGGGTTTAGGGTTTTAGGCTCTAAGGTTCAGGTATTAGGGGTTTAGGCTTTAAGGTTTAGGGTTTTAGGTTCTAGGGATTCAAGGGATTCTAGGGTTTAGGGTTTAGGGTTTTAGGGTTTAGGGTTTTAGGTTCTATTGGTTCCTCGCGCTTGAGGATCGAACTGAAAGAGTTTGAGATTTCAGTAGGGCTGGAGAGATCCGGATCGTGAGCTGCCGGATTTCGGGTCGAGGGTGGAGGATCTCACATGGCTTTGCTTAGGGGTTTAATTAGGGTTTAGGGTTTCCCTAAACCCTAAACCCTAGACCCTAGTGTAGGGTTTTCAGGTTCAGGATACAAGTATAGTTACTGGGTTGAGTTTGTAGTGGTCGTTGTGGATCCCCTGATAATTTTAGGGTACTCTTATTCCTCATTAAGAGTTAGTTTTGACTGCAATAGGGGGTGGTCCAGGTAAAGTTTAGGAGTTTAGGCTTGATTGCCCGAGCCCTGCTCCACCCGTTGCCGAGGTTTCTGCTACGCTCTGCATGCAGGACGTCCTTCCGATGCCCTTGGTGTACAAGACACCTGGTTTTAACAGCTGTGTTCCGAATCGTTCTATACAGCAGCGGGAGTGTTGCAATATGGCGCATTATTCCCTAAACCCGAAACCGTAAACCCTAAACCCCTACCCCAAGGGTCCAAAGGACCCAATAATTAGGTACTCGGTTCTAGGATAGTAGTTATGTAGGCTAGGATCTTGGAGAGTATATGTTAGAAGCTGCCCCCACCCTGTAATAGTGGTATAATAGGAGTATAATAGGGCCCTAATATAATCCTATATAATCCTTATGGTCACTATTACAGGGTGGGGGCAGCTTCTAAAGTATATGATTATTACGTATTGGGACCCTTGTGGCTAGGCCCTATCAGGCTAGGCAGTGGCCCTAAACCCTCAGCTCTAAGGATCTTGAACACCACAGAAGAACTGCGACCCTTAGCCCTAAATCCTCAGCTCAGGAAGGGCAAAGTAAAAGCCGTATATATATATATATATATATATATATGCTCACCCCCCCCCCGGTGACAGACCACGGGTCTAAAAAACACCGTGCACAACGATATTCTGTGAAGCAAAACCGTTACATGAGGTATATAGTATAGCACCAGACGTGCGGCACATGAGTTACGTAATAGTCTTGTGGTAGTATCGGTATTAGGGTGAGTATTGTTATTAATATTAGTACTATTGCTTGCTGTAAGTATACGTATCAATATTGCCAACTATAAATTAGTGTTAGTGCTCATGTTCGTGTTAGAGTTAGCGCTAGTGCCAGTGTCAATGTCAGTAATACAGCACCACTGCTACGAGTAGTATCAGTATCAGTCTTAATGCTGGGTTTAACAGCAGCTTATATTCGCAGAAGTGCTAGTATTAGTATCAATATTAGAACTAGTTAGTTTTGATATGTTAGTATATTGATAGTCTCGTATATTAGCAGATTAGTATATCAATACATCAATGTATTCGGACAGCAAAATATTTGCATACTTGTATACTAGTATATTTTACATGTTAGTACAACTGGTGCATGACTACACTACTATACTGCTGTATTAGCTTACTAGTATATTGACATACCAGTATATTCGTACGTTAGCATATTAGTGTACGAATATGTGTACTATATTACTGTTTTATCTAATCATGTATAAGTATATCAGTATGTTGGCATATTAGTATACGAACTTGTCATGTCGGTATTCTTGCATAGTGCAGTAGCCGTATATGATTATAGTCACATATTCGTATAGTATATTCATACAACAACGAGAAGTATATTGATACATTGGTATATGGGTATATGCCTATGCCAAAGCATTAATACATGAATGCACTGATGTATATATCTGTATCTTAAGATAGTGGTACGTTTTTATGTACATGAGTATATGCAGGTGTCTATTAGTAATGGTATTAGTTTTCATATCAATATGAATATACTATTGGTATTCGTAGGAGTATTAATGTCAATACTAGTAGAAGTAGGACTATTTATACTCGTAATAGCCATAATATGAGTGTTCATGCTGGTAATACTAGTGGCATTCTTGAATATGCAGCAGATTATCAAAGTCCGTATTAGTGTTGGTGATAGCACTACTGTTAACGCACAAGGGTTTACGTATTCGTATTCGTAGGAGTATAAATAGCTATGTAAATATTGATGTTAGTATAGATTTTGTGTTAAGTATTAGCAGTAGTGTTAGCGTTAGTACTATCATATTATTGATGATATACATTCGAAAGAATGTTTGTATTGTTATTACTCTTGACCACGTGAAATTCTAACAGTTGAATTCATGAGTGAGTTAAAGGATTTGTATTTTAATATGGTGGTATGCATGTTTATGTACATTAGTACATACAGGTGTGTGTTAGTATTGGTATTATTATACATTATTATCAATATGAATATGGTTATTGATATGCGTAGGAGTACTAAGAGCAATACTAATCAATCTTAGTATTTGTGTTATGCATATTCGTACTAAGCTTTATAGAAGTGTAATATTAGTAGTAATGCTGGTATTAGCTTGAGCATTCAACAAATGATCAATGTCAGTATGTTCAATGGCAATACTATATGTAGGAGTATCAATACATATATGTATATATAGATATACAGATAGATAGAGAGATATTCGTGTAAATATGGGCATGAGTATTGACAGCCCTTGCCTTTGCAAGTAATCTGGTCGGATGCGGAGACTAGCACGACAAGGCGCGCGGGTGTCCTACCAAGAAAGGAATTACAGAGCACACGTGTATGGATGAGGGTTGTGCTGATACACTACATAGTAAGCACTACACAGTAATCTTACTTGAGTCATATATAGAACAGATTCCAGCATTTCCAAAATTTCCAAAATTTCCAAAATTCTCTCCCCTAACTTTCCGCATTTCCAAAATTTCCAAAATTTCCAAAATTTCCAAAATTTCCAAAATTTCCGAAATTTCCAAAATTTCCAAAATTTCCAAATTTCCAAAATTTCCAAAAAAAATTTCCAAAATTTCCCAAAATTTCCCGACCTAGTCGACAGGATTTTTCCAAAACATAAGGGCGGACTTTTTGGAAATTTTGGAAATTTTGGAAATTTTGGGAAATTTTGGAAATTTTGGAAATCCGAAAGTTAGGGGAGAGAATTTTGGAAATTTTGGAATTGGAATTGGCTTTGAAAGCTGAGTGCCCCCTCCCCCCGATCACAGACCATGCACTACGACTGAGTCGAAAGGGCATGGTCTGTCATGGGGGGGGGGTGACCATATATATATATATATATATATATATATATATACATACATATATATATATATATATATATTCATATTTATAGGGTCTAGGGTTTAGGCTTTAGGGTTCAGGGTGTTAGGTATATGCCTAAACTCTCAACTCCTTCAGGGCCGACGTGCTTGGCTTCGTGGCAGACTGCCCTCTGGGATTTTGGATTCTCATCTCGAGCCTACTGGCCACCTGCGCTGGATTCTTCACTGCTCCCTATAGGCCGGGTTAGAGGGTTGAGGGGTTTAGGGTTTACGGGTTTAATTGTTTAATTGGGGTTGAGGGTTTTAGGGTTTAGGGGTTTAATTAGGGTTGAGGGGTTTAATTAGGTAGGGTTCAGGGGTTTAGGGTTTAGGGGTTTAATTAGGGTTGAGGGGTTTAGGGCAGGGGTTTGGTTTGGGTACGGCCCCCTTCATAGTATAGATATATAAGGACCTTAATAGTAGCCCTCTTATAGACTCTTGCTGTATGGGGGCAGTACCTAAGGTTTAGTAGTATTCGTGTCAGTAGCATTATCAGGATTATTCGTATTAGTACTAGTTGTCAGTAGAGTTCCTGGCGCCAATTAAGGTTCTGGGCCATATTTGTGAGATTCCAATAGACCTCTGGAAGGCAACCCTTGTTAACGTGGCCAGGGTTTAGTAATTAGGGTTTACGGAAAGAAGTTTTGGGCCGCAAAGTCTCGGTTTGGGGGTTGGGTGGCTGGGTGTTGAGAAAATGGTAGGGGGGATGCTTCTTCTGCATGCGGGCCCGGATGGTCAAGAGTATGCTCGTACCAACATGATTTGAAGAAGAACCACTTTGACATAAGACTAAGAGAAGTGGTGCATCCACAAGGACACAAAGATCATCCAGACGACCCAGCCCTCAACACCCCCGAACTCGAAACTTTAACGTCTCCAACCAGATGTTAGGGGAGCGCTTTTGTTGTAGACTTGTTTGCCACACTTGGAGGTTCATGGGCAGTTATTTGTAGAAATGGGTCCACATACTATAATTTGGTTAGCCAACAAGGAACTACAACGGAGACTATAGGACTAAAAACCCTAGGCCCGTAAAGCGTACAGCTGAAACCTCAAGTGAAGGCGTAAGTGTTGAATACTCGGTCCGGAGAAGCTTTTGGCAGCGTAAAGGACACAGAGGGTTTGAGTGTCCATGGCTTCCGGCGCAGGGTTTCGTGTTCAAGTGCTGGATGTAGGATTTGGGCTTCGAGCTTTACCTGGGCTTCAGGGTGAGTCTTCCGGGACCCACTCAGGGATTGAAAACGTCGAAGACACTCCTAAACCCTAACCCTTAGACCCTGAACCCGAAACCCTGAACCCTAAACCTTAGCTGAAACCTTCAACCCTAAACCTCAAACCCTGAGCTTTATCAACCCTAAACCCTAATCCCTGAACCTTGAACACTATATTTACTGTAAAAATGCAAAATTGCAATAAAAAAAACACAAAAATTACTATTAAAGCCTTAAACATTACTATGAAACCCTAAAACTTACTATAAAGACCCTAAGCCCTAAGCCCTAAAACCCTAAGCCCCTAAACCGGCCCTCAGGCCACACTGGTGTGGGAAGCCAGATGTTTGCTTCATTGACGTTGCCAGCATCCATCAGCTGCCGGGCTTACGGTTTAGGGGGTTATAGGGGGTTAGGGTTTCAGAAGGGTCGATCCTGGGGCCTGCGTTTGTGTTAGGGTTTAGGGGGTTCCGGTCTAGGGTTTAGGGTGTAGGGTTTAGGGTTTAGGGCTTATACATCAGCTGCCTGGTAGGGTGTCTAGAGGGGGTTTAGGGCCGTTTAGGGGTTTAAGGGTTCAGGGGTTTGGGGGTTTAAGTGTTTCGGGGTTTAGGGTTTAGAGCTGCCTGGTCGATCTCGAGGTGCTGTGCTGAGGCGGACGCCAGACGCAAGTGGTTGGGTTTGGTGATCGGCTAGTCAGGCAGTTGCCTACGGGACGTGCGCCAAAGCATCCCAGAACCACAAACTCCCCCAGGCTGGACCACAAGCTCATGGAGCGTGGCGTCTACGGCATTGCAGGCTTCCTGAGTGTGGCTGACGAACTGCGAGTCCTTTGGTCACTGCCGTATCTGCCCCCCAGCAGGAAAAAGAGAGATGTTATCATTATTGGCGTTTCGTACACTGCATTCCTGCAGAGCAGCTTATGGGTTAAACGCTATTAGAACATGAGTTTTTTTGTTTTGATGTTTGAAGGTGTGTTTGTTGGTGAACCCCTCTTTCTGCTCTGGGCCTTGGCGACTAAGGACTAGATTGTGGTGTGTATTCGAGCTGGCAGCATACAGGAAAGTGAACCCTGGTGGTACAATCGCATTCAGGCCCTTGTTCATCGAACGAGTTCTGTTCCAGCTCCTTCTCGCGACTTATGCCTACCAGACCATCCTACTGGCATCCCGGACGGTTGACAGCATAACATCCCTGGCCCACGTGCGTTACCTCTTCTTCGTGCTTCCCTGGGCATTCTGCGTCTATGGGCTTCGGATGAACTTCCGTGAGAAGCTCAACCTCTTTGCCCAGTTACTTTGTCTAATAGTTGGGTAACATTTTACATTTTTATGTGTACTTAAACCCAATAAGGAATAAGAATGTAGATTTTGAGTACTATCCCAACCATGATCCAGGTTAGAGGCCTTCGATGTAGAGCAGGCGCATTGCACCGAGGAGTTCGATCGAACCACGGTTGCGGTTTAGGGTTCGGGGTTTAGGGCTTTAGGGGTTTAAGGTTCGGGGTTTAGGGCTTTAGGGCTCTAGGGGCGTGGCTTAGGGTTCAGGTTTGAGGGTTCAGGGTTTAGGGGAGGTTCAGGGCTTTGAGTTACACAGGCCTATCTTGCGAGCCAGCAAGATCACTTGCTAATATGAGGAGACAGACTAGTATTGATGCCTCCGATGATCATAAGAGATGCTTTAGCATACAGACTATATAAACGCTGTTACACTGATCAAGCAGTGCATATATCATGATGGGTCTATGCGCTTGGGGGCGGAATGTAAGAGCTCGGCGAGAGCTGGCCGGCTGAAGCATTCCGCAATCAACTTGCCGCATCCGACTGCAGCTCGTTTCGTCTTCAGGGCTTTAGGGTTTAGGGGTCTAGGGGATTTGCCTGAAAAGCCTCCCGTAGTCACCTGAGCTCAGTGACGGTTATTGTGGAATTCAGGAATCTTCATCCATGCGGCCATCACCAAGTGGTACGGAAGCAAGGCACGGAGGTTTCCCAAAATTCAGTGAAGTGAGGTCATGCATTTCCAAAAAAAGGTTGCTTTAGACATTGGTCCTTTCAAGCCTGAGGCATTGAACTCAGAAGCCCTAAACCCGAAATCTTATTGAACTCAGAACCCTTGGGCAGGCTGCCTTCAGTGATTATGTTCGAAACGACCTACGTCGGCACTTGGAGGAGGCACACATCTAACATAGGGCCCTAAATAATTACCAATACTATAATGGGGGTTCCTTGTTATATGTGTAGTTTAATTGGCCCTAAAGCCCTATTCTAATTATTAAGGCCACCATATTAAGTCTTAGTCGGGCTTCTGCCAGTTCCCGTTATGTTTCGGAGGGCTTTCGGGTTATCGACATACACCGACTATTGCATCAGTGGCCTTGGAGTGAGTTAAAGCTTAGAGGTTCAGGATATCTGTGAGGTTTGAGGTAGTGGGTGGTCGAGAGTCGAACAAGAGGCTGGAAAGAGTGACTGACACTAATGATTCTCCGGGTTGGCGGCAGTCAGATGGGTGGTACCAAACGGGCGAAACATAACTCCAACGAAGACAGTAGTCGAAAATCAGAGTGCGGATCATCATCGTCATTATCACCAGCATCATCATCAAATGCTAACGCATTGCGATAAGGGCGCATGCGTGTAGAAAGCGAGAAGCTTGGACAGAGCCATTATGCGAGCAGTGTGGTGAATGTCCGTCATCTCTGTAGTCGCGGTAAAGACATCATGGGCAACAGCAGTAAGTGCGGCAAGGGGGTGCAGATAAGGAGAATAGTTGCAGTGCCAAGTCGTCTGTGGGAATTGTTCGCACTGGCCGCCACAATAGTCATAGAAAATAGAAATGGGAGTTTCCGAAACTACGGGTACCGTATTTTGGGGACCTTATAATGAGGCTCGGCCCCTCATTTTCGGAAACGCCCATATCGAGGCAGCAGAGTCCCTAAACCCTAAACCGATCCGAAACTCCGCAGAGGCCATGAACTAGCGGTCCTCCGATCCTGACAAGACGACTTGAAAGTTCATGGGTTTAAAGGCGCCTTTAAAATAGGTCCCCTTAAAGGCTACCCCTTCTGAACCCTACTTCTGGCTCTCTTAAAAGGCAAAACCCGATTCTAATTATTAAGGCCCCTAGATTAGGCATGTGAAGGGGAACGGCGCTCAATGCTTTAGCATCAATCTGAAATCTCCATGTCCTCAATCCTCAAGCCCGAACTCCACAAGCCCGAAACCTTAGAACTGAAATCGTGACTATAAGGATTATAAAAAAATAGGGCCCTATCATATTCCTACTATACCACTATTACAGGGTTGGGGCCCCTTCTAACCGAAACCTTGAAGCCGAAACCCGACCCCCCCCGGAGGAAAAAGATATGGGAGTTTCCGAAAATGGGGGACCCTGATAAAGTACTCCAAATAGTAGGATCCTTATTATTAGGACCCCCCAAAGAGGGTACGCTTAATTTTCGGAAACTCCCATGTAATGTAGACACCGATAGACACGCGATACCGACCCATAAAACAACATAGAGCCTAAACCGCCGGAACCCTCAAACCCCGAAGCCCTAAATCCTAGACCTTAAAGACCCTCAACCTAAAAACCTGAAGACCGCCAACCCAAAAACTCTCAACCTAAAAGCCTTGAGCTCTAAACTTAAAGACCCTAAACCTAAAACCCCTCAACACTGCCCAAAGGCCCCAAAGTAGTTCCTTTTTGGGGTTCGTATATAGAATCCTATAAGGTAATCCCAAAAAGGAACTACTTTGGGGCCTCTGGGTAAGCCCGACATCCCCTATAAGTTCCCTCAGTCGGAGGTTCTCCGAAGCCGGTTACCAGCTGCCTATGTCCTCATAGCAGCCGCCGGGCGGAGAGGACTTAAGCTTTTAGGGCTTTTAGGGCTTTCGGGCTTTTAGGGCTTTCGGGCTTTTAGGGCTTTAGGGCTTTAGGGCTTTTAGGGTTTAGGGCTTTAGGGCTTTTGGGGTTTAGGGTTGCAAGGCTTCAGGGCTTTTGGACTGGTTTTGCTTTTTTGAGGTGGGGGAAGTTTAGGGCTGGTAGGTTCCGGGATTTGGGTTTTTTGGGGGGCCTTTTGGCTTTGGGCTTAGGGGAGGTCAGGGTTTGTGATGCTGGTCTTTGGGCTTCCAGGGATTAGGGGCTTAGGTTGGGTACTGCCCCCATACAGTAACAGTCCATAATAAGGTTAATATTAAGGGCCATATGTATCTATTTTATGAGTCTTATCCAACTGTTACTGAGAGGGGGCAGTACCCGAGGTTTAGGGCCTTATAGAACCGCTGACGAACAAGACCACAACTGTGAACCCCCAAGGGTTTAGGGTTCAGAGAGAGCGCCTTATCCTGAAACCCCACCCTTAATGGGGTTCTGTGTTAGGTTCGCGAAAGGTTCCCCTGTTCAGGCTTCAGACCTTCTCTAAACATCTGAGACCCTGACCCAACGAAGCGCAAGGCCTATGCAAAGAAAGCATTAAGGGTAGAACGAGACCCAGGTGACTCCTCTTCTGTCGACGGGCGCCGAGTCCCTTGGCAGTTGCAGCTTTTTCTTGAGTTCAAGTTTGGGTCGAGAATAGTACACTGCCACCAGAATCACTTGTGGTATTGTGCACGACTTGCCCCTGCACTTAATTTGGGCATCGGGGAGTTGGGTGCAACTAGCATGGCATTCCCGGGAACCCTGCACCCTAACGAGCAACAGCAAGAGGGGGCGAATGCCCGAAAACAAACGTGTACATGGCGAACGAATGCTATCCGCAAGGCACGATAGAGGGGCCCGAAGCTTGGCTTGCCAAGGAACGACGCAGCCAACGCCTCTGAGCCAGGAATGGGCCACCCGCAAAAAACGAAACCCTAAAACAAAACTGGTCTCAGGCCGTAAAGCCATGGGAGCAAGTTCAGGCCTCTCTCTCAAGACACAAGCATCCTACTACAGGGGTGTTTGGAAAGAGAACAGGGCTTGACAGGCATTGTATCAAGGAGCCCCATAAACCCTAAACCCCTAAACCCTAAACCCCTAAACCCTAAACCCCCAAACCCTAAACCCCTTAACCCTAAATCCTAGACCCTCGTTTTAAAGTTGAAGTATGAGGATTGCTCGCCTTGCCCCCTACAATGAACCCAAGAGCAGAGCCATGGCCACAGGTTCCAAGTCCCAACCGATACTCCGATCCCCGAAATCCCAAACCCTGCAAACCTGTTGTTGTTGTTGTTGTTGTTGTTGTTGTTGTTGTTGTTGTTGTTGTTGTTGTTGTTGTTGTTGTTGTTGTTGTGGTTTATATATAAGGATAAAGCACAGATGAAGCCCTAAAGGCATCAAATCCCGAAACCCAAACCCTAAAACCCTGTACTCTAAACCTCCTTTAGACCCTTAACCCCTAAACCCCTAAGCCCGGCCTAAGCCCTGTAGGCCCTAAATCCAAGCCCTAAACCTGAAGCCCTAAGCTATCGCTCTCCCCCAGGTTTTTTATTTCCATGTGGCGCGGCGGGGCGCCTCCTGAGTGCTTGCTGTCCTTCTTCCTTGGCTCAATCCTTGGCCCTTCAATGGCAAGGGGTCTGGGTTTAGGGAATGGCAAGTTCAGAGGTTTAGGGTTTGGGGTTTGCTTGGCTCAATCCTTGGCCCTTCAATGGCACGTTCAAAGGTTTAGGGTTTAGTATTTAGGGAATGGCAAGTTCAGTAGAGCAGAATCGAGGCAGGGATCGGAGCATGTATACACAAGTTTTTAAAAGCAGCGTCCCGAAATCGTCCTAATATACTTACACTATCAATTATGGACCCCGAGACCTAGCGCCCCTTTACTTGTTTGTTTGAAGGTCCTTGTTCCTTTCTTTTCAAGTACTCCGCTTAGCTTGCTTTGCTCAGGGCACTAAACCCAGCAGGTTGCCAGGGGATTATCGGGTTTAATATATGGGCTTCAGAAAAGACAAATAATTACTATTTTTGGGTGGGTTCCTTATTATAAGTACAGTATGATGGGCCCCAAAGCTCTATTCTGATTTTTAAGGCCCCGATGTTACTTGGAGGATCATGGGACTTTGTAAGTAAAGGTTATAAGTACCTAAATTGGGGTTATAAGTAGATATAAGTATAGCTACCTTACTTATAGCCCTACTTACTAAGTCCCATGATCCTCTAAGTTGAGGGTGCTTTGGCCCGACTTAGGGACAGACCGCCCCTAAGCCAGGAGCTCAATGACACCGAAGACTCCAGACAACCTTTGATGCAGACCCCAAAACTAGGTTGGATTTTGGGACAAAATTATTTTCCTTATTTGTGTTTATAAGGGACCCTATATGTAAATATTTTTCAGGGTGTTTAAAGGCCAACCCAGAAAACTCCGAAACCCTCAACCCTGAAACGCCAGAACTCCTCTCTGTAGTCGTCGTATTCTACGATGATCATTCTGCATTGCTCCGTGCTACGAATGCGGCCCTATACTCCCAACCCTAAACCCTACACCCTAAGCCCTAAACCCTAAATCCTAAACCCTAAACCCTAAGCCCTAAACCCTAAACCCTAAACCCTAAGCCCTAAACCCTAAACCCTAACCCTGTATCCCTGGCCCTCGTCGGTCCTTCCCCTGCCCTGTCCAAGGCTTCTACCTCTTGTGGGCTGCAGCCTGCTTGCTGCTCCTCGTGTCGGGGGGAGAACGTCCAAAGAGCCAACAAGGGCTTCAGGGTTCACCTATAGTCTCCATTGTAGTTCCTTTTTCTGGTTTAACCAAGTTTGTATTAAGGATCCTGAAAGGTAACCCCAAAAAGGAACCACAATGGAGACTATAGGTAGGGTACAGTCATGCGGGGTGTGTGGTTCATGCGGTGTGTCAGACGTAGTGCTCGGGGGGTACGATGTATACACAAGCACCATACTGCAACGAGCCAGATCACATGGTAATACAGGGGCTTGAATAATTATCAGTACTAGTTTGTGAGTTCCGTAGTACAACTACACTATAATGTCCCCCAGACCCTATTCTAATTATTCAGGCCCCTATGCTAAATCCTTATAATAGCGCTTATAGTAGCCCTTATAGACCCCTTTTAAGAGGAACCCTTTAAAGCAACCCTAAGCCCTAGAGCCTCCACCCTAGACTATAAAGGGAACTCCAGAAAGTTGGAATATGGATTAATGGTAGGATCCCCTATAAGTTACCCTTAAAGGGCCTTAAAGGGGTTACGATAATGATATTCAAAACTTTCTGGCTTCTACTGTAAGGTTATAAATACTTTCATTGGGGTTTTAAGTAGCTATACGTTTTGTTACCCTAACCCTAAACCCTAAACCCTAAACCCCATAACCCTATAGCTAGTTACTAAGTCTTTCGGCTGTTTGGAGGTATCTATGCGACCGCTTCGCTTCGCCTCGCTGGGGTCGGCTCGACCACCTGCAGACGCTGGCGATTTTTCTAGTGCCCTGTTTGGGTTTATATAGGGCTTATAAAGGGAACTCCAGAAAGTTGGAATATGGTTTCATGGTAGGATACCCTATAATTTACCATAGAAGGGTTAGGATAATCATATTCCAACTCTGTGGCTTCTACCTTATAGGGTTTATATGGGGCTGATAATAAGGGTTTAGCATGTTGGGTTTGGGTTTATAGGCCTGGCCAGGGTTCAGGGTTTTAGGAGTTTAGAGTTTAGGAGTTTGGTGGTTTGGGGCTATAGGGTACAGGGTTTAGGGGTCTAGGGGTTTGGGAGTTTGGTGGTTTGGGGGTATAGGGTATTGGGCTTTAGGGGTCTGGGGGTTTGGGAGTTTGGGAGTTGGGTTTCGGGTTTAGGGTTTAGTTTGATCCAAGCATGGGGTGGTTGCAGGCAAGAGCTTGAGCTGGACTACTAAACCAGCCCTCCACCATCTGTTCGTACAACCTTCTGCTACCAGTATTGCTGGAACTACTGCCGCTACACTTCTTCTACTACTACTCCTACTGCTACTACTAATACTACTAATACCATACTACTACTGCCACTAATACTACTAATAATAATAGTATAGCACCTAATGCTACTACCACTACCACTACCCCTACCACCACCACCACCACCACCACTACCAATACCACTACCACTACCACTACCACTACCACTACCACTACCACTACCACTACCACTACCACTACCACTACCACTACGACTACGACTACGACTACGACTACGACTACGACTACGACCACGACTACGACGACTACTACTACTACTACTACTACTTCTACTACTACTACTCCTGCTACTCCTGCTGCTGCTGCTGTTGCTGCTGCTGCTACGGGTACTACCACTACTACCACCTTTACTGCAACTGTTCTTGCTCTTGCTGTTACTACTAGTACCACGACTACGACGACGACGAGTGATTGCGGCTAAGACCGAGGGAGATTCCCGAGACCCTCCAACCCTGCCACCCTCGAACACAATACACAAACCCTACTTGGAGGGGCAGGGGACTCAGTAAGTAGGTTATAAGTAGAGTTTCTGTACCCTAAATGGAGTGAACCCCAATGAATTATAACCCTACTTAGCAACGACTTACTCTGTCCCCCTGCCCCTCCAAGTAGAGCCGTACGATGCCGAGGTTACACTCAGTATTCTCGGTGTGGGCGCAGCAGCCTCCAGCTTCATCTACACCGCAGCTAGCCGAAGCTTTCAGTCTGTTTTGCTGTGGCATGGGTTTCGGGGCTTCATGGATTTCAGGTGTTTGGCTGTAGGGTTTGCGCAGCCGTAGACGGTAGGGCGGTATGGCTTTAGTGTCTCAGGATGTCTCAGGGTTCCATGGTGCCAGGGATTGGGGCCGGATCCTCGGCGCCCGGGGGCGACGCAGATCCGTGATGGGGGTATGACATGCTCGTAGCTTCGAACTGATCATAGAAAGGCTGTAGTGGGATTTGCGGTCGTGGTTCTGTAGTTTAAGGTTTTTGTGCCTCTCTAATTCCTGACTGCAGGAGTTGAGTAACACGCGTCGCATGGAAAGCAACGCAGAGTGAACGTGTTTAAAAAAGATAGTAGCAGACTCAGGATGTGGATCACAGCTGCAGGTGCATCTTGTTTCTTCTTTAGGCTGAGAAAATAGTCGCCATCGGACCTGCTTTCTCAGCTTTGTGCTCTCGCGCAGGGTTTGCGGCTTGTGGATTTAAGGCTCAGGGCTTGAAAAGCGAGGTTCGGGCTTCTTGTGGGCTTCTGGTGGGCTCTAACCACTGTAGCGCGTTTTCTTGATTGAGCTTGAAAATTCATGCGGCATCAAAGAACCTCAACCCTAAACCCCACATCCCAAACCCCTAAACCCTAGACCCCTAGACCCCTAGACCTCTAGACCCCTAAACCCCTAAACCCCTAAACCCCTAAACCCCAAGCCCTGATCACTCAGGTAAGCCTTATCGGCTCGGCTCTCTTCGTTTTGGGGGCCCTGGCATCCTGATCTGAAGTGGTTAAGAGAACCAGGGTTTAGGGTTTAGGGGCAGACTTGTCGCTTACCCTAAAGCTCCTAAGAGGGTCTTGGGCTTTCTGGGGGAGGGTTTCGGCTTTGGGGGCTAGGGTCCGGGATCTCACTACAAGGGTCCAGGAGCCTTAAGGTAGGGCCCAGGGTTCAGACGAGGACCCGGAGTAAGCCCTGATTCCCCCTTTTTTTTAGGGTGTAGGTTCCCTTATAACACCCCCATTAAGCCAAAAAGGGCACCCCTTTTTCTTCCTAGGCTACTCTTAGGTCTAACAGACCCTAAACCCTAAACCTTAGGTTACTCTTAGGTCTAGAAGAGGTTTTCCGGTTGATGATAAAATTCCTGCACTGCCTTAAGGACCCTAAACTATGGGAATTATAGTATACTCCTTATTTTGTGGGTAATGCAGGATTTGTATCATCAACAGTAGGGGACCCTAATCTAGTACACTAAATAGTAGGATCCTTACTATAAGGACGCCCCAAAAAAGGTACCCCTAATTTTCGGAAACTCCCAAAGCGTCGGGGTTCCAGCAATCCGAAGACTTCAAGGACCGAAAGGCCTCGCGAGGCCCCCCAAGCCCCAAACGTTCCTTTGGTTTAAAGGGAACTCCCAGAAAGTTGGAATATGGTTTCAGGCTAGGATACCCTATAATTTACCATAAAGGGGCTAGGATAATGATATTCCAACTTTCTGGCTTTGACTTTAGGGTTTAGGGTTTAGGGTTTACCGAAACCCTAAGCTTTGAAGCCTAGCCCCGTATTTATACACTCCGAACCCTAAACTTTGAAGCCTACTTGGAGGTTCATGGGTAGTTATAAGTAGGGTTGTAAGTAGGGTAACTATGCCTATAACTCATTTTAGGGGACTTGTAACCCCACTTATAGCTACCCTTGAACCTCCAAGTACGATTGAGGGTTTACGGATCAGGGGACTTTGTGTGGATACAGGGCTATGTGGTGCCTCCCGGCCAACCAACATCCTGCGTACGGAAGCCTGACCCAGCCTCAAGCGGTTCACGTTCAAGCTTAGGGTTCAGGGTTTAGAGTTTAAGCGGTTGGGTTCAGCGTTTAGGGCTTAGGGCTTAGGGCTTGTTCATTGAGCCAGTCACCACACACAGTCTTTCTGAATAGGGTCCTTTTGAGTTAGTGGTCATATCCACTTGTAGTCCCCATGTAACCATACTGCAAATACCGCCCGAACCCATTTTCTGTTCGCCTTTTGCCAAGCATGCACCCGCTCAGGACCCTCGAATACCTCAACCTACCAAAACCCTACTTTTCGGTAGGTCCTTATTATATATTCAATTAAATCTAGTTAGATTTCCAAAATATTTAAAATTACTATAAACCCTAATATGGAATTTATAGGGACCCTACTTTTTCGTGGGCTTTGGTAGGTCAAGGTAAACCCCGAGCCCACCATGGTGCCTAAAGCCTCCCACCCCTCAGCCCAACACCCTAGCAACGATGCCGGTTTAGGGTAAAGGGTTTAGGGTTTAGGGCCCGGAATCCTCAACCCTAGATTTCAAGATCCAGACCTAAAGGTTCCGTTTTGGAACTGCCCAGAAGCCCTACACCCTAAGCCCTAAACCTGCCCAGATCTTCTTCATCTTCGTCCTCTGGTTGGAGGGAAGCTTTGTGTCGAACTTCGTGCGTTTCTGCAGACGCAGACGAGAAGCGCCCCCGCAAACGATGCAGGAAAGCCCATGAAGGCGGATTAGCGATGTTCCTACCATGCATAGTTGCTCCAGGGTTCCGAGCTGAGGGTTGAGGATTAAACCATTGGTGAACAGACCCTTCTCTGGATTATACTTGTTGTCATTATCATAATTTCAGCTGGCATGAGGAAACTAGTAGCCACAAGAGGAGGTCTCGTTCTGCCTGGCGTTGTGCAGAGCTGGTTTAGGGTCTTGGGCTTCTCAAACTTTCGAGTAGAAACAGGGCTCGGATCAGACCACGATTTTTCGTAAGTCCGCCTTCCATTCTTCCACAGCACGCAAGGGGAGGAAGCAGGCAAGCGAGCTCATGTGGGAGTTTCCGAAAATAGGGGACTCTAATATAGTACCCCCAAAAGTGGGATCCTCATTTTAGGGACCCCCAAATAAGGTACCCCCCCCTAATTCTCGGAAACTCTAAACCCTTAGAGGAACCTTATAGAACCCTTATAGTAACCCTTAGAGGAGCCCTTATAGATCCCTTTAAAGGGAATCCTAATTTTCGGAAGCTCCCATGTGAATACAGGACAGTACTCCGCCGGGTGAGAAGGGGGTTCCTGACTGAAGTGAGGGGACGCGGAGTTTATGCACATCTTAGTCCCGAATCGGTTTAGGGTTTAGGGGTTTAGGGTTCTCCAATAATTTAGGGTTTAGGGGTTTAGGGTTCTCCAATAATTTAGGGTTTAGGGTTTAGGGGTTTAGGGGTTTAGGGTTCTCCAATAATTTAGGGTTTAGGGTTTAGGGGTTTAGGGTTCTCCAATATACTTCAGTGAATCTCAGAAGGCAGTAGAGCACGCCAAAATCAGAAACCCTGAAGCCCCACTGCTATGTTTGGCACACCAGAACAGTCCATCTTCAATCCTCAAGCCTAAGCCTGAGCACCATAAGGAGCAGAGCCCGCTAGAACAGCACACTTCCTGTACAATGCATGCAAGACTTTTGCTATAGTGTGTTTAACTCTCAAAGCTCAGCTGCAATGGCGGTTGATTCTAGCTCCCCAGGCCCATCGATGTGGAACACACCGAAGCCAAAGAGAGACGAGAACAAGACCTTTATAAGATTGTTCAACTTTTCAAATCCTTGATAAGAACCCCACGACTTTCATAATATCGCATCCGGACGGGTGCTCCATTTCTTCAGAAGCCCCTTTCACAGCAAGAGCACAAGTGTCCATGTCACAACCCTGTCTCAGAAGCACCAAACTCCTGGCTACAGCATTCTAAGCAGCAGTGGCAGTGGCGTAGCAGCAGTACTAGTTTCGTTTCAGTAGTAGTAGTAGTAGTAGTAGTAGTAGTAGTAGTAGTAGTAGTAGTAGTAGTAGTAGTAGTAGTAGTAGTAGTGGTAGTAGTAGTGGTAGTAGTAGTCGTGGTGGTGGTGGTGGTGGTGGTCGTACTACATTACTTCTACTACTACTACTGCTGCTGCTGCTACTACTACTACTACTGCTACTACTACTACTACTACTACCACCAGCAGCAGCAGCAGTCGTCGTCGTAGTGGAGTGGTAGCGATATCGGAAGTGGTGGTGGGAACAGCAGCAGCAGGATGAGTCGCAGTGCAGTAGTAGTCGTAGCACTAGCACACTAGCACTAGCATTAGGTAGCAGTAGTAGGTAGTGGTGGTAGTAGTAGCAGTAGCAGCAGCAGTAGTAGTAGCAGTAGCAGCAGTTGCAGGAGTGGTAGCAGGAGTATATAGTACTACGACCATCAGCGACGCGGAACGAATAGAAGCCGGAGACATGGGCTGGTGAGCGTCGTGCGGAATCACAGGGCGTCGCACCCTGAATGGAGGTTCATGGGTAGTTATAAGTTAAGTTATAAGTAGGGTTACAAGTAGGGTCCATTTACAGGCATCTGTGGGGATATAGCGTTTAGGGATTAGGGTTTAGGGCTATAGGTAGGGTAACTATGCTTATCACCCATATTGGGGGACTTATAACCCCACTTATAACTGCCCTAAACCTTAAAGAACCCTGAAAGGAACCCTAAACCCCTTATATCCCCGCTTACAACTACCCCTGAACCTCCAAGTGAATGCTAACGACGCTCTCGGATTTACCAGGAGCCTTGAGGTGCTGCTTACCGTAATATCGGGGCCTTTAAGGGACCTAATTCCATAATAGTAGTGTATATGGATCCTCTTAGATTACCTCTTATTACAAGGATTTAGTAATTACAGGGGCCTTAACAATTATCTATACTTTTTGGGGGGTTCCTTATTTTCAGGATTTGATATGAGGGCCCTGGCCTTAAGAATTACCTATACTATTCTGGGGGTTCCTTGTTATACTTATAGTATCATGGCCCCAAAACCCCACTGTGATTATTAAGGCCCCTGTATTAAGGAACCTGGCTTTGGTCTTCCACAGCTCTCGGCGCAAGCCTCGAGGGCAGAGCGATAGAGCCGCGGGCCGCGGTCACCGATCCGCCACCCATCACATGACAGTTAAGGAGTTAATGGAGGGACTTACATGTTTTTCCAATACTATTTTGGGGGTTCCCTAAACCCTAAACCCTAAACCCTAAATCCTAAACTATAGTAGAATATATCTCCAAAGACCCAGTCCTTCCGGCCGCTAAAGTATGTGTCCTAGTTCGAGGCCTGGGTGTCTGCTCGCCTTGCGAAAGGGCATGGAGACCAGTTCGGGTTTGCTGATCGCAGCAAGGTCTTGCTTGAAGGTTCATGGGTAGTTATAAGTTATAAGTAGGGTTATAAGTAGGGTAACTATACTCATAACCCGTATTAGGGAACTTATAACCCCACTTACGACTCCCCATGAACCTCCAAGTGATGTAAGACATTTGCCTGTTGTTTCCACTGAAAGATCTTAACTAGAGTGTCTGTTGTTCCCATTGTTGCACAACCCTGCAACCACACAAGTTGTTTCCAATGTCCTACAACTGTGAACCGCACTTCAACCCTAAACTTTAAACCCTGAACCCTAAATCGTCAGCCGGCGGTCTACCTACATCCATAGCTCTGAAGACTACGATCTTGCGAGCCTAAACGTAAGGTTTTCAAAGTCCGAACCCCAGCTGCGACTCTTCAGGTCCTTAGAGTGAGGGCCCTAAGGGCGCTAGGGCCTAGGGTTGAGGGCTTGGTGAAGGGTTGAAACCATGGGCCCCTCGTAACCTTGGGATCCCTAAAGACCTACTACTAGGACCCAGAGTAGGCCCTCATTCCCTTTTTTGAGGCTTCAGGTTCCCTTATAAGCCCCTTTAAACCAAAAAGGGCACCCTTTTTATTCCTAGGCTACTCTTGGGTCTAGACTATATACACCCTATTTAGGCTCTTAAGGGTCCCGAGAGCTCCCTCAGAAAGGCCTAAGGGTCCATATTAATTAGGGGCCCATACTTCTAAGCTTAGGCTTGGGCTCCTTTTAGGGGTACTATAAGAGATCTATAGGGGTACTATTATATATGGGACCTTAATAATTAGAATAGGGTTTTGTAACTATAATGGGGGGTCTTAAATTGGGTGCCTCGGTCCGCTAAGTCGGGAACTTTCCCGAAGCATTGGCTTCGATTTCATGGCCCGGAGGTCAGGTTTCGACTGTCTGCCTCGGGGTTGCGGCTTTAGCAGGGGCTACTTGGAGGTTCATGGGTAGTTGTAAGTAGGGTATCTGTGCATATAGCCCATATTAGGGGATTTATAACTTATAACCCCACTTATAACTACCCATGAGCCTCCAGGTACAGTTACAGTAACAGTTACAGTTTCAGGGCATAGGGTCCGGAGTT
The DNA here is from genome assembly GCA_905221615.1 of Symbiodinium sp. CCMP2592. NCBI lineage: Eukaryota > Dinophyceae > Suessiales > Symbiodiniaceae > Symbiodinium > Symbiodinium sp. CCMP2592. The sequence goes on from CAJNDT010002802.1 coordinate 594,505, forward strand.
GGGGTTCTTTGCTTAGGCCGCGCTGAACCGTAACACTCAACCTTGTACCTCGTGCTCCAGATAATGCCCGTGGGCATGCATTGGTGAGCTCAATTTTAGGGACCCAACAAGCACATAAGCATAAGCATTTTATAGGGATATCCCTACCTTATTGGGCTTCATTATAAGGGGGTTTATATGGGATATCCCTATCCTAGTTTTTGCTTTTGTGCTTTTTTGGGGGCCCTACAATTTGGGGTGGACCCAGGGCCCCTGAGGCACCATGAATTTCATATCTCCTGACGCCCAGATGGGGGTTTCCGAAAATAGGGGTACCTTATTTTGGGTTCCTTATAATAAGGATCCTACTATTCAGGGTTCCATATTAGGGTCCCCTGTTTTCGGAAACCCCCAGATGCACAGTGTAGAATCCTACCGACATGAACCCCAAGCCCTGAGCCCCGAAATTTCGAATCCCTCAATGAGGATTGTTGTTGAGTTGCCGAGTTGCCTATTCCCTGCGACCTTTACAGCCTACTTGGAGGATCACGGGACTTAGTAAGTAGGGTCATAAGTACCTTAATTGGGGTTATAAGTAGATATAACTATAGTTATACTAAGCCCCATGATCCTCTAAGTAGTGTTGCGTGTTGCAACAGAGAGGAGCGTGGCAGCGCTAAGAAAGGAACAGGGAAGTGCCTAGGCCCCATGGCCCAAAAGTTGAGCAGCTCAGTGGGTTCCCTTTGACCTTTCCAAATTTTGTTCTAATTACCACAAATAATAGAGGTTGAACCTGTTTTACGGGTATAATAGGCCCCGAATCATTATTCTAATTATTAAGGCCCCTATACAAACCTTATCCTTACGAAGTATAGTATTCTAGGCCCCAAAGCACTATTCTAATTGTTAAGGCCCCTATATAAATGGAACTGGCTACTTGGGAATACAGCCGGTCAGATCCTGACTTACCAAGAGCCTCCGAATGGGTGGACTCGACGTGCTGCAGCCTTGGCCCCTCTTGAGGAAGGTGGCTGCCGGAGTCCTTCGGAAAAATGAGCAGCCCCCGTGCCATGTGCGGGTGCGCACGCCCTAAGGGCGATGACTTTTCGAACTCTCAGCTCGGAACTTCTCTTGAAAAAGGAAGACTTGTGTACATTGAGGGTTTGACGTCTTGGGTCGAGGGGCTTAGCGGGTTCCAGTTTTAAGGCCTCAGAGCAGGTTTAGGTCTCAGGGTTGCGGGCTTGCACACTGCTCTAAAGCCTCTCGTTAGTATTTGTAGCTGTTGCCGTCGTGTGGCATAGTAGTAGCAGTAGTAGTAGTAGTAGTAGTAGTAGTAGTAGTAGTAGTAGTAGTAGCAGTCGTCGTCGTAGTAGTGGTCGTGGTGGTGGTGGTGGTGGTGGTGGTGGTGGTAGTAGTAGTAGTAGTAGTAGTAGTAGTAGTAGTAGTAGTATCAGCAACAGCAACTCCAAGGCCTAGTCGTGTAGAGGCATGTGCAACTAGAAGAAGGCTGTGGAGGTGTATGAAACTGATTGTAGCCATGGAAGGTGATGCTACTATCAATGGCTCAGAAGCCATAAATATGAGTGTAGGCGCTAGCCTGGAAAACTGAGCTGAGATCAAAGGCAGCTTCCCACGATAGCTTTTGGGCCCTTGTTGCTGCCAGCGTGAGCGCGTTTACAGCCTTGGGCAAAGTCTTTGGTGCACTGCGTGACGTCGTCTGACCCCTAAACCCTAAATCTTCATAATCCTAAACCCCAAATCTTCATAATTAGTTGAAGATCCTGCGACCCCAGCTGCCGTTGCAATCATTTATTCTGGTTGAACTCCAGGAACAACTGTCTTCTGCCGTGATTTTCCACTGCGAAGAAAGGGTCCCTCCTTCCCGGGTTTCTTCAAACGAAGAGACTCGCTGGACCCCTGGCAGAAGGAGCCCTTCACTGCGGAGCTCCACAACCCCTTGTGTCCTTATTGGGTTTAGGGTTTCGGGTTTAGGGTTTAGGAAGGGTTTAGGATTTAGGGTTTAGGGTTTAGGGAGGGTTGTAGGGTTGAGGATTTAGTGTCCTTATAAACAGCCCACTTATAACCATCATTCGACCCCGAAGCCCTGATTCGGAGCCAGTGGTGGGTTTCTGGGTCACTGCTGCGACAGGTACATTTCAGCCGGGAGCAACACAAAAGAGGATCTCAGTAGGCACCTGCTCTTGGCTCACGGTTTTCCCACCTGGCTTAGAACACTTGTAGATTCAGCACATGCGTTGCTCCTGACCATGACTCGTTAGATACGTTAGTTCCAATCATTTGAATCGTTCTTCTACTACGCGAAAGGCAAAAAAATGTCTGCGACCTCGAGATTCGTCTACTCAGCTGCTGGTTCTGGAAGTCTCCGTGTTTAGCGCAGGATCTCAGGTTGAGGGTTAGGGGGGAAAGATTCTAGTGCAGACAGACAGGCAGGCAGACAGACAGACAGAAAGACACGCACGCACAGGGGTTTATGTGTGTAAATATATACACACACATAAAGAAGCTGTTGTGTATATACACACAATGAGCCAGACGCTCACATAATGTATTGCTTCGGGTTGTGGTGATGGTGTGCAACTGACAGGGTTCAAACATCTACCCGCAGCTGGATATGAGCACCGTGGCGTTAAAGAAAACGAGTCATTACGTATGGTCCTCATATACAACGAGGCTAAAAGTCATCGTAAGCCAAGAGAAAGAACAAAGCAAGAGCACAAGTAACAGCTCAGGTGTCGATATCAGTGTTCGACAGCAGAGAAACAAAGAGGGAAGGACCTTGCAAATGCTGTCAGAAGCTCAATGCGCTATCTACGCGTGCTGAAGACGATGCTGCTAGCGGCGATTTGTGGTAAACGATGTTGATGCTGGTGATGGTGATGAGGACGATGGCGACGATGATCATGATCATGGTCATGATGATGATGATGATAATTATGCAGCCGGGAGCGCAAGCAGAAGCATAGCAGAGAAATTAACACTAGCATCAGCATGTTTGTAGTAGCGACAAGAAAGCCATGCCGGCAGCCTGCTACCGCTGCTTCTACTACCCCTGCTGCTGCTACTGCTGCTGCTACTGTTACTCTGCTACGACTACGGCAGCAACGACGACCACGACTACCTCCACTACCCTACCACCTACCACCAACCGCCTCGTGCCTGGCGCCTACTACGACTACTTCCACTACCACTGCCGCTACCACTCCACTACCGCTACCGCTACCACGACCACTGCAGCTACCACTACCACTACTGCTACTATTCCTACTACAACTGCTACTACCACTACTTCTTCTTCTTACTACTGCTACTACTACTGCTGCTACTGCTGCTACTACTACTATTACTACTTCTGGAACTACTACTGCTCCTACTACTACTACTACTACTACTACTACCACTACCGCTACCACTACCACTACCACTACTACCACTATCACTACGACTACTACTACTACTACTACTACTACTACTACTACTACCACTACAACGACGACAACAACAACAACTACTACTACTACTACTACTACTACTTCTAGGTCTACTACTACTACTACTACTACTACTACTACTACTACTACTACTACTACTACTACTACTACTACTACTACTACTACTACCGCCACCAGAGTTTCCCCGCAGGGGGCCCAGCGGGACTGTATACACAATGTGATCTGCGTTCAGAGTTTACAGGCGAAATCTAATTTAACTATCCACCGGAAGCTGCGGAAGGCGGGAGCGCCGGGTGGCAGGCTGCACTAACCAACTCTCTTCACTGCGATAGTAAGAACGCAGCAGTACCACGCTGTTTGCGGAATCAAACCATGCATAAACACGTTATGTACATATATCTGTATATACACACACATAAATGTGTATATATATATATATATGTATGTATGTATGTATATATATATATATATATATATATATATATTTATTTATGTATACATATATGTGTATGTATGTAAACATACGTATACATATGTGTATATCTATATACAAATACATATATATATACACACACACATATCTGTGTCATGGGCAGGAGTGTGAGGTGCCCGGCGATGTAGCCGGGACCTCAGGGAAGCGGTCGACGGAAGATCAGCTCTTGGACGGTTTGGGGTGACTTCAACGTTTATACTTGGAGGTTCAGGGGTAGTTTTAAGTAGGGTTCCCGCAGACGGATCTATAGGGCTATAGGGTTTAAGGATTGGGGTTTAAGGTTCATGGGTAGTTCTAAGTAGTGTTATAAGTAGGGTAACTATACTTTTAGCCCATATCCTATATTAGGGGCCTTACAACCCCACTTAGAACTACCCTTGAACCTCCAAGTAGAGTTCTGGAAAGGCTTGCGTCAGGTTTTGAGGCAAGCCATACACATGCATACCACCTAGAAGCTCGACTGGCATCAGTCTTCATCCCTTGCAGACAGTTTGCGCAAGCCATCTCGGGTCCAGCTGGCCTAATATATGTCGGTGGTCTCTTCATAATTTGGCGTTTCTGATGTAAGCGTCTGTATATACGGATCCTTAGTATAGGGCCATACTAGTCAGTATCAACCGATAAAGAGATCACCAGCCTGTTTAAAGTTGGCCTGTCTTTGTTGAGGCGGATTCTGGGTTCCAGTTGCAAATCGACCCAACGGCTGTAGGGGCCGTTAAAGGGATCTACAGGGGGTTCAAAAAGGGTTCCTTTAAAGGGATCTAATACTATAAGGGCTAAGTATAGGGGCCTAAATAATTACCAATACTATTGTGTCTGGGCTCCTTATTATGATTATTGGCAAGGACAAACCCAACAACCCTATTCCAATTATTAAGGCCTCTATATTGGAACCATGGATCGCGAAGCTGGGGACGGAGACTATGGCAAACCGATACTCAAAGTTCTTGGGGCCCTTAATTAAACAAGCTGATATCAAACTGTGTGCATACAAAGCAACCTTGCTTCAAAGCAACATACCTTGTTCCTGGCAGCTGACAGTCAGGAAATATCGATTCCTTCCTGTTCGCTCATGAAACCAAGACACAGTGGCGAGCGGATATCCACAAGCTGCACATGATAAACGTCTGTATAACCAGCCGTCCACACATCAGGATGGGTTTCGAGGTTGTAGACATGAAGGCTTTGAGAGTAGCATACTTGGGACCCACCCTAAGCCCCGAAACCTTTCAACCGTAAACCCCTAAACCCCGAAACCCTAAACCCCAAACCCCAACCCCTAAACCCCGAAACCCTAAACCCCAAACCCCAACCCCTACCCCGAAACCCCAAACCCCAACCCCTATACTCTATGAGTTCAGGAGACCTACGCCACCGCTATCCTTGCGTGCCTCTCCGGCCGAAAGTGGCAAGCGGGGCTGCATGCTCAGAGCCTCCGGGTTTGTAGGGTTTTTGGGGTTTAGGGGTTTGGGGGTTTAGGGTTCGAGGGTGTTTGAGGGTTTGGGGGGTTAAGGGTTCGAGGGTGTTCGAGGGTTCGGGGGGTCTAGGGTTTGAAGGTGTTTGAGGGTTTGGGGGGTTTAGGGTTTGAAGGTGTTAGAGGGTTTGGGGGTTTACAGGGTTTGAGGGTGTTTGGGGGGAGGGTTTGGGGTGTAGGGGTTTGGGTTTAGGGTGATGGTGTTAAGGGTTTGGGTGCCCTTTCTAGAATCCTTTCTGCTTTATGCAGCGGAGAAGTAGTGGTTATATAGTGCTGACAGTACACGGCACAGGGCAGTTGTTGTGTCTCGAGACTCACAGCTTTAGCTGTGCATATCTTCTTCTTTCTCCCGCAGGTACGGTTGAAGTTTTCATTGTTGAAACCAGTTTGATGATTGTTGCAAGTGTTCAACCGGAGAATGACCGCCATCGCTTGTCATGCACGTAGGGCTTTGCTTGTCCAGGGGAGATCTAAGGTTGCAGGATTTCTCGTTAGGGTTTAGGGTTTAGGGTGTAGGATGATTGCCCAAACTGGATCCCCACACAGCAAAATTCCACATAGCTCAACACCCCGGATCCTCGAAACACAGAATCCAAAAAGCCTTCACAACTTGAACCGCAAAACCTGAAGCTCAACGACCAAACCTCTACCCTAAACCGACTATGCCCTACTTGGAGGTTTAGGAAGTGGGAGTATAAGTCCCGAAATATGGGTCATGAGTATAGTTGCCCTACTTATAGCCATACTTATAACTACCCTAAACCCTAATCCCCAAACCCTATAACCCTATAGATCCCTTTAAAGGAACCCTTCTCATAACCCCACTTATAACCACCCATGGCGCTCCAAGTACGGCCTGCATGGTTCATAGGAGGCCAAAAGGGGTTTCAGTCTATGGGGATTTAGTAAGGATTAGGGTTCCCATAATAGGGTTCATATTAAGGAATCCCTACCCCAAGAATCTTAAACCCCCCTTTTGGCCTCCCATCAATGGTCCAGGCTACAGCTTCTCGATGAGATGCCTCAGAGGGAGCTCGAGCCAGACTCGCTGACCTACGGTGGGCCTGGTTTTGATGTTTAGGATTTGGGTTCGTGTCTGGTTAGTGTCTGGGTTGGGTTGTGCGTGCTGCGTGTCCGGTTCGTGTCCGTTTCGGGCCAAGTTTCGGGTCTGGTTCGTATTTGTGTTCGTACTTGGATTCGTGTTTGGTTCGTGTTTGGGCTTCGAATTTGGTTCGTGTCTGGTTCTGATCTGGATTCGTATTTAGATTTGGTTGGGATCGTACCTATTTCGTATTCGGTCGTAAATGGAATTCGTATTTGGGCTTGTAATTATTTATATGGAAAATATGAAATTACGTAAGCTAGGGTTTAGGGTTTACCTGTAGCCGGAAAGACCGACCTTTTTAGGGTTCCTTCTTATGGTTTCTATATATAGTTCCTTAAAAAGGTAGGTCTTTTCGGCTACAGGTAGGGTTTCGGGATTATACTCGGGATCCCTCTTCTGCGCGTGAGTGGGAGTTTGGGGTTTAGGGTCGGGGGGCTTCGGGAGTAGGGTTCAGGGACTTCTGTTGACGTGTTAGGCAGGAGGTAGGGTTCCGCTTTGCTCATGCAAGGGTGTGTCTGCCGGGCTTGGCGCCAAAAACCTCAGCTTCACCGCACGACCTGGCTTATCAAACCTAAACATTACCTGTAGCCGAAAAGACCTACCTTTTTAAGGAACTATATATAGAAACCATAAGAAGGAACCCTAAAACGGTAGGTCTTTCCGGCTACAGGTAAGGAAAAAGGGTACCCTTACTATTAGGGGCTGATGACTTCATCCCAAGCCCTGAAACCCGAAGCCCTGCATGCGACAACATAATTGCCAAGGTTTGGGCGAAGGATAGGGTTGTTGGGGCTTCGTAAGGAGAATATAGGGCCTCAACAATTACCTATACTATGTTGGGGGTTCCTCGCTATAATTAAAGTATAATATACTCCGAAACCCTATTCTAATCATTAAGGCCCGTATATTATAGCGTTTAGGAGCGCAGAAGGCTGTTTGAATCATGGCCTTTGGGATGTAGCGTTTCCGCCTCGTAACCAAATCGCCCTCTGGTATCCCCCGGAACCCTGTCCCACCGTGTTGCCATGGTCGTCTTGCCATTCCTCAAGTTGCCTTAAATCTGAAGCTTCCCGGTTTTACAAAGCTAATAAACCCAAGCCCTGTACCTAGCAGCCTGGACCCTGAAAACTCAAAGTCCTAACCTTACCAGCAGCCTCGAAGCTGTAGACCTAAGCCTTAGAACACTCAACGTATCGAACCCAAATACCGCACTATGAACCAGCCTTGTCCCTTTTCATGGTTCCTCCAAAAGAATAAACAGACCGGCTAGCAGACCTTCTTAGATAATAAAGGGATATAGGTATAGGGCTCTGTCTGTAGTTCCTAAAAGGACAAGGGTGCTCTGAACTCTAAACCCCGAGCCGCTTTATGAACCTAAGTTAGTTGAGAAGTCCTCACTGGCCCTAAGCCCCAAGCACGAAGCCCTGAAACCCTCAACGGTTTAGGGTTTGGGGTTTAGGGTTTAGGGTTTAGGGTTTTAGGGTTTAGGGTTTAGGGTTTAGGGTTTAGGGTTTAGGGTTTAGGGGTTTAGGGGTTTAGGGTTTAGGGTTTAGGGTTTACAGAACCCTACTAGCCCTGAGTTCCGGTTTTGCAGCCAGGAATGCTGCTCCATGCGTGCGAGCAGCGCGGAGCAAGTGGCAAGGAGATCGGTCCTTAGCACACTTGTGCCCAAACCCTAAAGGGAACTCCAGAAAGTTGGAATATGGATTACTGGTAGGATCCCCTATAATTTACCTTAAAGCGGTTACGATAATGATATTCCAACTTTCTGGCTTCTACTGTAAACCCCGAAAACCCTGTAACTTACATACATATAGTAATCTTTTTGTTTGTTCACACACCGATGATGATGGCCGAGGGTTGCAGTAGGGCTGTTACGGTTTTAGGGTTTAGGGCTTCGGGGCTGGAAGCAAGGGTTTGTCTCTTCGTAGTATCCCCTTCACCCCTCCCTAAGCCCGAAACCCTAAAGCCCTAAAGCCTAAACCCTAAACCCTAAACCCTACGCCCTGAAAGCCCTAAAGCCTAAACACTGAGTCTGTTCAAGGTTTGCTTAAAGTCGAGCTCAGAGCTTCCGGCACAGGGTTTCTAGGATTTTCGGCTCAGAGGGTGCAGGATGTATAGGAGTTTATGGAGTCAGGGGTTCATAATATCCTGGGGATCCAAAAACCTACCGTTTTAAGGGTTATACCCTCTAATTCAGGGGTCATAACCCTACTATTTTGTAAAGTTTGGGGATACAGGATAGGGGGGGGGATAAGGAGTTTGGAGCCCTAAACCCTAAACCCTAAACCCTAAACCCCCACCCTAAACCCTAAACCCTAAACCCCCACCCTAAACCCTAAACCCTAAACCCTAAACGAGGGCTGCTGGAGTTCAGGATTTCGTTGTCAGGCTCTGGTTCCATGGTCCTAACCTCGCAGCTTTGGCAGTCTGTTGGCTCTTCGGGCTTCATTCAACGCGCAATATAGGGGCCTAAATCATTACCAATACTATCTTGGGGGTTCCTTGTGATGATTTTGGTATAATAGGCGCCAGAACTCGATTCTAATTATTCAGGCCCCTACAGTCTGTCATATCCGTCGATTCGGCTGCCACCTCTGCGCGGCCAAAAGCAAGCTAAAGCCCAATGTTTTGAATTTATATACTCATCTACGATATGTTACTACTACATACTATATAGTTTATATATTATATACTACTACATACTATATAAAGTATATTACACTATAGTACTACTCTTACTAGTAGTCCACCCCCCTCCTCCCACCAGTCTTTCCCTCGCAGGTCGGAGCTTGCTAGCCACCTCGCCATGCGCCGGGCAGGAGGCTACGGTTGATGATATAAATCCTGCATTACCCATAAGAAGGAATGTACCATAAATCCCATAGTTTAGGAGGGTCCTTAAGGTAATGCAGGTTTTTTGTCGTCAACGGAAACGGGGGCTTTGCTTTGGGCTCGGGCGTGGCACCAGCATAATCCTTGCAGCCAAGGGTGCTAACATGGGAGTTTCCGAAAATTGGGGGTAGCATATTAAAATTTAGAATAAGGATCCCCTGCTATTTAGGGTACTATATTAGGGTCCCTTATTGTCGGGAACTCCCAACTAGATCGGAGTGTGGTTTGTTTTATACGAGGCTGAGCTTGTCGCAGGCTGGAGGCTTCTCCAGCATCCCAGAGGGGGGGTGGGGTTGCAGCACTGAGACATAGTAGCCGAAAAGACCTACCTTTTTAAGGAACTATATATAGAAACCAGAATAAGGAAGGTCTTTCCGGCTACAGGTACAGGCAGCAAGATAGGCGTCTCTAACGTCCAGCCATATTTATCCGGGGAGTTGGGCTCCCCTGGTCGGTCCTGAAAGTTTGTTCTAAACATTTCTGGTTCATAAGTAGAATCCTATGTTCTAAAGCCTCGAAGCTTAAATCAACGTACTAGACACCTAAAGCCTTACCATAAGACCTTGAAGCCCTAAAAAACCGAAGCCTCTGAACCTTACAGTAGAAGCCAGAAAGTTGGAATATTATTATCCTAAACCCGTTATGGTAAATTATAAGGTATCCTTCCCTGAAACCATATTCCAACTTTCTGGAGTTCCCTGTAAGCCACGATTCCGAACCTTAAACCACGATTAAACTCTGCAGGCCTCGCCAGCACAAGCAGAAGCACACAGGTCGCGGACGAGGACTTGTGGTTCCTTTTTGAAGGGTTCCTTTAAAGGGGTAGGGGTTCCTTTAAAGGGGTAGGAGCCTTAATAATTAGAACAGAGTTCCGTGCAGCTACGCCAGAGTTTGTTGCAGAGCTTCTGTGTCTATGCTTTAGGCGAAGACCACGGACATTTTGCATTCATGCAACATTCATTCATGCGTTTCGGGAACCTGCTCGTGTTTATGCATGTGTGTGTGCATGTATGCATGCAGGTTTGCATGTATGTCCACATGTAGGTGCGTAGGCATGCATGGATGGATGTATATGTATACATCTATGCAGTATCTAGGTATGTATGCGTATCCTGGTGTCCAGCTTTTATGAGCGTATGCATATATGCATGACAACTCAAGCAAGAGCCGCATCATGGGGCATGACTGTGTATATCCTCATCCGGCTGACCTCCAAGACGGGGTGCAGTCGCCGAGGACCTGGGGTGGTTCATTGTGAAGCGTCTCCAATACGAAACCAGTTTCCCGAGTAGTGCCCGTTTGCACTTTCTGTTTTACGGTTCCCTTATGAGAAGTGAATACCAGGAAAAAAGGATACTTTTTTTATAAGGGTTTCGGTTCCGTTATAAAAAGTGAATACCTGGAAGAAGGGTATGAGGGGACACTGGGGAACCTGGGAAATCGGTACCCGCCGCGGAAGCTGCAGGATGAGGAGGAGCTTGACGAGGACGAGGAGGAGGAGATCGAGGCCCCTACTCCCTAAACCCAAAGCCCGAAACCCTAAACCCGATGCTATAAACCTAAATCAAATTTTTGTTGAGATAAGGCCTCCTGGTTGAGGTCACAGGTGAAGTTCAGAGGCCATCAAGGACTGTAGTGTGTAGGGTTTAGGGTTCAGGTAGGGTTTAGGGTTTCGTGTTCAGGGTTTAGTGGGGGGCTTCCGGGACTGTAGTATAGGGCCGGAGTGGGATTCCGAGAGTGCCCTTGCATCGAGGCCGCCGTGCCCAAAACCCGATCCCGACGCGGCGCGGCCAGCGAGGAATTTAAGGCCACGTTGCGAGACTTGCCGCTGCTTCACGCATTCTGATCCCGCTAGTGCTGCATAGCGCAGTGGTGGTTTGCAGTTTTTTGTTATTATTGGTAGTGTTATGAGCATTGTTATTATTAGTATCGTTATTAAACTCGTATTACCAGTAGAGTTGTCCTTAGTATTCTTGCTAGCCATCACGACGAGACTTCTTTGTGTCAGCAGTATCCCGAGGCAGGGCTAGCGATGTTCCGAGCTTGAGGTATAGTGACCATGCATGTGAGGCGCCATACATTGCAGGGTTTTGGAAGCGCAATAGTAACTAACCATCATGATAATACGTTTAATCATAAGCATAGTCAACGTCATTATAATCAAACCCATAGTCATAGTCATAAAGATACGAATAATCCTAATCAGAGTCATAATCTTATAATGACAAAAACAATAGTATCAACAACAGTGGTCCTAAAGCCACTAGAAGGCACTTGGGCCCCAGGGCCAGAGTGAAGCCCTTGGGGCACAGGTCCGGCATCCTGCCCGACAATCTTCAACTACAGTAGATGGTTTCGTATAGGGCTTAGGGTTTCGGGGCTTGGGGGTTTGGGGGTTTAGGGTTTCGGGGTTAAGGGGTTTGGGGATTTCGGGTTAATAGGGGGGCAGGCATGTCTTATCTACGCCTCACATATGTTGGTACATGTTTGTGTGTGAAGTCCAAGGCCCTGAAACCCGGAAGCCTTAAATCCATGAAAAGCACCGAAACTTGTAGACCCCCGAGAATTAACCTCTGTTTCCTTCTCCTGCCAGCCTATCCCGTGCACATCGGCGATGAACGCACAGCGGGTCAAGGGACGCGCCGGGGCCCCGCTGTCGTCTTCCACTCCATGCAGAACCTGCCTAAACCCTACTAAACCCTAAACCCTGAGACAGGCCATTGCATCTTAAAAAAAAACCCTAAACCCTAAAGCTTGGGCCTACGCTTGTGACGGGCACTTGGGGCAGGGTCTCATGGCTCCAAGCCATCTTTGCCGAAGGCAGCATGCATGGAGCTTCTCTGAGCCGCATGTGGTCAGAAATCGAAGCTGCGGGTGCATGCGCGGTATCTGCCTTCAGGTAGATTTTTTTTTCTAAACCCCCAAGCCCCAAACCCAAGACACTCCCAGGCAGTTCCTGGGCAGACGCCGGGGCGGATCTCTGCCCTGGTTGAAGCCACTCCGCTACCTCCCAGAGCGAGGCCGGGCTGGACGGTTGCGGTTTGGGGCTAAGGGCTTCGGGACGTTAAGTGTTTAGGATTTAGGTTTTAGCGTTTAGGGGGTTTAGGGTCTACGGGTTCAAACGGATTTAGTATGGGATTTTTGACTATTGTTGATCGTTCCTTTTCCTCTTGGTCGTTCTATGTATGTCCGTGCTATTTTTGTGGGTTCCTTGCTATAGCTATACAGTATATGATACCCCAAGACCCTATTCTATTTAGTACGGCCCCCCAAAAAAGTCCTACTACGATCGCTATCACTGTCTGCAGGCCTGGCCCGCTCGTGCGGTCGACAAGGCCCATTCGTGCCGGCCAGCCCTACTCGAAGGACTCGGCTCGGCTTTCCTGTGCACAACACCGGCATACAAAAGGGCTTTCTAATGCTACAGTGATACACGCACACACTATATCTATCTATCTGTGTGTGTGTGTGTGCATATATATATATATATATATATGTACACCCACATGGGTGTATGTACATATGCATGTATGCATGTATGCACTGATGTCTGTCTGTATGTATGCAGGTATGTATACAGGTATGTATGTATATGCATCCACACATGCATACATGCATTATGTATGGCTGTGTAAGTATGTCCGTATGTATGTACGCATGCAGACATGTAAGCATTTGTTAAGCAAGCAGGGATGTATGGATGTATGGATGTGTGTGTATGTATGTATGCATGTGCTTAATTACTTATTTGTTTTGTGCGTCTCTATGTTCATGTCTTTGTTTATTTACATATGTGAGTGGCCAGGAAGCTGATAGGAGGCTTCAACACGTCATTTGAGACTCCAATCTCACGGGAGGTGGTAAGTCCCCCTCTTCGCCTTTCGATCCCCCTACACTTTTGCTTTTTGCTTGTCATTTCCAGACCCGGATCAGAGGGCCCAAAGTGGCTGCAGAATTCAAGATTTCGGTTTTTCAGCGTTCGAACGGTGTTGGGCCGGTGCGCGGGGCTTTGGAGCCGCGTGCTTTGTCGCGTGCTGTGGTGGGTTAAGGGTTTAATGAGGGCTAGGGCTTGCAGGGTTTGAGGCTTACCGTTCAGGATTTTTAGTCTACAGAGGAATAGGCTTGAAGTGAGGGGTAATTATGTGTGGTAGTTGGTTTGGCAGTGCACTGCTGCCAGCGTCCTCTGCCACGCTGGTTGCCACCAGCGGGTGAGCAGGCGACGAGATACCGCCTCGCTTACGGCAGGTACATCCTCCGCTAGCTTAGGGCTGCAGTGCCTTTCAACCCGTTCCCCAAGCCGCGACAACTGAATCCGAAACCCTATATAAACCCTAACCTAATTCGACATCGTCTCACCAGCGAGCGGTGCCCAACGTCCTCTCGATCTTCAACGACCGGGAGCATCACGCCAGGACAGCGGTTTCGAGTTGGCTTCGGTTGACAGGGGCCTATACGGGTTCTACAAGGGTTCCTTTAAAGGGGTCTACAACGGCTACTATACGGGCGATTATAAGGATTTTGCTATAGGGGCCTCGAAAAATACCAATACAATTGATGGGGTTCCTTGTTATACTTATAGTATAATGGGCCCCCCAAACCCTGTTCTATTTCTTACGGCCCCTACGTTGCGCACAAAACCCTGACCACTTCTTGAGAGTTCAGGGCTTAAAGGGAACTCCAGAAAGTTGGAATATGGTTTCAGGGTAGGATACCTTATAATTTACCATAGAAGGGTTTAGGATAATCATATTCCAACTTTCTGGCTTTTACCCTAGGAGTTTAGGAGGGCCGGGGGATTGGAAAACTGGTGGTTTCAGCGACGACCCGTGGCACCGTTCCATTGAGAGGATCATATGAGCAGGTAGATATGTGGCTTTGCCACAGGTAGGGGCCTAAATAACTACAGCACCAATACTATTTTTGAGGTTCCTCGCTATCATTATAGCAGTAGATGCCCCAAAACCCTAGTCTAAATTACTATTACAGTTTATTATAGTATCATATACTCCCACACCCTATTCTGATTACTAAGGCGCCCACAGTTGACTGTGCATTCAATCGTCCATCGGGTTTGGTTCACGGCTTGCGGGTTTGGGATTCGAACACAATTCCGGGCGACTCGAATCCCTGAGCTCAAGCTAGAGATTCCCGTGAGGTTGTGCCAAGCGCGGCTCGCAGACTACTTCGTTAGAACATCTGGCTTGTCGCCATGGCTGATCGCGAGGTGCTGGCTGCTTTGAACAGCATGCTGCTGGAGCACCTGGCTGCGGCGGGCCTTGAACAGCCCATTCTTCAGGAAGTTGACAGAGCCTTACATGCTTCAAGCGAGTCCTTGCTGATGTCGGATCTCACGAGGGTCTATCAGTGTGGCATGCAAGGACAACTTGTCGTCCGCGGGGCCTTGCTTAGTGGACGCGAATGCTCAATTTCGGTGAACCCATGGACGACGGTCGCAGAAACAAAGGCACTTATGGCGACCGAGCTGGGGATACTTCCCCAGGACTACTCTTTGACAACCAACGAGGAGGTCTTGCTTGGTTCGCAAGCTATCGGAAAGTATGTATCTCCAGTAGGACATGCTCACCTAACCCTCGTCCGCCTCAACGCCCGAGATCTGTTTGCTGAGGAGTTGAATTCAGTCTCGTCCGGCCCCGCCAAGAAGCAGATGATCGGGGAGCGTTTGTATCCCAAGGTTTGCAGGATCAATCCGACTTGGGCAGGCAAACTCACCGGAATGATTCTTGAGATCGACAACGCTGAGCTCCTAGAAATGCTCGAGGATGACGAGCTTCTGCTGACAAAGGTGCACCAGGGTATGCGTATTCTTCGTCAGGCTGGAGAGGATGTCGTATTCGCTCCGAGATCCTGATTCCCTGCTCTCTACTCAGCCACGCTCACCTTTGCTGGCACACGCATCCGATGAAAAGGGATGTCACCTGATCTGAAGTTCGTGTACGGATGCTACAACTATGACTCTTGTTGCGGCTAGTTCTACTGCTGATACTGCTACTGCTACTGCTACTACTGCTGCTGCTGCCGCAGCTGCAGCTGCTGCTGCTGCTGCTGCTGCTACTACTACTACTACTACTAAGACTACTACTACTACTACTACTACTACTACTACTACTACTACTACTATTATTACTACTACTACTACTACTACTACTACTACTACTACTACTACTAAGACTACTACTACTACTACTACTACTACTACTACTACTACTACTACTACTACTACTACTACTCCTACTCCTACTCCTACTCCTACTCCTACTCCTAAACCTACACCTACACCTACTCCTACTGCTACTGCTACTGCTACTGCTACCCCTGCTGCTACTACTACTACTACTACTACTACTACTACTACTACTACTACTACTACTACTACTTCTACTACTACTACTACTTCTACTACTACTGCTGGCTTGACACTAAGTAGGGTTGAGCGTTGAGGTTTGTTGCGATATGCCTGCTTGCCCCATCCAGGAGACGCACAACTTCAAGCTGGCGTGAGCTCTGCCCCAGCTCTCCATCGATCCGATGCTCGTGCTTAGGGGTTTAGGGGGCTTTAGGGTTTAGGGTTTAGGGGGGTTTAGGGTTTAGGGATTAGGGGGGTTTAGGGTTTAGGGTTTTAGGATTCGGGTTCGAAGATAAGACCTTGGATGAATTATCCCAGGCGTCACGAGCTAAACGATTTTTCAATCCAAGATATGATCGATAGAACCAGAGGTATGCAGATCAAGTACCTGTCTGGACAGCACAGACATGCGGGGCGGCGTAGGTCTTTGGATTTGCATATAATGGAATTCTACCGCCTGTAACTCCCAATTTCAATGCAGCTACGCCATGTGACCCCTGTTGCTTCACAAGGCACAGCGCAGACCGTAAAACCTGCAAGGTTGTGAACGCCCTGTTCAGCTTTGGAATCTGCAGAAGCCGCAAGACGCTGCAGCTCAATCAGTTTGGAGCTCGAAAACCTACTATAGGGGCCTAAATCATCACCTACGTTATTTCGGTGGGGTTCCTGTTTAAAACTAAAGCATAATGGGCCCCAAAGTCCTATTCTAATTGTTAAGCCCCCTACAGTATGCCCAGGGGCCCCTAGATTCCTAGATACCACCAAAAGCCACAGGTTCACAGCGAACCCCAAGCAGCAGGAGCTACGCCTGCTGCAGCACGTCGTTGAGAGAGCAGAGCGGGGCAACCCACAGTCCATCTGCGAGGCTTTGGCCACTATAACGGTTTAGGGTTTAGGGTTTTATAGTTGCCTAAATAATTACCAATACTATTTGAGGGCTCCTTCTTATAGTTATATTATATTGGGCCCCAAAACCTTAGTCTTTGTATTAAGGCCCCTTTATTATATTTTTGTTGGATGGCTTTTTGGGGTTGCAGTCCGCACGGGAGCTCAGGGTTTGTGCGCTTAGAGCGGTAAAGTGTTCAGTTCATTTTGCGGATTCTTTAGTGAGTGTCATGGATGTAAGGCATCGGGTTGAAGGTTGCTAGTGGATGATTGGGCTCCCATGCCTCAAGTGGGTAGTTGTCAAAATTATGGCCCCCTTTTGGGTACCCTAAATAGTAGGTGCCGTATTATAATAGGGACCCGAAAAGTGACCATAATTTTGACAACCACCCAAGTAGATGTGCATTAGATTGAAGTTTGCGAACGAGTTCATCAGCAACTAGCCAACTTGGTCCTCTAGCCTGGAGATTGGCCGAGTCCAAGCCTCCAGGTTCTAGGATATATATATATATATATATATATATATATATATATATCTATATATATATATATATATATATCTATCTATATATATATATATATATATATATCTCAAGGTGTCATCTTGATGAGTGTACTTCAAACACGAACAGGTCGAGGCTTGCAAGTCTCCTTGCCGCGCCTTGAGGGCTTCCAAACCTGCCTTGACTATATACGCTTGCCGCCTGGGATGGGCTTCCATGTAGGATTCCCTAGCCGTCCTAACATGTGGGTGGTTGTCAAACTTAAGGTCCCTTTTTTTGGGTACCCTAAATATTAGGTGCCGTATTGTTTTTTCCGGACCCGAAAAGTGACCATAATTTTGACAACCACCCATGTAATGAACGTCTGCGGTCTCGATGATTGTTTGGGGCGGCTAGTGGAGTGATTCTCACCGCATTAAGCATAGTCAAGCAGGCCCTTCGTCTGCTGGGAGCCCCATGGCCCTTGGGTTTAGGGTTTAGGGTACATGGAACAAATCTTGAAGCCGCACCCAGTCGTGTTGTGAACGGTTGCAGCTTTACGAACCTTATACCTTCTCAACCTTCAGTGTCTACTTCGGGCTTCTGAGGGGGCCCGGTGCGTCCACGAATTCTGTAAGATGCACGAAGATCCCTTGACCGCTTGAACTCCCAAGCTTCAAGTGCCCGATGCTTTAAGCGAACATCCCAAAGCCCTATGCCAATGCCCCAATGGCCCTAACCCATCCATCTAAGTTCTGTGATGATCTCTGTCGGCATGAGGGAGCCGGCCTGCTCCATTAGTCTTGCCATTCGTGCTCCATGCTTATTCATGTTCAACAACCTATGATGATTGGGCCCATGATTCGTATTGTAACTATCCTTCTTCGCATCCTGTTACGAACAGAAGAACACTTCTGAGTTTCTTTGGCACGGCATGCAGCTCCATTGTGCTGCTTGGAGGTTCAGGGGCAGTTAGAAGTAGGGTTATACGTAGCGTAACTATACTTATAACCCCTAAAGGGGACTTGTAGCCCTACTTATAATCTACCCATGAACCCTGAACCCTATATCCGAAACCCTCCAAGTAGGTCCCCCTATGAAGATCCCTTCCTGTTGCAGACGATCGAGTCCTTCGGGGATGAAGTCCTGGTTCGAGGGAAAGCGCGGCTGTGGCTCAAGGCCTGCAGTGTGGTTAGATGTTGTTAATATAGGGGCCTAAAAAATGACCACCTCTATTTTGAGGGTTTCTTAATCTTAATATAGTTATAGTTTAATGGGCCCCAAAATCCCATTATAGTTGTTGTTAAGGCCTCTATAGTAGTGAGATGTTGTTATAGTGCTTTGGGGGATGAAGCATCCGGATATTCTAGGGAGCTGCAGTACCTTTAGTGATTGTCTGTGTTCGTACCTCAGCCTCGCTGTTCTGAGAAGCCGATCTCCTCCATAGCTATTCAAGGATCCCTTGTTGGGGAAACCTATTCTAGTTGTAGAAAGTATCCTGTGCTTAACTGGTTCTGCTTGGGCCAACTATGAAGCCTCCGGGCATGAAAAGGTCGAGATGTAAGAAAGAATTCAAGCCAGCTTGCCTTCTCCACCCGCACACTGCAGGGACACAGCTAGCTGCTGGTTCGTGTTTCCTGTCCTACCGTCAAAGGTCCGCAGCTCAAAACCAAGTTCCTGTTTGAGGCAGCCGATGGCTCCCTGGAGCACGCACATCTTCTTAGTGGCACTATAGAAGCCTAAAAATCAGTAGTACTGTTCCTAAGGGTTCCTTTGAATGTACTATGATACACCCGCAAACACTGTTCTGACGATTAAGGCCCAGGGTGTATGAATTCATAGTAACAGTGTAGCACAGTACCCCATGTGGGAGTTTCCGAAGATAGGGGACCCTAACGCAATACCCTAAATAATAGGACCCTGATGATAAGGCCCCAAAACAAGGTACCTCCATTGTCGGAAACTCCCATGTACGAAAAGAGTCGGACCCAGCTGCGGTGAGCAGAAGGTTTTTGCAGTTAGCTAGTTTCCAGAAAAGGATTACGAATCTAATATAGGAGGCTGAAGAATTTCCCTATTGGCTCCTCAAGGTAATGATGAGATTGTGTTGAACTTGCGAATCTAGAGCAAATGCCTGAGGCCGACAGGGAAATCACAGTTCCAGGCAAGCAGCGTGTATGCCCTGCTACGCCAGAAAGCCTTAGATAAACGCACTCGAAGACCTATTCCAATTCCCTACATGGGAGTTTCCGAAAATAGGGGACCCTAATCTAGTACCCTAAATAGTAAGATCCTTTTTATAAGGACCCCCCAAACTAAGGCACCCCTACTTTTCGGAAACTCCAAACCCTTAAAGACCTAAACCCTAAACCTTAAAGCCCCTATATTATCCCCCCTAAATAGTAAGATCCTTTTTATAAGGACCCCCCAAATAAGGTATCCTAATTTTCGGAAACGCCCCTATATTATCCTGGTCCTGTCTCAGATTGCTGGGGGAGTCAAGACCGAAGTGCTGACGGCGGCTGGGTCCTTGGATCCTTCAAGGCTGAACCCTCGAAGCACACTTGGGGGACTTAGTAAGTAGGTAGTAAGTAGACTTCTAAGTACCCTAAAAGGGACCCTAATTGGGGTTTTATAAGTCCCTAAAATAACGAGTTACTAAGCCCCGACCCTCCAAGCAGTCCACCATAGGGCTCCATAGGGTTTAGGGTCTGGGGGCTCCTCCGCTGCGCGGCTCATCGAACTTTCTGCAATCATGTACGAAATCATCGCCATAAAGGACCCTTCCGAGTGTACAGACGTGTTCTGAAGGGGGAAACGAGGGCTTAGGGTTTTGCTGATCGATCAGGCGATGTCTAGTGTAATTAGAAGAAAACTATTCCTTTGGGTTCCGTTCGTAAGTCTCCTAAACATACCCCAAAACCCTATTCTAATTGCTAATGCTTCTATATGATTAGGAAGATTGGGACACAGTCCTTATGGCTTTGTTTACAATGAAGGACCGGTTGGCCACAGCAGAAGACGAAGGATCGACCCCGGCAAGTCATCGTGGATTTCTTGTATACATACGTACATACATACATACGACAAGCGACTCGACAAGCCTTGTCCAGCAATTCTGGCTTTCCAGGCGTTTACTTTGCTGGAGGTGTTGTGACCCTAACCCCCAAGCCCAAACCCTAAACCCTAATCCCCAAACCCTTAAGCCATCAAACCCAAAACCTAAACCCTTAACCCCTAAACCCAAAACCCAAAACCGCCAACCCCTAAACCCTAAGTTCTTAAACCCTTAACCCCTAACCCCTAAAACCCCTAAGCCCTCAACCACGAAACCCCAACCCCACTGAGGCCGTCAAAGGCGGCCCCCTGACTCGTCGGGACCTGCAATGCAGCGCCGTCCCCAGGTGTTTACCTGGGTAGTTTAGGGGGGGGTTAGGGTCCTTATAGGATCCTTAAAGGGATCTATAAGGGGTTAGGGGTTTAGGGTTTAGGGCTTTAGGGGTTTGAGGGCTTTAGGCGTTTCTTTTTTTTTTGGGTTTCGAGTTTCGGTGTTAGGGTTTGGGTGTAGGTTCCACTCTTGGAAATCTTGCGGCCCCTCCTTGGGTGTGGGCTTTAGGGTTTCCGGTCTAGGGGTTAGGGTGTAGGGTTTTGTTCAGGTTCAGGGTGCTAGGGTGTTAGGGTTTAGACCGAGCCCTAAATGCTGCTCTTTCAACCTTATACCTATAAGGTAGACCCAAGAAGGAACTACCATGGAGCCTATGGATTCCAGCACCGTGGGTCAATGCACACTTGCAAAGGTTTCCAAACCGCATCTTGCTTGGGCGTGCACGGACCTTGATCGACACTTTCTACCTAAACCCCGGGAAAAGAAAAATCCTGCACCCTCCATACGTAAAGTTTGAAAACTAAACCTTGCAAGCCCTAATCCCGCACACCCTAAACCTTGAAATCCCAAAGCGCCTGCATCCACAGGCCTCTAAATGCTTCTATCCTGTAAGACTTCCGGAAACTCTAAACCCTTCTAGAGCCCTTTAAAGGAACCCTTATAGTAACCCTTTAAAGGAACGCTTAGGTACCCCTAATGTTCGGAAGCTCCCATACTGTTGATGATATAAAATTTGCATTACCTTGAGAATCCTAAACTCTGGGAATTACGGTATATTCCTTATTATGGGTAATGCAGGATTTATATCATCAACCGTAGGACCTGATCATAGCCGGCTGAGGTGTCCTAGAAGTCGGCGCCTACTGCGGGTACTCTGCCGCTGGGCCGGCGAATTGAGTTTGGGAGTTTCCGAAAACAGGGTCCCCTTAAAGGGATCTAGAAGGGTTCCTTTCAGGGTTCCTACAAGGGATCTTTAGGGTTTAATGTAGGGTTTAATTTATGGTTTAGGGAGTTTCCGAAAATAGGGGGCCCTAGTACCCTTTTTATAAATAGTAGGACCCTTACTATACCCCTAATTTTCGCAAACTCCCAGTTCGCGTCAGGTTTAGGAGTTGCTACGGCTGTACGATTTAACTCTAAACGGTTGACGACACCAACAAAAAAACAAGCCCCTTGACGTGGACCCTGAAGCAGCAGAATGTGAAGTGTAAAGGGTTCAGGGTTTAGGGTTTAGGGTTCATGAATTAGGGTTCAGCGTTGAGGGTTCAGGGTTTAGGGTGTAAGGTTTAAGGTTCAGGGTTTAGGGAGTTTAGGGCTGGCGCCACTTCTGCTCAACTGGACGTCCGGCTGCGGCTAGTCGAGAACAGAGCACTGTTTCGGGTTCAGGGTTTAGGGTTCAGGGTTTAGGGGATAGGGAAGCTGTCTGCTGGAACACTTGGCTGCTTGCTCAGTCCACTCGCATGGCGTTGGCACTTCCGGGCGCCGTTGCCTCAGCAAGTGTCAGGCTTTCTCTACGGGATACTATAGGTTTTAGGGTTTACGATTCTACTATATCATGGCTACTACATCGATTGCGATAGGTACTGTAAAGTTACTGAAACGGCTACTACAAGCACATAGCGTATCAGGCTCCTGTTTCAGGCCTGTCGGATTTGCTGTAGTGGGCTGGAGGGTTCAAGTGCGCGCGTTCGCGCTCAGTTTTCGTCGGCCTTTTGTGTCACATGCAATACGGTCTCTGCACATTGGCCCTTGCCCTCAGCCAGAACCTCGACTGGCATTGTCTAGTGCTCTGTGCAAGTTTCGGATGTTTGGGACGGATGGTTAGGGCCTAGTTGCGACGTAAAGAGTTCGCAGTGACTTTGTAAAAGCTACGACATACGGTTCGAACGGTGTGGCCAAGTGGACGAGCCACAGGCGACTTACACCAAAACGCACGACGAACTCCGCAATGTTAACATGTCTTGATGTGAGATATCATCACCATTGTGTTGCAGAGCTCCAGACTCGAAGCGCCAACTGCGAGCCATCCTGGCTCATTTGGGTATGACTGTTAGAGATTTGGTTTCTGACGCAGGGCTTGCACATTCTGTCTTTGTTGAGTTTAAAGCAGAAGTTTTGGGGGGACATGTTGATGCACCGGAATGTCCGACATGCTTTCATTAGGTCAGACACGACAGACTTGAGCTTCAAGTACCTGAAGTTCTGTCACTGTCGTATCCACGGCTTCGGCTTTGCATCCCATAAATGTCCTTTAGGACGAAGATCAAATCTAAGCCATGGACCTTCATCAAATCCAATGCCCCTAGAGGACCAAAATCAAAAAAAGCTTTACAACCAAATCCAACACTCCTATGTATTCATTTGGGTTTAGGTTCATAGGGTTTAGGGATTCATTTGGGTTTAGGGTTTAGGCTGATTTCTGGAGCTTGAAGATTTCCGCCGCAGCCCAACGTCAGGTTCACATCGCTTCCCTCGAAGTAGATCCTGCCGCTGCCTCGATTAAAGGGAATAAGGAGAAAGTGGGTGGTTGTCAAAATTATGGTTCATTTTTTTTGTGGGTACCCTAAATATTAGGTGCTGTATTATAATAGGGACCCAAAAAGGGAGCCTAATTTTGACAACCACCTAAGTGTCATGTTGAATGGCTGCTGCGAGCTTCCGGTCATCTGGAGGGCTCGGGGCGTTACACAGGACCCCGATACTTGCGACTGCTGTTTCTCTTTAGCCTTAGCTCCTGCGCACTTCGGCATATGCGAAAAGTCTTCCATTCTTCTTTTCCTGTGTACTTTGGGGTTCATGGTGTAACTATGCGCAATCTGCCCCCACTGGAACAAGGTTGGGCTCTTCGGCTTAAGGCGCTAGCACAACGGGGTTGGAGATAGGCAGTGTTCACCTCATTGTCGCAGTGACAAGTGGGATGATACTGCTAATCGTGGTCGTCAATCTTCGCACGGACCGCGGCAGTCCTGGGGCGACATGTTTGCTGCCGAGCCGCCTCCCCACTGTGCTTCTGCACTGCGCTTCTCTTCAACGTACGTGCTTTTCAGCAAGCCGCAGCTAGAGAAGTGCCGTGAGTCTGAAACTACCCCGATTCCTTGTGAGTGGGTGTTTGGAATTTACGTTGCATACCGGAAGGTAGTTGGGGACGGGAGGGAAGGGGTTTTAGGCTGATGTTTTAGCGTGTGCATCATTGTATCACCCAGACCCCCTATCCTTTCAGAGCTGCTCGTGCGTTGGAGGGTAGGGTTTTGCCGGTCCCGAAAGCAATTACTTGCAAAGCACAATAAATCTAGAATCTATATACATATATATGGGAGTTTCCGAAAATGGGGGACCCTAATGTAGTACCCTAGATAGTAGGATCCTTATTATATGGACCCCAAAGTAAGGTACCCCTAATTTTGGGAAATTCCCATATATATGTATATATATATATATATATAAATATATATATATATATACATATGGACACACCCCCCCCCATGACCTACCTCGGCCTCTTTTCCATTGTAAATACCGCCAAAACCTTCTCTTGGCAGGGATTCGCGTTTGGCATACGATTCGTGTTTTGCGTAATTTTCGGGGATGATACCTTCTCTATCATGGCTGATGTGAAGTCATGTCTCTTTACAACGTCGTGCCTACTCGTGTCCGCTTTCAAATTCATATGCCTGTATTCATAAGCAAGAAACATTAAAGAAACCATACGATATGACGGCGGAAACCAAAAAACCAAAAATCCAAAAATCCAAAGCCTTTCTGAGGGGCCCGAAACTTTTGGATTTTTTGGTTTTCCTAGGTCTTTTTTGGTTTTTTGGGCTTTGCCTTGGCGAAACCATGGCTTTTTTTGGATTTTCGGTGGAAAACCAAAAAAACACAAGGTTTTTTTGGTTTTTCTGCTGTGTCTCTCGTGAAAAACAAAAAACACCTGTGTTTTTTTGGATTTCTGCTGGAAAACCAAAAAAACCTTGGATTTTTTTGGATTTCTGCTGGAAAACCAAAAAAACCTTGGATTTTTTTGGTTTTCTGTTGGAAAACCAAAAAAACCTTAGGAAAACCAAAAAATCCAAAAGTTTCGACCCCCCTGACAAAGGTTTTGGATTTTTGGTTTTTTGGTTTTTTGGATTTTTGGTTCTCGGAGCCTTAGAGCCAATACAGCGCGCAGCATGCTTGATCGGAAATGGTTTCGTTGTTTACGCGCAGTAGTCTTCAGATTTGCATTAGGCATTAGTGTTAGTATTAGTATCTGCGTTCTAGCGTGTTGATTAGTGTTACTGTTAGTGTTGGTGTCAGTGTCAATGTCAATTCCAATGTCAGCGTTAGTATTAGTCTGAATATAAGTCTATACAATAGGTGTACTAATGGTAGTGTTAATGTCTAGTGTGAGTTTTAGTATTCGTATTAGTCTTGGTCTTAGTCTCTGCCTTATTCTTAGCGTTAATATTAACCAGTGTATAGTCTCATATCAGTATATTCTGTATTTGTAAGTCTATGGTAACATTGGAATAGTAGTATACGAGTATATTATTTATTGGTATGTGAAAATACAGATTCTTTGGTACATTGATGTGTCTGTTTTTTGTATTTGGTTTGAACGTGATTATTAGTATTCGTAGGAGCATTAATATTGGTATCAATAGCAGTATCGCTGTTCATACTATGCATAATCGTACTAGCTGGAGTATCAAGTGGTAATACTGCTATTCATGTTAGTGTAGGTTTTTTTAATGTGAATATAACTACTGAGAATAATTAATAAGACTATGCGCATTAATCTGCGGAGGAACTGTATCACTTATGTGCATATTAGTATTAATGTTAGCATTTGCGTGTATATTGGTAACAAATAAATACTAAAATTACTATCAGTATGGGTATGTTTTTTAATATTCGTAGGAACACTAGTATTCATATTAGTATCGGTATTACTGAAAGTACCCGTCTTCGTAAAAGTATTTGTAATCATACTAATTCATATCAGTACGAGTATTAAGATGAATTATGATGCGCATATGAATACTTTCGAAGGAAATGCTGACCTTAATACGAATACCCATATTAATGTCCTATTATGTATAATCGCAGTAGCCTGAGTATTGGTATGATTATTCGGACAAGTATTAGTATTCCAAACAACTAGTACTATTAGCATTCATATTGAGAACAGCTAATAAGAATATGCGTATTAGTATCCCCAGGAGTGTTAATATTCCCATCAGCACTACTATTCGAATTAGTAGTGTAATTTTTAATACTAGTATTAACCATTAAGCCTATTATGTTATGAACAGTAATATCCTTATTCGTAGGAATAGAAATCTTAGTATCAGTATTAGTATTCGCACTAGTAATAGCTATTATACACATTGGCGCATGAGTAACCTAAGAGCTTCACACAGAATAAACATGTGTGCACATGTAACCCTCATTACGATCCTAGGTAGGATGCACACATCGTTCTGTTTTGGTCCCGTCTTTGGGTTATGCTTATGAGTACATGAACAAAATTAAAAACAGACAATGACAAACTCAAAGTTACCCGGCGCATCTAACGATCTTATGTAGGATGCAGACACTGTTCTGTCTTGGTCCTGTCTTCGGGTTATGCCTATGGTCATTATATGACCAGAGTTATGAATATCCGGAACATTTAGGCAGTATCCTATTAAACAATTGCAGGCATTGAAGCTTGCTCAAATCCGCCAACGGCGATGTCGCGCCGTCGTAGGTCATTACAGTGTATTCAGCTATTGATTATACACGATAGATGTGTCCATTGTTTATGTATGAGTGTATTTTATCCTAATGGTTTCCTCAAATCCTTACATGTTCTACTACCCATTGCTAGCCGAAGCACCTCGCGGTAGGTCTTCGGGGGGGGTGTGAGCATACATATATATGTATATATATATATATATATGTAATGAAGCTCCTCGATCGGCTGGCCACCGGCAGCAGACTCCGAAGCCGAGGGTTTGGGGCCCAGAACCTAACCCAAGCCAAGAGACTAAGGGACTTATAAGGTTTAGGGCCTTAGGGTTTAGGGCCTAGGGTTTAGGGTTTAGGGTGTGTCACAGTGCCACGGCGCGCCCCACCCATGGAGTGGTCGTGGGTCGCGCCGTCTTCGTAACGTGGAACCCACCCACAACCACCCGAAGCAGGACTAGAACGGGTTTTGTGTTCTGCTTCTTCTTATTCGAGGGCTGCACTAGCCGAAAAGACGTTGCAATGTTGCGGAACGTCAAAGGGACATCCGAGTGATGTAGTCACAAAATAGCAGCGACGCCCTCGCTCGTCCTCGCCGGCCGCCAGAGTCGTCCGTCAGCCGTCGTCAGAGTCGTCCGTCAGGGCCCAGTGCCAGGCCTCCAGAAGTGGTCTGCAGCCGTCCGCTGTCCGTGCCAGTCCGGCCAAGAGTGCTGATCATCCAGTCGGCCGCCAGGGTTTTTTCGCCCGGCAGTCCGTGCCAGAATTGTCCAGCTTTGCCGCCAGACTCGCACTCCAAGCTCCTTGCCAGAGTCGGCCACTGTCCCCAAGCTCTTTCTAGGACGTCCCGTCCCCGTCAAACTATAGTCGTCAGCCGCCAGAGACGTGAAACGGACATTTCCGCTTGGCCACGGCACTGTGACACACCCTGTACAGTGACGGAGCTAAGTCGCATCATGCTTGTTGGATCCCAGCCCACCTTGCGCGGAAGCACCCGGGGGGGGTCGCATCACCGGGCGTCTACTTGGGGATACGTGATTATGTTGATTCGGGAATATTGAGAATTGAGTGCTGAAGCTGAATATACAGCAATTTACTTGCAGATTCGTTCTCTCTGTGTTACTTGGTGC
The DNA here is from genome assembly GCA_905221615.1 of Symbiodinium sp. CCMP2592. Classification (NCBI taxonomy): domain Eukaryota; class Dinophyceae; order Suessiales; family Symbiodiniaceae; genus Symbiodinium; species Symbiodinium sp. CCMP2592. The sequence continues at coordinate 621,870 of CAJNDT010002802.1, forward strand.
TTGCTGCGTGCTTGCAAAATCGAGCGTCTACATGGGGAACGGCTGGTTTTTGTTTGCTGTTTGATTCGATGTCGCTGATGTATTTCTGGAGCGGGCGCTTGCTAAAGCGAGCGTCTACATAGGGAATGGCTGGTTTTGATGTGCTGTCCGCTGCGATGCCACTGATGTGTTTCCGGAGCGGGTGCTTGCAAAATCGAGCGTCTACATGGGCAAAGGCTGGTTTTCATGGGCTGATTGCTGCGATGCCCCTGATGTGTTTCTGGAGAGGGTGCTTGCCAAATCGAACGTCTACATGGGGAACGGCTGGTTTTCATTTGCTGTTTGGTGCGATGTCGCTGATGTATTTCTGGAACGGGTGCTTGCTAAATCGAGTGTCTACATGGGGAATGGCTGGTTTTGATGTGCTGTCTGCTGCGATGCCACTGATGTGTTTCCGGAGCGGGTGCTTGCAAAATCGAGCGTCTACATGGGGAACGGCTGGTTTTCATGGGCTGTTGCTGCGATGCCCCTGATGTATTTCTGGAACGGGTGCTTGCTAAATCTGCGCTCTTTTATCAGCTGCTGTTATCGAAAAGGAGTCTCGGTCACTCCGTTTGGTCGGGAATCAACACAGCTATCTCTTTGCGGCAGCCTCTACTCGCAGACTCGTTGCCGAGATGTCCACACTGGGGTTTTGAATTTAGCATCTAATCATGTGTATTCTTGCCACGAATGAGGCTTCTTAACCCACCGTGCGCAGGGCATGCAGAATTTTAAGTGCAAGCCGCAAACACTCCCAAAATGCGTGTGCCCTTGCGGAATGGCTATACGTTTAACTGTTGTTGGGCTGACATCACTCCACTGGGGTGACTTCGCTCCCACGCCGTGTGCCGCAGGGCTTGGGGCGACTTGCAGCCAGCTGGGGCGCGGGTGTTTCGGCGTCCACTTGGGGAATGGCTGGCTTGGTTGTGCTGCGACGTCACTGATGTTTGCCTTGACTGCGTGCATGTGAAATCGAGCGTCTACATGGGGATTAGCTGGTTGTGGTGTGTTATGATTCCACCCACGGGTGTTTTGCGTGGGTGCCTCTCAAATCGGGCGTCGACATGCGGAAAGGCTGGCTTGGTTGTGCTGTGATGTGACTGATGTTTGCCTTGGCTGCTTGCATGTGAAATCGAGCATCTACAGGGGCAATAGCTGGTTCTGCTGTGTTATAATTCAACCGACGTGCTTCTTGCGTGGGTGCTTCTGAAATTGGGCGTCTACATGGGGAATGGCTCGGTTGCCATGTGTTTTTTTGTAGTGCCTGAAGCCTTGCTGACGCGGCGTCTACATGGGGAAAGCCATGTTCTGTTCCTCACAGAGAAGGACGACGAACCGTCCACACCAGAAAAAGCTTGTTTCGCGTCTATGCTTCAAAGAGAAGGACGACGAACGGCCCTGCAGAGTTGTCCGCAAAGCTCTTTTTGGAGTAACTGGATCGTCCATGTCTGCCAAGCTGTTTTTGGCCTTTTTAGTTGCTGTCAAAGCCAAGTGCCCGCCAGAGTGTCCGCAGTCCCCGTTAGGGTTGCCCGCCGTCCCCGCCAGGGTCGTCCGTCTGTCAAACTGTTTTTGGCTTTTTCGTGCCTGTCAAAGTCATCGCCAAGTCCCCCTCAGAGTTGTCCGCCGTCCCCGCAGGGTCACCCGCCGTCCCGTCCGCCATCCCCTCCAGAGTCGTCTGCCAAGCTGTTTTTGGCTTTTTCAGTCCCTGTCAGAGTCGCCAAGTCCCCGCCAGAGTCGTCCGCCGTCCCCGCCAGGGTCGCCCGCCGTCCCCGCCAGGGTCGTCCGCCGTCCCCCTCCAGAGTCGTCTGCCATTTAAGTTGCTGTCACAGCAGAGTCGTCCGCCGTCCCCCAGGGTCGCGCGCCGTCCCCGCCAAAGTTGTCCGTCCACCAAGTCCCCGCCAGGGTCGTCAGCCGTCCCCGCCAGAGGGCTCGCCATCCCCGCCAGGGTCGCTCGTCAAGCTCTGAATTCTACCAGGTCCCGTCCCCGCCACCCCTCCAGAGTCGTCTGCCAAGCTGTTTTTGGCCAGCAGAGCGCCGTCCCCGCCAGGGTTGCCCGCCGTCCTGGCCAGGGTCGCGCGCCATCCCCGCCAAAGTCGTTGGTCCACCAAGTCCCCGCCAGGGTCGTCAGCCGTCCCCGCCAGAGTCGCCCGCCATACCCGCCAGGGTCGCTCGTCAAGCTCCTTCTACCAGGTCCCGTCCCCGCCAGGGTTCTCGCGCTGGGAGATAAGGATACCCAATTTTACTATTGTGCCCCATGGCTAGCGTGCCAAATCAGGTCTGGTAGACTCGATCTGCTTGGCCAAGCAAGCAGATCTCGAAGCGGTAGCGTTCAGTGGTACCGGCCGCCGCCGGGCGCGGGCGGCCAATGGTTTAGGGGTTTAGGGTTTAGGGTTTAGGGATTTAGGGTTTAGGGTTTAGGGGTTTAGGGTTTAGGGTTTTCAGGTCCATGTTGTCATCGCCCGCAATGTGGTCCTCCACGCCGGGCTTCAGGGCACCATCGATGCAGCCCGGCTTTGCAAATTCAGGGATCCTCGTTCTCCGGGACCTTAAGGCCTTGGATCTACTTGAAGGACCCTAAACCCTAAACCCTAAACTCTACCCCCCCACCCTTTTTCAGGTCTCGTTCTGCTAACCCCACTTCACAAGAAAAGGGGTAGTACTTCTGTCGTACTTCTTCTGTGATAGAAGCGTTTGTTCGGGTAAGCTTTAGGGCTTAGCCGAGAGTTCAGCCGTAGTTTGTTTGCGAAGGGACATCAATGGCACCTCCCTTTACTTCTTGAAGCCTACAGACCCAACACGCCATAGACTAGGAAACCTCATCCATAGCCAGGCCAAGCACGTTGCGAGTAAACCCGCCAACCACGACCTTTGAGCGTGTTCGTGGAGTACTGTGCCTCAAGCATTAAAGTGCTAAGTGCTCCTAAAGCTACATGAGGATAGCCATACTCGTAACAGCAAGACCAACACTAGCAATAGCAAGAAGAAGAAGAATGATACCAAGTAGTCGTCGCAGTGGTAGTCGCAGTCACAGTCCATGCACGAGCAGGAATACCAATGAATATGATCCGGTTTCATTCTCTGAGTACTTACTAGACTATAGCTTTTCAATCACCCTCATGGATCTTCCAAATTCCCCAACCGCGCCCTCCAGTACAGACCCGACGTCCGCAAACCCCAAACCTACCCAAAACCCCGAACCCAAAACAGCGAAGCCCTCAAAACCCTAAATCCTGCTCCACCCCTAAACCCCAAACCTCAAACCCTAAATCCCTCTTCACCTAAAGACCAAGAAGCCTCAGGTCTGGACAGGCCACAGCAAGGACAGCTCCATGTCCACGGCAACATTCGGGGCAGCAAATTTCCCAGAAATATTAGGAGCTGGGGTTCAGGGGTCTTGGGGTTTATAGGATTGGGCGTGTAAGAGCTACATTCTGGGGTTCCGTATCATAACTATAGTATAGTATACCCCGATTCCCTATTCTGATTAGTAAGGCCCGTTCATTGTAGTACCCTTATGGATCCCTTATAGAACCCTTCAAAAACCCTTAAAGGAACCTCAAAACCCTGTTGTAATTGTTAAGGCCCCTACAGTATGGGGGTCCTTTCTTGCGAAGGATCCTGTTGCGTTACGGGGTGGATCTCCCAGCAGCAGCTTTAGGTTCCGAGGTCCTAAATGGGAGTTTCCGAAAACTAGTGCTACCTAAGCGTTCCTTTAAAGGGTTACTAGGGTACTATAAGGGTTCCTATAAGGGTTTAGAGTTTCCGGAAATTAGGGGGCACCTTGTTTGAGGTCCTTACAAATCAGGATCCCACTATTTAGGGTACTATAGTAGGGTCCACCATTTTCGGAATCTCCCAAATCCAGGGCTTGTGGATTTGCAGGGATCAAACGATTGTAACTCCTTGAAGGCTGGTAGGCATGTCCGGTCTCGGCTACAGGATTGAGACAGAATCCTTCTTTCCTACATGCTATTGACTGTCGATGATTCCGGGAGATCGAGGGTACTGGGTCCTGAGAGATGGGATCCAGGTTTGGTCGGGGTTCGGGACTTCTGCAGGAATGCAGCGTTAGCAGATGGAGGCATAGTTCAAAGTGGAAATTCGTCGGCAAGGCCGAGGGGTTCGTCACTTTGCACTAGAGATGTTGCTAGGTTGAAGCAGTGCCTGCACGCTGGGAAAACAGCGATTTGTTTACTGGGTGTCTTGTTACCCTAAACCCTAAACCCCTAACCCCTAAACTCCTAAACCTTAAACCCTAAACCCTAAACCCTAAACCCTAAACCCCTAAACCCTAAACCCTAAACCCCTAAACCCTAAACCCCTAAACCCCTAAACCCCTAAACATCTAGACTCTAGACCCCTGAGCCGTAAACCCTAGTTTGCTAGGACTTGGGCTCCTGGCAGCCTGACGCTTTTCATTTTCCATGTGAGGTTTATCCGGATGATGCTCGCTTTGCAAAACTTGTACCAAAGTTAGTTCACCTGGAGAAGTCACAGGATTCAACTGGCCAAGGGCAAGACATCATGTACGGCCGTATTAGCACAAGGCCCAAAGCCACTAATAGGACCTCTTGGCGCGCATCAAGAAGCGCTACAACGGGCCGGGTCCCTGGATTTCGAGGTGACTGGAGTGGTAACAGCGTTTTGTTTGCGGGTTCCCAAATCCCACGAACCCTAAACGCCACATCTCTTATCCGCACTCCTCGACCCGCTAAACCCGAAACCGAAACAGTTCGACGAAGTGAACTTCCGGTTGTGAGTTTGTGTCTGAAGCGCAGAGACGGTCAGATCTTCAGGTTTACCACAGAAGCCGTGAGAAGCCTAAACAAATTATGAGAACTATTCACAAGATTTGCATTTTATGTTTTAGGTCTAGTACAGTATAGTATACAGTATAGTAGTAGAGTACAGTACAGTATAGTATACGCCAAGGCCCTTTTCCACTGATTCCGGCCCTTAAATGCCTACAGCATGGTTGCCAGAATCGGTTTAGGATGCTTAGAGGTTTGGGCCTTTCCTTTAAGGTGTTTGTCACCTGGGTATCGGTCTTAGCAGCACGATCCAGATTTGTGAGTGTCCTCTTCTTTGTCTAATCGAGCCTTACATCCAAGATCGCGAGAGGTCGTGTAGAGTATCTCGACATGAGTAGCAGAGCGCACAATGCCGACCCTTGAAGCCCTATAAAGCTTATTACCCCTATAAACCCTATCCACCCTATAAACCCTATAGACCCGGTGTTAAAACTTATACACCCTAAAACCCCTCTAAACCCTAATCGCTAAACCCCCCAAACCCTATACCCTGAACCGTGGAAGCTCAGGGACCTCTCGTTTGGTGGGGGACCCGGTTGGGTGGAGTGTTTTTGGGAAAGGGGCATTGGGGGCTTCCGACTTCAGTGTCCGTGATATAGCTAGGATGCCCAGTAGTACCCTTATTCCCTTTTTGTAGTCCTAGGTTCCTGATAAAGTTACCCAATACCAAAAAGAGCGGCCTTTTTATTCTTAGGTTACTGGGTATCCTAGTAGGGTTCAGTTGCTTTCGGGTGATAGGCTTTAGTGTTTTAAAATTTGGGCTTTGGGTCTAAGGAGTTTCGCGCACTGTAGGGTTTAGGTATTCCGGAATGCCTCCTGAAATGGGGCAGCATTGGAAGGGCTTCTCTTCGAGGGGTCCTCATGAAGATCGGATTTTGATCCTTTTGAAGTCTTTGGGTCTGTGGGTGTGTAGGGTCTGCTGTTGAGTTTAGGAATTCGGCGTGCTCGTGGAGAAGCTGGATTTTCTTGGAGGTTCCTGTTCCTACCCCGGAAGAACCTTCGACAGAGTTCGTCTGAAGAGACATTTCTGTTCTGCTCGTTGAAGAACGAACGGCTAGACCACAAACTGCATTTGTACCTTCACCGCCCTGAACAACTAGATGAGCTTGTAGCCGTATGGATTGCCCAAAGGCTAAGCCTCCGCTCACTAGGTGTCAGAAGTCTTACATCAAAGATCTGCGCGGTGCGGGTTAGGGTTGAGCTTGATGCACGAACCCGTCCGCAGCAGGGCCTCGGCTGCGACCGCAGAAGGTGGAGCCTAGAAGAGTTGGGCACAGCTTAGGTAGCTGCAAGTAGTGCGAGCTTGATCAATCAGGTTTTGGTCTGAACTTCGCCATAACTTCCAGCACAAGGACATGTATTCTGATACTTTGAACTGCCGACCATGTCGCGAAGCAGGATGTCTTCCAAAGATGCAGACCTGCGAATCAACAGTTGTCCTCTTGCCGAGCATGCTTCGAAGCATGTATTGATAGAAGACGGGTCTGGACGGGGTGTTATGTTTAGCGGTTAGCGACTTTAGTCTTCAACGGTTTCAGACTGTCCACCCTACGGTAGAGACATGTCCTCAGGCCTCGGCTCTAAAAACACAAGGCCCCCAAACAGACAGTTGTTGATCCAATCACGCCTGAGGGGCCGTCTTCATGGATCAGAAGGGCTCTCGCTACGGAGAAGACATGTTGAAGATGGAGCCGATTCCTGAGTTCGCCAGCAGAGTTTATGATCACTAGATTCTCACGATAGTATGATAGTTTGCACTCTCCGTGCTTGGGGTGTATAAAGCATCGCAGGGACCGAGTTTAGCATACGCCTATATAGTTATAAATGTCCAAGCACCTGTGTGCTCGAGGTGTGGTTACAAAGGCTACGAACGTAGCGTCAAAGTTGATGTTTCCCAAGCCCAAGCATATGCTGATGTCAACATGCCTTCACAAAACAATGCAACACTTTGATCGTGGTTGGGGGCCTGGGCCCCTGATTGCACTGAGTTTGTAGTTAATATTCACTATTCTGATGTTTTGTTGACTACCGGAAGTCTCCGCCAACATGAAGGACGGATTGCTGCGATTTCGTTTGGTGGGCACCATCATACTTGCTCTCGCAGCAGTGAACTGAAGGCATTTAGACCAGACCGACCCACTCCACTGACCCTCAGCCCCTTCCCCAAAGCCCTTAAGCCCTAAGCCCTAAATTCTGAATCCTAGAAACCATGTTTCCTCATTTAGTCGCCTTAGCATCAAGTTCAAGTTCAGCAGTCGAAGCCCTGTACCCAAGTAGTAGGATGCATATTATAAGGACCCCCACATAAGGTACCCCCATGTTCGGAAACCCATGTTCATCGTGCGGGGAACTTATCATGCTGAGGCCGTAAGCGCTACAGTCACAGAAGCCGACGCTTAAACCCGGACAGCTGAACCTGAGTTAGCACCAGAGATGAAGGCCTTTGGTGTCAATCCCCGAATAAGGGAACCAGAGAACTATAGGCCTTCAATACGACAATCCTCCACGTTTGACCGTTTTTTCTCGCTCAGGGGTTTCGGGTTGTCGTGTCTGACGGATTAAGGCTGTGTTTCTAAGTATCGTCAGTTTCTTTGAGTAGTAGTAAGTAGCAACTGGCAGACAGCAAAACGAAAGCAACAGCAGGTGTAGCAGCAGTAGTAGCAGCTTAACAGTCGTAGAAGTAGCAGTAGCAGCAGCAGCATCTGCAGCAGTCGTACGGTCGATATAAATCCTCCATTGCCCATAACAAGGAATATTCCATAATTCCCATCGTTTACGGTCCTTGGCAGGATTTGTATCATCAACCGTAGTCCTAGCGGTCGCCCCAAAACCCTAAGCCCTAATCCCTTGTCCCGAGTCCTAGTCGTCGTCGTGGCATTTTTGTTGCGGCCCTTTGCTTCCGGAGGTCCGAGGGGCTCCTTCACCCGGGTGCCGTGGTGGTGGCAGACAACGTTCTGAAGCCCGGGGTCGGCTACCTCAGCTTTCGCCCTAATTAATATGGAGGCCTTAATAATTACCTATACTCTTCTGGGGTTCCTTATTATATTTTGCCCCAATATTGAGGCCTTAATCATTACCTATGCTATTCTGGGACTCCTTATAAATTTTTTTATAAGTATAGTATAATGGGCCCCAAAACCCTAGTCTAATTATGAAGGCCCCTGTAGTAGCTGCACTACAAGGATCCGTTAAGGGCTCCCGTAACAGAGGCGTTAGAAGGGCTCTATGAGGGTCCATGTACTTATGCAGTAGCATATACGTCTGCCTCGAAAGTGGTCTTTTGAAGGTTGCTGGAAGGGTCAAGGCGTCTACTCAGGGAGCATGAACCCTGAAACCTATAAACCCCTAAAGGGCACATGAATCCTTAGGATCGTGGCAATGCCCTGCAGGATCTTTGTGAACTGTTAGCATCGGGTCAGCTGATCATGGATATTCTTCGGGCCGACAGTCTCGGCTAGGAGTTTATTATGGTTTAGGGTTTTAGTGTTTAAGGTTTAGGGTTTAGTTTTCGGGGTTCAGGGTTTAGGATTCTGAGTTGAGGGTCTGAGGCCTATTGGCATGGTTGGTGAGAGGTTGTTCAAGGATGTTGGGGCCTTCATTCCAGCCGGTTTACAACAGCCTTCGCACCAAACCTGGGCAAGACGATCTATATTCCGAGCAGGTCTTTATGAATGAGAGGGATCGACTGTTTATGTCGGGGAGCTCGAGGTCTCTGACTTTAGGAAGCAGGTAAATGTTAGCGGGTGTGTGTGTGTGTGTGTGCTTTCTTCTGCAGTGTGCTCTGTCCCTCTGCAGCCACAGCAGCAACTTCCGCACTCGCACCAGTTTGGAAACGTAGAGTGCTAACCCTAAACCCTAAATACGAAATCGTATTCTGCGCATACAAACCTGTAAAGAGCGACGGGGCCCTGGCCAAGCCCTGCTTTCCCAAAACCAGAGGGTGACAGCCTCCCCACAGGGCCCCTGTCTAATCATGAAACTTACCTGAAGGTTACCCTAGTTATAACCCTACTTACAACTACCCATGAACCTCCAAGTAGTGGACCCTGTCGGGTGCCTGGGGATGATAGCATGAGGCGCCCCTTTTCCTCTTTCAGATCATGAACGGTGGAAAATACAGTGCCACCTTGGCTGCCTTTGTCTGTATTACGTAGGGTTTGGAATAAATTGGTAGACCTCTCTCCTTGTGGTCCCTACCATGCCCGCGACCCCTTTTCGAGCTTCGGCGAGGTTGGTTGTTCCATGATTCTTCCAGTGGGACGTCGGGCCTGATTTCGATGAGCTTCTGTTCTTGGAGCCGTTCAGTATTTGAGGTAATGTGAATCCTAGATCTGCACGTCAGAGGGGTTCTGAGGTGGATGAGTTGTAGCACTACCCAGGATAGAAAGTTGCTAGTGCGAGATTCAGAGAATGCAGATCGGTGAGAAACCGCCCTCTGCTGGTTTGCAGTTTGGGGGATCGTTTCGGGTGTCTTTACGCGTTTCTGGGTCTGGGTTCGTTGCTTAAACCGTCCTTACTAAAGTATTGGAGCTTAACGATGGTGCCCGTTGGGTATACCATCACTTCATCAACAGGAGTTAGGATGGAGGGGTTTAGGGGTTGAGGGGCGTAGGGTTTGGAATTTAGGGAGTTAGAGTTGAGGGTTTAGGGTTTGGGGTTTAGAGTTAAGGCTTTCCGAGAACAGCAGTACCAGCAGCGCCTGGGTCCAACGAGGTGTCTGCCCTTAATTTGACATCTTCCTTGCATCAGACAAAGAAGGCTTCCAATTCCTGAATTCTGGCCTCTGCGGACGTTGGAACCTTCGTCTTAAGCCCTAAACCCTAAACCCCTAAACCCTGAACCCTAAACCCCAAAACCCTAAACCCCAAAACCCCAAACCCTAAACCCTAAACCCCTAAACCCTAAACCCTCAGAACCTCAAACCCTAAGCCCGATATGGGGGCCTTCTCTGAGGCCCAAATCGTTTCGATGGATGAGTTTGCCATGCCTTCAGAGGACGCTGAGCTCTAAACCCTAAACCCCGAGATCCGACGGGAAGCCGGAGACCCCCTAAACCCTTAAATCTCAAACCCTAACCCCCGAAACTCCTAAACCGGGATAGGCTGTCTTAAGGATTGAGCGATGACGAGGTTCATGATTTTACACCGACCTTCAGCCTAGAAAGCACTTTTTGAACTGAGGGTGTAGTGTACCAAGTCGTTGCCTTTTCAAGTTTCATTCATATGAGTAGGGTGTAGAGCACCTTGTGGAGAGGCCAAGTAACCCGGAGCTTGCTTGCTGTGCGTGCGGTGTCGATTTTCCGCGCCATCAAGTGCAAGTGCCTCCCAAACCTTGAACAAACCTGTACGCCCGAAAGCCCGGGGTCTGAAGTCTGAAGGATCCCAAAACGAGAACAAATTCAGGGTACGTTCAAGGGTCCAGGTAACTCTAAAATTTGTTCTTACAGGGCTCTACACTTCAATAAGTCTTGGTGACAAGGCGAGAAGCATGACAGCCTGTGCACACCGAAGACCAAAAACCCGCATGTTACAACCGGAGAATCGGATGTGTTCCGCTTTGCTTCGTGAGTACTTGCGAACATACTATACGAGAGTCCCATATTATAATTACTCCCCCCACACACCACACACACACACACACACACGCAAAGAGACACACACACACACAAACACACATACACGCAGACACACACACACACACACACAGAGACAAACACACACACACACACAGAGACAAACACACACACACAGACACAGACACAGACACAGGCTCAGGCTCAGGCTCAGGCTCAAGCTCAGGCTCAGGCTCAGGCTCAGGCTCAGGCTCAGGCTCAGGCTCAGGCTCGCTCGCTCTCTCTCTCGCTCTCTCTCTCTCTCTCTCTCTCTCTCTCTCTCTCTCTCTCTCTCTCTCTCTCTCTCTCTCTCTCTCTCTCTCTCTCTCTCTCTCTCTCTCCCTCTCTCTCTCTAAGAACATGACCTGGGAAGCTCCCAAGCCCTGGACAATAGACCGTTTCACAGACAGGATTGGATGTCAATCAATGTGCGCAAATTGAAGGCCTGCTCAGATCTTAGTGCATGGGTAGGGGGGTTCAAGGTTGGGAATTTTGAGTAAGGTGCAGAGTGAAGGGTACATCGATGTCAGTCATCCTATCGCTGCGACCCCAAAACACGTAATCCTAAGCCTTACAGCTTCTTAAACTCGGAATTTGAATTCTAGTTCAAAGCAACAGATGTACCAACCCAGACCGAGAGCTTGCAGCAAGCGTGCATGGACGAAAGTAAAACTTATGTTCTTGAGAGCGGCACTAGTGACGGCCAGGGTTAGGGGCGGTGAAGGTCGCCGTAGCTTTGCCACCAATCATATCAGCAGTGATAGTCATGGTCGGAGCACGTGGGTCATGCGAGGTCACCGTCACTCTCATTTCTGCCATATTGTCAGTGGGGGACGCATCAGTCATTGCAGTGGTCGTGGCAATTCTGGCACTGAGCAGCAGACGGAAGAGCGGTCAATGCAGGTTCTGTTCCTCCTCCTCGTCCTCCCCCTCGTAGTTTTCTTTCCAAGAGTACTTGCAAAGCTAAGGCTTGATTCATGAAAAAGGAACTAAGAGGAAGCTTGCAACCCCGTACATCCTAGCCTGCAAAACCCCAAACCCTAAAAACGCCTGGCCCCTCAACCCGAAAGTCCCAAATCCTAAACCCCATATAAATTATAAGGGTTCAAAAGTAGGGTCTCCTTTAAAGGCACTGTGGTTCTACAAAATAGGGTCCTCTTTATAGGTCAGGGGCTAGGACTTGAGGCTATAAATTATGGAGGCCCCCATGAAACCCTAAGCCGCCAGGCGCCAAAGAATGAGACGGAGCCGCCTGAGGATCTCCACCAGCTCTCCAAAGAGACGGTGCGCGGTGCTGGTAGCAAGTCCGGCAGTTACAGGGTTTAGAGGTTCGGGGTGTTTAGGGCTTGGGTGTGGGGGTTTTGGATCTACAGGCCTTCAAGACTTATCAGTCTCTGATTTCGGGGTTTGGTGGTCCACCTAAGGCCGTAAATCTCAATTATCCCAAGGCTTGCTCACGGCACTGGCTGTCTAGCGCGGAAGTGCACAGATGCTCTTGCATAGTAGCCTCATAACAGCGATAACCGCAGGTAAAACTAGCCATCACCATAGGTAGTCCCTATAACCCCTATAGTGATCACTATACAAACAGTTTAATGCCAAACAAACTGCTAAGCACCGGAGAGTTCAGAGACGCTGAACCGTGAATCGTGAACTCCAAACCATGACCTTTACATCCCACTCACTGAAGCCTTCATAGGGTTCGGATTCCAAAGCCTCTTCCCTGCCGTCATGTTTGCCAAAGTCTCAAATCCGGAAACAAGGTTCAAGTCCATTCCAAACACCACTGCAGACCTGCCCTAATTCTTCCCCGAACCCCTAACCAATTTCTTCAGAATCCCTAAACCCTCTACACTGAACCTTCGTCGTAGTCTGACTTTGTGGTATCGTGATTCCTCGATCCTATGAGTTCCATGCTCGTTCCAGATTCCTGAATTCTGGTTGCCAAACTTCAAATCCAGGATAAGCCTCGCACCCACCCACACACATGCACATGTATCGAAACGAGTAGAACGAACGGCTTTAGGTTGCAAGCGAAGGGGATTCGCAGGGCGGCTGACAAACACATGATGATGGAAAGCTTTCCTGCAAATTGCCAGCTATAGCCAATCGTCTGCCCTGAAGCCTATAAGCCGGAATGACACGCCCTTCAAGCTCTAGCCTATCCCTATAGACCCTAAACCCTAAACCGTAAACCCCAAGCCCCCCCAAAAAAAGCCAGGACCGCATGCGTGAGCGAGCCACGGGACCGGGCCGCAGTGTCTGCAGCCTCGGAAGAACGCAGCTGCCATGGTGTTTAAAACCCTACAGTAGAAGCCAGAAAGTTGGAATATCATTATCGTATATAACCCCTTTAAGGTAAATTATGGGGATCCTACCCTGAAACTACTATAAACCCTAAACCCCATGGTGTTTAAGCTATATAACTTGGGATGTTTAGGGATGGCAACTTGGGATGTGTGTTTGAAACCCTAAACCCTAAACGGTGGCTGCTAAGTTGGGATGTTTAGGGTTCGGGGGTTAAGGGTTTAGGGATAGCAGCTTGGGATGTTTGGGGTTCGGGGGTTTAGTTGTTTTGTGGTTCTCGCGTTTTGAGCTTCGGGCTGACGTCGCGCTTAGCCCAGTATCGTTTTGGGCTTCAGGGTTGAGGGAATGTCGGCTCTGGGATGTTGGGGGGGCTTATATTGTAGAGGTCAGGGTTAAGTTTCGGGTGTGACTTATGAGGTCAGGTTGCCATCATCATGTCGTTCTTTTGTTGTTTCCTATCGTTCTGTTGTTGGTGATGGTTCTGGAGATGATGACGATGACGATGACGATGACGATGACGATGACGATGATGATGCTGGTGGTGGTGGTGGTGGTGGTGTGAACAACCCAAAAAGAACAACACACGTCTTTCCGGTTATCACGATGGCGGACGCATCCCCTGAGCCCTGAACCTTTGTTGTTGATACTATAGGAGCCAAAACAGTCACTACTGTTTCGGTGCTCCTCATTGTACGTCTGCAGAAGCATACCCCAAAGCCTTGCTCTAATTATCCTAAACTCTATACTGAACCCCCTACAATACCCCTTACAGTAATCCTTACAGATCCCTTGAAACGGAACCCTTTACGGAAAAGGCCCTCTGTATCAGATCGTCTTCGTGCCTTCGGCCCAACTCAGGGAACCCACTACCCCTTAAATAAGGGATCTACCTTAAATCAGAATACTAAGGCCTCTATGATTATTGTGTTTTAAGCTATACCTTAAACCCTAAACCTTAAGCCTTAAACCCTAAACCCTCTTTAATCTATATTCCTGAATTGAGGGGTATTGGGTTCTCTGGGAAGGTCACCTACGAGGAGTGGGCCGAGTTTGCCCAGGAGGTGAAGGCCCATCCGGAGTTTTATGGAGTAGGACTTCGGACTCCGTTAGGGCCAGGGGAGTTATAGGGTTTAGGCTTCAGGGTTTAGGCTTTAGGGTTTAGGCTTTAGGGTTGAGGGTTTAGGGTTCAGGGTTTAGGATTTAGGGTTTAGGCTTTGAGATTTAGGGTTTAGGATCTAGAATAGGATTGAGGCGGGTCTCGGAAGCTCTGAATCATAACTAGTCGTAGGAACGTAGGAACGCGGTTGCGCTCCGACGGGTGTTGAGGTCCTTGCTTTCAGTGCCTTTGGCAACTACCACTATACCCAGACCACCGGGAGGATCCAAAAAGTAGAGGTTCCTATAAACTACCCTTAGTAGTATAGGGCCCCATATTAGGGGATCTGCTTTCTAGATCCTCCTGGGGTCTGGGTATAAGGACCACTGGACTGGAGCCTGCTTCGTCATCCAGCCTGCAAGCTTTGGATGTAATGGTAAGGGAAGTTTAGATGTTAGGCCTTGCGGGGAGACGGCGAGTTTAGCTCAGGGGGATGCTCAGGGCGGTTAAAGCCGGAGAAGCCCCCAAAGTGCACTGCCAGAAGCGCTTGGCGGCGACCGACGTGGAGCTAACTGTGGATCTGCGCCCAGAAGACAGCCGAGAGCGTGCTTCGGCATGCAAGCGGATAAGCAGGTTTTGGAGCCTAGACTGACATCTACCATTAAGCCCCTAAGCCCTAAGCCCTGCATAGTAGCGCAGTCTGGAAGATTTGGTAGAGAAGGTTTCAGTGGTAGTACAGTGTTGCAGCTTCCACATTCATGAGTCACCAGGGTATCAGAGCAACCCTGAGGTTGACTTAAAGTAAAGACCCTGAATCTGGCGAAAGCACCATAGCCTACACACTCGGGTGGTTGTCAAAATTATGGTCCCTGTTTGGGTCCTTATTACAATACGGCACCTATTATTTTAGGATACCCAAAAAGGGACCGTAGTTTTGACAACCACCCACTCGAATTCATCCTTCAAACCCAAAACCTTCTCGATTACCTGAGGTGACGCATCTTTCGGCATGAAGTACAAGCGGTGACGGAAAAAGTCGAAGCATCAGCAGGGCCGAGGAGATTAGGATTTAGCGGTTTAGGGCTTTAGGAAGTTGCAGGTCTTTAGCGGTTTAGGGCTTGAGGGAGTTCCAGGTCTTTGGGTTAAAATCTTTGAGGCTTCAGCTACCCGATCTGCAGGGTGGATAGAGCTTCAGGTTGTAGGCATGTCAGTCCTGAGGACTTCGTACGGCTTTGCGCCTTGTCTCCCGAGAGGTTAAGGGTATTCTTTTCGAGCATGTTTAGTCTTCAGGGTACTTATGGCATTTATGGCATTTACTATGCCGGGCACTTCGGGTTTGCAGGGTCCGTTCGATTGTTGAGGCCGTGGACGGACAGTCGTCTAGTAGCCGCAGGAGGCTCTCAAAGAGCGCCTTAGACTATCCATGTGTCCATCCATCTAGCCTTCCATCTATCTATATATATATATATATATATATATGTAGTTTACATATACAGGTCTGTGTATATATATATATATATACGTATATATTTGTGTATATATATATATATATATATATATATCATGTATACGTATATATGTAAAAGTGTATAAATGTAGAAATGTATACATGTACGTATGTACGTATATATGTAAATATGTATATATGTGTATGTGTATACGTGTACGTGTATGTGTATATGTACAGGTGCAGGTACAGGTGCAGGTATATACATACAGAAATATGTATACATACACACACACACATATATATATATATATATATATATATACATATATATACATAACCATATCTATATCTATATCTATATCTATATCTATATCTATATCTATATCTATATCTATATCTATATCTATATATATATATATATATATATATATATATATCTATATATATATATATATATGCTTTCATGCATGCCTGCATGCATGGATGGATGGATGCATTAATGCAATGTCATGTAATGTAATGTAATGTTATGTATGTATGTACGGTTCGAGTTTCAGGGATCATAGGGTCATGGGGTTGTGCTTTGAGAATCGACTGATTGAAGAGCCTCGGCCTGGGAATAGTAGGCAACTGGAGTGGCCTCAAACCCTAGACCCAACACCTGTTTAGGGTTTGCGGTTCAGGGTTTAGAGGGTCGAGTCTAGGGTTTTAGGGTTTAGGGCTTATGGGCAGATCGTTGCTGCAGGAGCCGTTTGAGCTTCAGCTTTAATTGCTGTTTCCGTTGCTCAGGACTGCACAAAACCCTGCTTGAAACCCATTGATCCTGAAGCAGCTGGACACCGAAGCCCCGCATGCGCCCCAGACCTCGCTAGTTTAGCATATATTGAAAGCCACATTGATCTTCGCGCCGGAAATGGCGCCATCCAAAGCACGCCGCCGCTGGCAACGAGGCGAGTTTGGGTGAAGCTGGGTTTGAGGCCTTCTTGAGGACTGCAGGGCCTGATTAATATAGAATGATAGCGTTTTGGTGCTCATTATACTATAATTCTAACATTATGGAGCCCCCAGAATATTATTCGTAGTTATTTCGGCCCCCGTTGTACCAGGCCGCTGCACAGGCGCTACTTTGCCTTTTGACCCACGGTAGAATGTGAACCCAATGAGTCCAAACCCGAGCCATTGAACCATACACCGCGAAGCATGGAAACGCACCCCAAAACTGCAAATTAATAGTGCAAGGCCTTGCAAGACAAAATTCCGACTTGGAGTTTCAGAGCTTTTCGGCCGTTGGGTTGTTTTCAGGGATTGAGGTAAAGGGTTCATACAAGTTGATCCCCGGTTAATACACGCCCTTTGTGAGGATCTCAATATTGGGATCCCCTGTTGTGTTACATATTCCTATAGAGGGACGGGGTGCGAAAGCGTGACAATGGGTTGAGGGTTGAGAGGGTTTGGGGTTTAAGTCAAGCCCTGCAAAGGCCTTTCTAGGGTTTAGGGGATGAGGTATATCACTGTTCTGTGGCCAGCACCTTGTACAACCCTGCACTTGGGTGTTATGATGAGTTCGGAGGGTTGTCAATATGCTACGCGGCTTAGGGATGCTACCCTATAATTTCAGGGGCATCCTTAGAGGAGTTCACACAGGACAGACATACATAGTTTGCAGCATATCATTGACTGCTCCACATGCCGTTGCAAGAACCTGGAGCCCTTGCCGTATCTGTTTTGTCTCCATAGCTTAGTATGCACCCCTTAGCCGGGTCCCGCATACGAAAGGTTCAGGGCTTAGTGGAGATCTTAAAATTTAGCCTTGAGGGTTTGGGGGTCATGTTGGGGTTTAGGATTTAGAGTTTATGGCAACCTAAGGCCAAAGTGTCTTGGCCGCCTTTGCTGCCACCGCCTTCGGTTTGCCGTGCTTCGTGCCGCCCGGAACATCCAGGCTTCCTACGCGATACAAGACCAGGGAAACGGGTCAGAGGATGGGTTTGAGCTCACTAGTCACTGGGACTGCAAAGCGCGACTGAGGATTTACCGCCGCCTGCATCTTAAGGAAAGTGTGTGTATCTAGGAGGCCTACCTAATACTCCAAACCAGAAGCCTTGACCTTAACAGTTGCCCTAAGCCTCTCTGGCGAAGTTTCGTAGACTATCGAAGACGGTCTGGCTATCGACCGCCTTGTTGCAGAAGGGGTGGCTTGAGGGTTGCGGATTGCGGCTTGAGGGATAAGGCGATCATGGGATGTGCTTTTCGTAAAATCGTTGAAAAAAGCCTGCAAAACTCGCCTTTGCACCTGTGAGTGGTTTTGAGAGACTTCAAACCTCTCCCGCACTGTCCCAACTCTTAAACTTGAAACGGGCAGTCGCAAGACCCGAAGCCTTTAACCACAAAGCTCCTCAACCCCAAAGCGTATATGCCGTAGAGCTACGTAGCGCCTGAAACGAAAGCCCTCGACCCTGTTGAGTTTTCTGCATGGAACGTCTCCTCCAGAATGCTCATACAAACTCCCTATGGAGAACCCTTCTGGAACACAAATAAAACTCCAACCCCTAAACCCTTAGAACCCCTACAAACACAGCCTTTATGAAACCCTCCTTATCGAACTCCCCAAGAAAAGCCCTTATAGAGCACGTATTGTGGAGCCTTGATAGAGACCTTATGAAGCCCTTCTGAGCCTCATCGATCCCTAGAGAACACTTCTGGAACACATATAGTAGAACCCTCAACCCTGAACTCTTAGAGCCCTTTTTCCGCCTTTATGAAACCCTCCTTATCGAAAGAGCGCCCATAGAACCCACTATAGAAAACCCTTATGGAGCACATATTATAGAGCCTTTATAGAGATCCTATGAAGCCCTTCTGAGCCTTATGGAACTCCCCAAGAAACCCTAAACCCTAAAACCCCAAAAGAAGAGGCGTCTCCTTCTGGGCGCCTGGGCCGTCTTTGCACCGGGGCTCCCCCCCGCGGCTGCTGAGCCGAAGCCACCACCGAAGGACCGGCTATCGGGCGCAGCTTACTCCTAAGTAGTAGCAGTCGTAGTGGTACGGTTGATGATATAAATCCTGCATTACCTTAAGGACCCTAAACGATGGGAATTATGGTATATTCCTTATTATGGGTCATGGCAGGATTTATATCATCAACCGTAGTAGTAGTAGTAGTAGTAGTAGTAGTAGTAGTAGTAGTAGTAGTAGTAGTAGTAGTAGTAGTAGTAGTAGTAGTAGTCGTAGTAGTAGTAGTAGTAGTAGTAGTAGTAGTCGTCGTCGTCGTCGTAGTAGTAGGGAGAATCCGTAAAGGGGCCTTAAGGTCCGTAAAGGGGCCTTAGGTCACCCCAAAAAGGGTTCCCCTTAGGGGGCTACTCAGAAACCTATGTAGGGGTAAGGTTTAGGGTGTCAGGGTCTGCAAGAGTTTAGAGCTTAGAGTGCAGGCATTCGTGTTTAAGAGAGGGCTTCTTAAGTTCGGAGAGGAACCTTAGTTCGTCTGTAGCACCTGTATTCCTGCCGATCCAGACAGCCTTGACTCAGCAGCACGGCGGTTTTTGGAGTTTAGGATTTAGGGTTTACGGTTTAGGGGTTTAGGGTTTAGGGGTTTACTGTTGAGGGGTTTAGGGTTTAGGGAGTAGATCTCACCGAGGTTCGGGTGAGGCTTTGTACGGGCTTTAAGTCATGGCTCAGTGGTTCCAGCCCTGCATACTTGATGGCAGCGTTCCTGTCTTAACAACACTCAAGTTTGTACAGGTCTAGCTAGTACTATAGTACTTCTATTCTCATAATGTCTGACCTCGGCAAAATTCCAGAAATACAAACACTGAGAGGCAACTCGAGTTTTTAGCTTGCCTTCATGTAAGCACTATAATTTGTTTGTTGTCATGACCATTGCCTCACACACAACCTTCCTCAAGAGTGTCCCTGAAGCCTTAAATCCCTAAACCCTGAAGACCTGGAAGCCTACAACCAAAGCAGTCTGTCGTTGGTGCCCTCATAACTGGTCCAGTTTCCCCCAAAGCCCACACAACTGAATCCCAAACCGTACAAACTCCTGAACCCTCCCACCACTACACCCTAGAACACAAACCTTTATGGCACACTTATGCTTATAGTTTGTCTAGCAGGAAGGAAGCTGCGTAGGCTGCCTGGGAGTTGTCGACGGCCACGGTCTCAGCGCTTCGGGCTTCGGGGATTTCGGCTTCAGGGTTTCAGGGCTCAGGCATTTAAGGATTCGGGTTTAGGGTTTAGGGTTTAGGGGTTTAGGGTTTAAGGATTCGGGTTTATGTGTTTTGTGTATTGGTGTTTCGGGCTTGGAGCTTTTCGGGCTACAACAAGCTAAGCTCACAACAGACACGCACACCCAAACACGCCCTAAACCTTAAACGCCAAGCCCTAAAGCCCCAAGACCCCTAAACCCTAAAACCTAACCGTCAACCCGAAAATTGCCTGAGCCCCTGGAACCCTACAGTAAACCCCATAAAGTTGGAAACCGGATTAAGGCCAAATAGTGCTGTGATTCCTTCTGCATTGCTCTTAAGGATTGAGGCTATTGGGTTTCCAACTTTTGGGCTTCTACTCTAACCCCTTCGAGCCACCCACTCTTGAGACCTCCTGGCGCGGTGCACCGGCGACCTAAAGGGCTGCGTCTCCTCGCAAGACGATCGGCCGGAGGCGCCGTTGAGAGAGGGTTTTGGGATTCAGGGTTTAGGGTTTAGGATTCAGGATTTAGGGTTTTGGGAGTCAGGGTTTAGGGTTTAGGATTCAGGATTTAGGGTTTCGGGAGTCAGGGTTTAGGGTTTAGGATTCAGGATTTAGGGTTTTGGGAGTCAGGGTTTAGGGTTCAGGATTCAGGATTTAGGATTCAGGGTTTTGGGATTCAGGGTTTAAGCTTGGGGGCTTGAGGACTTGAGGGTTTAGGAGTTTAGGATTCAGGGTGTAAGCTTGAGGGGCCTTTGGGACTTATTGAGGGTTTAAGGGTTTGGGGTTGATGGAGAGCTTCTCAATTCGGTTCTAGAGGTTTGTCACGTGGTGCCGGATGCTTTAGGGTGTGGACTCGACAGGTTTGTTGTTCCAGGGTTCGCCAAGATTTCGGGGTTCCGTGCTCAAGGGTTTTTTGGAGTCTTTGGATTTACGGTTTGGCGGGACCCTAAGGGGGTCCAGGGGGTGTAGGACTTCGCTAGAACTCCCAACTACCTTCTATCTGAACCCCTGAGAGGGCACGGGAGGGATCTGTGCGGGACCGGAGCAAGAAACTGGTTGTGGCACCCCCCTAAAACCCGTGATGATACCCTATACTGATATGTATAGCCATCCAGGATCCTCAAACATTGTTGAAGGGCTAGGACCGAATTTTTGAGTTCTTCTCAAGTCAAGCCCACACCCTAAACTTCTGATCCCTGGAACAACAAACCCTTGCTTTGAGCCCCAAAGCCTATTCCTTACGATGCCGGTTGCCACCCTGCATTGCAACATTTAAGGACCCTGGCTAAGAGCGTCAAGGGTTTAGGGCTTCGTGGGGTTTACCCTAAACCCTAGATCTCAAACCATCGACCTTTCAACCTCAAACCTTCAACCCGAAACCCCCTAAACCCCAACCCCTAAACCTATCAAGCTCTAAACCCTATAGACCCCTAAACCCTAAACCCTAAAAGCAGAGCCCTAAACCCTACAAAATTTAAAAAAACCCTAAACCCTAAACCCTAAAAACAGAGCCCTGAACCCTACAAAATTTTTTTTTAAAAAAAAAACGACCCTAAACCCTAAACCCTAAACCCTAAAAACAGAGCCCTGAACCCTACAAAATTTTTTTAAAAAAAAAACGACCCTAAACCCTAAACCCTAAACCCTAAAAACAGAGCCCTGAACCCTACAAAAATTATTTTTTTTAAAAAAAAATAAAAACGAAACGGCATGTTAGGGTTTAGGGCTGCAGGTCTTCGAGCCCCCGTGGCAGCTCCCGGAGCCGAAACCTGGCGTAAAGGAGGCGCCCTTGGCGTTACAAGTTTACTTAGATAGGGTTTAGGGTTTAGGGTTCAGGGTTTAGGGTGGGGAACTTTAAACTTTTTGGCCTTATATACTAGCTCTATACTAGAAACTTTGAACTTTTTTGGGCGAGGTTGTTGAAGAAGAGAGATTAGGGACCCCAGAAGCAGGATCTTAGGGTTGCCTTCAAGGGATCCTTAAAGGTTTCTTAAAGGGATCTATAAGGGGTTTAGGGTTTAGTACCCCGAAAGCACATGAGCAGAAGCATTTTATGGGGATATCCCTACCTTATTGGGCTTCGTTATACGAGGATTTATATGGGATATCCCCATCCTGATTTTTGCGTAGGTCCTTTGTTAAGCGCCCTAACAAAGGGGGCCTCAAAGAGATCCCTAAGGGTTCCCTTTAAAGGGATCTATAAGAAGAGATCCCTTAGGGGTTACTTTAAAGGGATCTATAAGGGTTCTATATAAGGGGGTTTAGAGATTGAGAGGTTTAGGGTTGCAAAGGACCTTCAAAGGGGCTTCGAAGGGGCTTCATTGGGTGGGGTTTAGGGTTTGGGGTAAATAAGGTTTACTAGGATCCCCAGTAGTACCCTTATTCCCTTTTTGTAGTCCTAGGTTCCTTAAAAAGTTACCCAATACCAAAAAGAGAGGCCCCTTTTTATTCTTAGGTTACTGGGTATCCTAGTTTAGAGTTTAGGATTTTAGTTTTTGGGGTTTAGGGCGTCAGGAAAATGCCAGTCCTGATACAAGGGATCCTAAATACCTTGGCTGCAGGAGCCACGAGGATTCTGGGGTTTCAGAGGGGGTTTAGGGCTTTACAGTTTCGGGAGGGGGGGGGGTGCAGGGTTCAGGGGTTCAGAGTTGAGGTGAGGCTTTGAGAGTTGTAGGCAGGTTTTAGGTTCGTGTTGGTTCAGGTTAGGATGTCCTCCAGCGGAACTCATGGGACTCATGGCCTTGTAAGATGCATTAGTGGTTTGTACAAGCGAGGGTAGTAGAGGTGGGTGTCAGCCTGGTAGAATGGCGCGTGGAAGTTGGAGTAGGAGTCAAGGTCGGAGTGTAGCAGTAGTTGTCCTCTTCGTAGTAGTCGTACTAGTCGTGCATGGTCGTCGTAGCAGCAGTGGTTAGCAATGGCGGTAGCAATCGTCGTTGGCGTCGCTGTCGGATTCCAGGTCATGCGTTGGTACGTATTGGTCGAAGATCAAAGCGACATGGGCACACGGATCCCTTATATATATATATATATATATATATGTATGTATGTATGGATATCCGTGTGTGTCTGTGTGTGTACGTGTGTAATTTCCAAGATGTAGTCGGCAACAAAAAGCGGACCCTTTGCAACATGGTTTGCGAGATCAAGATCTTTGCAGCATGAGCCGGAAGAACCTTAGCCCTAGACGAGAGGTGATGCAAACTAGCCTAAACAGAGGTTTGGTTGAGTGTGCACACGGCTCCTTCGAGATTGCGCGAGGACCCAATGCTGAATTATGCTGCAGAACTGCGAAATGAAGTGCACCGGGTGGCTTGGCGGGTCCTGCGCTGTTTCATGGGCCAGCCTGGGACATCCTGAAACCCTAAAGAACCTATTCTTAGGGCTCCTCATTATGCTCATACGGGTCCTTGAAAAAGTAGGTTTTTTGGGTTTAGGGTATTTCCAAAATTTTCGCCAGGAAAGAAGGCAGGATGCGGGCCCAAATTGGAAAGCACAGTGCTCCGTAACCTGGCGTGACTACGTGTCTATCATCGTACTATAGTGGACGACTTTAGTGGCTAAACCTTAAGCCAAGCAGTAGTCTGAGTTCAGTTTTTCTCGTGATTAAATCCTACGCTGCTTTCCCTGTGGGAGGGCGGGGTTGGGCGAAGGGAGTAAACTGAATTGGGCATGTCAGTTCAGGGTGTTCCTTAAGGCTAGTAGCGACGGTCGTGATTTGTTTGCTGCGAATGAAGCCTTACATGCAACCCTATACGACTATAATTTTCAACCCTAAACCCGAAAACTCCAGTACAAAGCCACAAAACCTCAAACAGCAGCACTTGTGGTCTGACTTTCCAACCCTCCAACGAGATGTGCATTCTGCAACCCCTGAAACCCCCCGACACTGACGCCTTAAAGCACGAAGAGTCTTGACCATAAGTTGCAGCCCCAGGCATATAGGGGCCTTTATAATTAGAATTGGGGTTTGGGGGTTCCTCGTTGTCCTTATAGTAGAATATACCCCCAAACCTGTTAAGGCCCCACATTTTTTGCACCTTTAGATCCCTAAAAGTAGCCCTTAAGGATCCCCTTGAATATAGTGAACGAACCCCCCAAATACTATAGGTAACGATTAAGGCCCCTATAGTACTTGTTAACGGAAGGCCGGGGGACGGATCTTGTCCTTCAGCGATGACAAGAGATATCTTCGATGCCTGGGCTGCAACGGAAGCTCTGGGCGTGTGAGTATGGTTGTGGGTATGCATCGCTGCATAATTGCATGCATGCTCGTCCGCATGTCATGTGAATGCGTGTTACGTATGCTTTTGCATTATTCTGCGTGTTATCTGTGGCATGCTGTTCATGTTGTGTGTCAGTCATGTCACGTTGTTCCATGTTTCGCCATGCTACCACTGTGCTAAGTGGTTATGACATGTTATGGTATGCTTTGTTTAACTATGCTATGCTATGCCATGGCATGTTATGTTTGCTATGGATGCATGGGTGGATGGATGTACGTATGTTATGTTGTTGATGCAATGTGTGTAATCTGAAAGCTATGTATGTTATGATGTGGTTTAACTCTCTTCGTAGTCTATGTTGTGTTATGCTGTGCTCCCATACGCTAGGTTGTGCTATGGTGCGTTGTATTCTGTGCATGCATGAAGGCACAGTACGTGCGGATCCACGTATGCATATATGTCTGTACACATGCCCCTGCCTGCCTGCCTGCCTGCCTGCCTACATGGATGAACACATAACACCCACCCACATACGCAGTATGTATATATGAACGCGTACCTACCTAATGTTACTACATATAACAGCACGGGTGTACCTTTGCTCACATGTCATGTCCATGCGCGCCGTCGTACAAACTCCCGGCACCCACAGACGCAGTGTGCCGCTCTCACCTTACATCCTAAACTCCATATGGGAGTTTCCGAAAATTATGGGTACCTTATTTGGGGGTCCTTATAATAAGGATCCTACTATTTAGGGTACTATATTAGGGTCCTCTATTTTCGGAAACTCCCTTATGAGGCCATCCCTTCAAAGCCCAGGAGCTGAGTTTCTTGTCGACGTCCCGGTGCTTGGAAAGGATGCTGACGACGTAGAGTGGTACCCGGATAGACATGGAGACTGTTCGTCTTCGAATTCTGGTTTCTTTCAGAGTTCTTGAGAGAAGACTCTTACGGCAAAATTACCGTTTAGGTCATGGTTCGGGTCATGGTCAGCGCCGCTTTCAGTTTAGGGTCTCACGGCGAACTAGGGCTTTGGGTTTAAGACTTCTATTCGGTGCAGACTTCGACAGCCGACAGTATGCAAACACATGAGGTCCACCACCTCCATGAGGCTATGACTACAGTAGCTCACAGGCCATCAGGTGGTCATATGCCACGAAAGCAGACCCACCAAGTGGTCGAGTGACAGTCGCAAAAATGGCAGCTTGAATCAGCCCTAAACCTGTCAGAACGGTAGGCCCCACCTAGAACGTCCGTAGGCCCAGAGCCCTCGTCTTAGGACCTAGTGGACTTTTTTGATTTTTCAGCAGATTTCTTCGGCTTTTCAGAACTTGCCCGGTCTCAACAATCATCCAGCAGCAAGATTCGCAGCACATCGGCTTCCAGAAGCCAGCCACTGCTTTCACAACACACAACCCTAAACCCTCTCCCCTGGCCCCAAGAAAATCTGAGGCTCAGTATGCGTCAGTCAGGGCAGCACTTAGAGGTGAGCAATTACCAAGTAGAGTTTAGGGCCTAGGGCTGGTGGAGATTTCCTTGTATGCCGTTGGCCCGCGGTCGACGCTGAATGCTACTGGGTGCCTGCCCTAAGTCGCCGCGCACCGCCGAAAGTCGCAACAATCCCGCGTCACCTTGCGGAAACGCATTGCAAAGCCACACAATCCACTATGTCGATGACTTCTTGCGTGCTTGTTTGTGCAGCGTCACCTTGCGCAAACACAGTGTCAAGCCATACATGATGACGTCTTGCATGTTTGTTAGTTCAGCGTCACCTTGCGGAAACGCAGTGTCAAACCATACAATCCACTTCTTCGATGACATCTGGCATGCTTGCTTGTATAATTAGCGTCACCTTGCGGAAACACGTTGTCAAGCCACACAATCCGCTTCTTCGATGACGTCATTTGGGCAGTGCCACCTTGCGGAAACGCATCGTCATGACGTCTAGCATGCTTGTTTGTACAGCGTCACCTTGCGGGAGCGCATTTTCAAGCCGTACAATCTGCTTCTTTGACGACGTCTTGCATGCTTATTCGAACTTGTTTGTACAGCGTCACCTTGTGGAAACGCATTGTCAAGCCATGCAGTTGGATGACGTCATTTGTGCAGCGTCACCTTGCGGAAACGCATTGTCATGACGTTTAGCATGCTTGTCTGTACAGCGTCACCTTGTCGAAGTGCATTGTCAAGCCGTACAATTGGCTTCTTTGACGACGTCTTGCATGCTTATTTGAACTTGTTTGTACAGCGTCACCTTGCGGAAACGCATTGTCAAGCCATGCAATCTACTTCTTTGATGATGTCGTCGTGCATTCCTGTTTTTGCAGCGTCACCTTGGCATTCTCACGCCACACAATGCACCATGTTGATGAAGTCTGCCAGTCCGCACTCCTCTTCATGGGGAATGGCTGTCTGCAATGGAAGTGTTGTGATGCCGCGGATGTGTGTCTCCAACGCGACTTTCGACGGCGTGCGCCGACTTGTATATCCCAGCACCACGTAGAAATACGTACTAGGGGCAAGTTTAAGTCGTCACCTTCGAAACCGCCTACTCCCAGTTGGGCAAGTCGTTAAGTTTCGTTCGTGGCAGCGCCAGACCTTGTGGAGTTGGGAATGGCTCTTAAATCGCCCTTGAAGCTTTGGACGTCAAGCCTCAAACTGCTTTCAAAGCACTGGTATTACTCTTCTGCTGCTCTTCCTCCTCCTGCTGCTGCTTGCTGCTGCCACCACGCCCACGACCACTGCCGCTGCCATTGCCACTGCTACCACTGCGACTGTCATTGCGTCATCGCCACTCCTCCTGGGCGCTGGGTAGGCAACGGAGGGCGCCGCTTACGCACTGCTTACGCGCACCTTACGCGCACCTTACGCGAATTGCGCCATTCACCACACAATTTTAGACATTTGCCAGGCTCCCGAGCCAGCAGAAGGCTGCAAATACCAACGCATACCAACGCAGAAACGAGCCGCAGCACGCAGGTATACGTGCATGCATCTGGGGGTCCGCTTTCACCTGTCCCCGGAGGTGTGCACTTGCAGAAGGGGGCATGCTTGTGAAATCGAGCGTCTACATAGGGAACGGCCGGATGCCATGACATGTTATGCCACTGATATGTGTGTCTCTTGCGTGTGCTTGCGGAATCGAGCGCCTGCATGGAAATGTGTGTAGAGACTTCTTTGAAAGATTGGCTCGTAGCGGGTTGTATGTTGTGAGCAGCGACTGAAATTGACTGAAAGCATCGCCGTTTCTTACTTGTAGCTTTTGTGGATCACAGGACGATCTTAGGGTCCCGGGCTTCAGCCTCCTTGTGATGCGGTGGTGGCTGCATTGAAGTGGGGGTTTTCTGATGTCCCGGCGGTCCCGTGGTGATGGCCAGGGCCGACAGAGAGGTGGCTCCGAAGCTCTCACCATAGAGCTGAACGATGGAGCCATGATGGGTGAACTACAGTTCCGGTCGGCAGCTGGAGCTGAGTTTGACTATTTGGTGTTCGAGGTCCTAGGGGATCGCTTCGAGAGATTGGGCCTTGCAGTAGGAGAAGTGATCGAGAAGTATGAGGTGAACAGCGATGGTATGTTTGTTGACTTGACCTATCGCGGGACGGACAGCTCTTATTATCAGTGGTACATTGACAATAAGGGAAAAGCAGGTGGGTTGCCTGCAGATTCGTACCCTGCAGCAAGAATTTTGGCATGAAGGATGTGATTCATGTTCAGAAGTGGGCGCCTATTTCTCGAAATTCAGCAAGCGATCTACTTGAGTCCTGGGGGTGTGTTAAACTGCCCCTTTTGCGTATTCCTTCCCGAAAACCCGTCACGAGCACAAGTGGAGACCGCCGCGACTCCCGACAGGTGGCTACTCAGGCCCTCCCAGCTCCTAAGGCGGAGAAGTTTGAAGAAGGCGGGGAGGCTGAGGAGGTGGAGGTTGAGGAACCTCGGCCGGCGACGAAGCGTCGGAAGAAGGCCTTGCCGCAGGGCCAGCGACCGCCCACGGCCTTAGATGCAATGCTCGACGAAACTTTGGAGGAGCCCAGAGGCGAGAGCAAGGACAACAAAGTTGAGAAGAAGTTGGGGGAGCTCAGGGCGAAGCTCATGGGCAAGAAGGCGGAGGTCAAAGGGAAGGAGCCCGGCTCAGTGTTGGCTGGGCGGGCGATGGAGGTTGCTGAGAAGGGCAAGCCGAAGAAGGTCAGAAAGGCAGATTCCGTGGCCAGATCTATTCAGAAGGCCTTGGTAAAGGCTAGCCGGAGCCGAGGCTCGAAGGAGGAGGCCTCCTCAGATGACAGTGAGGGGGAAGCCGAGGATGAAGAGGACGAGCTGGACTTCGGTGGCAGCGGCGGCTGGGAACAGCGGCGCCGCAAGCTCAGAAGGATTGCTGAGGAAAAGCCTGGCAAACTTTTGCTGTCCGGGTTGCAAAGCATGCAGGAGCAGTTGGGGCAGATCTCAGGCGAGGATGGTTCGGCGACTTTGAGCCCAATTATGGTGCGTTACTTGATGACGATGGTCTTGCCAGCCCACCCCGTGAAGAGCATAGGCGAGAGCAAGTATAGGGAATTGAGGACTTTGTGCCAAACCATGGATGCCCTGCTCAAAGGCAAAGTGGACACGGCAGGCGATATCCTCATGCAACGGTTTAAATCCCAGGTTATGGCTTTGCGGGATAACTCCGAGAAGTGCGGTCGCTTCCTGGAGCTCATCCCCGAGGACTCGGTTGGGGTAAGCCCCGAGGAGACTTTCTTTGCGCGGGATCTCGCGCACAGGACGGCCAAGGCAGATAAGCTCCTGGGCTAGGGAGTCCGCGGGGGAGCGCTCAAGCCAACGAGCCTCCCTCAACGCGACCCCCTTTACACCAGGCACCCGAAGGAGGAGGCCCCATCGGCGGAGGAGGCACCAGCCGAGACACCGAGGTCACCCAGCAGATCACCTTTGGTTCGGAGGAGGGGGAGCCCTACCAGGCCGAAGGAGGAGAGGAAGGTGACGTTTCGGGAGGAGGTGACCACGGAGCCGATGGCAGGCCGCATGAAGATGTCAGTTTCAGCAGCACGAAAACAGACACCGAGGATCGCCAACGAGACGAAGAGAGCATGGAAGGACAGAGTGTTCAAGACGGCGAGGGGCGAGCTCTAGGGGTGTTGGCCCCTGCGGGAAGTAATCCGGGTGTTGGCCCGTGGGTTTTTAATTTTTAATGGCGGCTGCCAGCCTGTGCCCTGTACAGAGCCCGGTGTTGGCCGGGTGGCGGGCATGCCTTTGATGAGCTGAAAGGTGTTATGCTGGAGGGTTGTGATATGCTTTGTGATCGAAGGCTCCATGGTCTCCTACGTGAAGGTTTGCCGGATAAGCGCTGTGTGTTGCAATTGGGCATTACGCTGCTACAGCTCCTGTTGCTTTCCCCACGAGATAGGGCTCTTTGGTCCGGAGTGTCAGCTCTGGTGAAAAATACAGCCACGCCAACTCTGCGGGACAGGGATTTGTTACCACTTCCTATCCCGCCTTTAGGGGCTGTGTTGCGTCTGTGCAGGCAACTGGCGAGGAGATCATCCGGACTACTTGTGTGGGACCCTCGGAGCTTAGACCATTTAGGAAAGCAACAAACCCGAAAACTGGTGCGGGCCAGTTGTTTCCAGTTGTGGAGGTTGCTAGTGGTTGTTACGATCAATGGTGAATATTTTGACTGGTGTGGTCCGGGTTTTGCTCTTTGCGATTTCCCGGGTAATATCTGCCAAGCGGAAGCTTTCGCCCATTTGGATGAGTTATGCCGGTACTTCTCAAGAGATCCTCTTTGTGAAAATTGTGGCCTCACCCCGGATGCGGTGCTTAAGACCAAAGGTGTTGATTACACGGGGGAAGAAGCACTGCACGCGCTTCCTTTGAAGGTGGGGGAGCTATTGCCGGGACTGCCTGCCGATGGCGTTGCGGGAACTCTTCAGGCGGCGGATGTGGCTGAGGGTGAGGTTGCAAAATGGTTGTTGGATCCCAACCTCACATTGCTGTCAGAAGATAAATGGCCACAACCTTTGCCGAAAGCTTCGATGAACTGCAGCCGGAGTGATTGGTTGGAACTTGTGCCATTGTTGGTTCGCAAAAACATTCTGAAGCCAATCCCGAAATCCGAAATATTCCGAGTTCGAGGTTCCTTGCTACTGAATGGTGCTTTCGCTGTGCCTAAGAAGGGTACACCTGCTGAGGGCGAGTCGCGGGTTACACGACTTATCATGAATATGATTCCAAGCAATGCGTTGCAGCGACTTATGGCAGGCGATTTAGCAACATTGTCCAGTGCATCGGCATGGGCGGGAGCCCACCTACACCCGAGTCAGGTGTTGCTCTGGTCGGGCGAGGATCAACGAGGAGCTTACTATACGCGTGGGCCCTACCGCCCGTTTGGCGAAAGTTTATGACTTTTCGATGGCCGGTGCCTGGAGCTTTGGTGGGTTTGCCAAATGAACAAGAGGTGTACGTGGCTGCCGCGGTGATACCAATGGGTTGGGTTAATGCTGTAGGGCTCTTCCAACATCTTCATAGGCGACTGGGCCTCAGTAGCCCGCCCGGTGGTGCAGGCCACGACGAGGGGGCAGAATGGAGAAGAGATCGCCCAATCCCAAGTTCGGCTGGAATTAAGGATGGAGGCTGGGTTCAGTTCTATCTCGATGATTTTGATTGCCCGGAGTTTGTTGACAGAAAGATTTGGAAGCGATTGCAAGGCACATGTTCGAACGCACATCGAAACCAGAGGCAGGCCTACAGTCATGTTGGTGTTGAGGTCTCTGAGGAAAAATCACACACACGGGAGCCCAGGGTCATTCGTATGGGGGCCGAGGTTGATGGTATTGCGGGTTACATTGGACCGCCAGCGGAAAAGATCTTGGAGACGGGATGGCTGTGTGTATGGCTGTTAAGTCAAGTCTGTGTCGGGGTTAAACCACTACTGATGGCACTGGGCCGGCTGGTGAGGTGTTTTGAGTTCAGACGTCCACTTCTATCGATTTTGGACGGATGTTGGCCTCGTGATCAATTCCGGTTCCGGCGCTATTTGAATCAAAGGAGTTGCTTCGGGCTCTGTGCGCTCTCCCTCTTGCTGTCGGTTCGCTCCGCACTCCTTTTTCGGGTTTGGTTACATGCTCGGATACATCAACACAAGGTGGTGGATTGTGTGCTTCAGCTGGGCTTTCCAATGAAGGCCGGCGGATGCTTGAGCAAATGAACTGTGGAAACGTGCATCAGTTTCAGCTGGCGGGAGCTATGGATGTTCAGCATAGTGTGGGACCCCGCGTGTTGGCGATTTCTATCTTCAATGACATAGGCTCGTTGATGGTGGCGTTGACTCGATTGCCATGTCAGGTGGTAGGCTATGCAAGCTGTGAAACAAACCGTGAAAAGAAGCGGGTTATACGCAGGCGTTGGCCTGGGGTCATCGAATTGGGTGATATTGCCAACGTGGATGAAAAGTTGGTTGATCATCTTCAGCGCTCGTTTGGCAATCATCTGGACCTCGTTTTGGTGGGAGCAAGTTGCCCTTACCAACGAGGTTCTCAAGGGGCGGACTCACGCGAAGCAAAGCTTTTTTCTGAGCTGATGCGGGTTGTTGACCTTTTGAAGTCGGGGTTCACTGTCCCGGTTCACTTCTTCATTGAGAATCTTGCGTGTCTCCAGGACTCGGATTTCGAGTGGTTCAACTCCACGTTGCAGGTGAAGCCCATCCTCATTGATGCAAAGTGGTTCACTTGGTGTCATCGTCCTCGTTGCTTTTGGTGTTCGTGGATGCCCGATCTGCAAAAAGGGGAGAACATGAAACGTTTCAAATTCTATGATGAATGGATTTTCCCCTTATGTCGGAGCCAGGTGGAGGCTTGGCTTGAACCCGACGGAAAATGGACTGGAACGATGGACGGTTGGCTACCTTGTCTTACACAACCGAAAGCTCGCTCAAAACCTCCTGTTGAACCTCTATATCTTGCTGAGGCCTCACCTTCCGCGGTGGATCGCTGGAAGGCGGATGCTTACAGGGTGCCGGTGGAAAATTACGAGGCGCATAACATGGTTACGAATTCCGATGGAGCCTTAAGACTGCCGTCTTTGTGCGAACGAGAGGTTTTGATGGGCTTTGACAAGGGATATATTGAGGGGACGCTGCCGCATAAGATGACAAAACAGGCGAAATTCATGCTGGGCGGGCAGATGCTAGGAAGGACCCAGTGCGTACATGTGCTCGTGATGCTGTGTCACTCATTGTTACTCATTGTTGCCTGCTTTCGGTATTACCAACCAGCGTGATCATGTCGACCTTGTTCGAAAAATTTCGATTGCGCCACCCTCATGGCTACTACACCCTCGGTTTGTGGAAGGTTGTGCAAACACTGCGGAGGCCCAACAACTTGTGCAACATTTTTGCCGACAGGCAGAAAAGAGCGGGTCTGATGTTAGGCTGGATGTCGGTATACCCTATCGTGCGAAGGCTTGGCCTAGAGCCGGAATCAACTCTTCACTGTTTGATTGGTCAGTTGTCCATGGCTATGCTTGGAAGCACCCTGCACATATAAATGTTCTTGAATTGCAGGCGGTGCTTAATGGGCTCAAGTGGCGTTTAAGAAAGTCGGGGAATGGACGTTGCCGCATCTTGCACCTGATTGATAATCAAGTGGTGTGCTCCATCATTGCAAAAGGACGAAGCAGCAGCTCCCGATTAAAACGAGGTTTGAAAAAGCTAAACTCGCTGGTGTTGGCTAGTGGGATCGTTTTAGCTGTGGGCTACGTGGCCACCGACGCAAACCCATCGGATATACCATCAAGATGGGGCGGACGCTCACGACTACTCAAAAAGACCAAAGGCAGAAAAGTCGTAAAGGCAAGAGTCTGAAAGCCCAGATGGTATCGGAGCAAATTCAATCTCGTTACGCCAATGCAGTTCTTCATGTGTTGCTTTTTCTGGCGGATATGAACACTAGCCAGCTCTCCTGGGATAGCTTTGATGAGTCAGTTTCTATGCAGAAGGAGAGCACAAAACATTGGTGAACTTTGCTTTGGCTGGTCTACAGTTCTTTCTGCCAGCTTGCGTTGGCAAGCTAAAGCAATCGTGGCGGTTAGCAAAGGTTTGGCAACGTCTGGAACCTCCCGTTAGAGTTCTGCCAATTTCGCCGCTGTTGCTAGGAGCTTTTGCAGGCGCGGCTATCCGTATGGGTTTTCTGCCAGAAGGCGCTGCTTTGCTGATTGGGTTTGATTGCATGTTGCGCTCTGGAGAGCTTTACAACTTGTGTCGCAAAGATATCACGTTCTTACGTGACAAAGCTGTGCTTTGTTTGGGCAAAAGCAAGTCTGGCAAGCGCACTGGAGCAAACGAGCTTGTGGTCGTGGAGTCACAGTGCGCAGTGTTCTGGCTGCGTGAAGCTTGCCGTCACTTGCGAGCTTCGGACAAGCTACTTGGCCGCGGCGACAGGTTCTT
This sequence comes from Symbiodinium sp. CCMP2592, assembly GCA_905221615.1. Classification (NCBI taxonomy): domain Eukaryota; class Dinophyceae; order Suessiales; family Symbiodiniaceae; genus Symbiodinium; species Symbiodinium sp. CCMP2592. The sequence goes on from CAJNDT010002802.1 coordinate 655,008, forward strand.
CCGAAAGCTGTTCTACGAACTCATTGATGTCCTTAAGATTAGGGGCCTTCTCACAGTTTACAGCTTGCGCCGTGGTGGGGCCACTTGGAACTTCTTGCTTCATGGAAGCATGGAGAAAACGCTCCTGCGAGGACGCTGGTCCAGTACGTCGACTGCTCGCATTTATTTGCAAGATGCCGCGGCAACGGTGAGCCACTTACAGCTGAGTGACTGGCAAATGTCAATGGCCCGAGATATGGCAGCAGTTTTGCAAGCCAGCTCCGCGTCTGCTGAAGATCGTCCAGTATAGCTTGACGGCTAAAGCCAGGTGGGGCAAGTGAGGAGGAGAGCCCTCTGTTCTTTTATTGCTTCGGATCGATCCCAGTCGGGTGCAGTGGCAGACGGTGCAGGCCGTTGGGGTGTCTCTGCGAGATTCGGATTGATTAGCTGCGGCTGCAGCGGAAGCATTTAAGTACAGGCTCTGCTGAGTTCCTCCTCAGATCATTGTGCTAGAGTGCGCATGATCAAGAACCTACTGGCGTGGCTGGTGGCAAAACAGGAGTGTGCGCTCCCAACATGGAAATATGTGTAGAGACTTCTTTGAAAGATTGGCTCGTAGCGGGTTGTATGTTGTGAGCAGCGACTGAAAGCATCGCCGTTTCTTACTTGTAGCTTTTGTGGCCCACCCTTCCCGCCCGGTGGATTCAGTTCCGACTGGAAGCGGTTGAGGAGGAGAACCCTCTGTTCTTTTATTGCTTCGGATCGATCCCAGTCGGGTGCAGTGGCAGACGGTGCAGGCCGTTGGGGTGTCTCTGCGAGATTCGGATTGATTAGCTGCGGCTGCAGCGGAAGCATTTAAGTACAGGCTCTGCTGAGTTCCTCCTCAGATCATTGTGCTAGAGTGCGCATGATCAAGAACCTACTGGCGTGGCTGGTGGCAAAACAGGAGTGTGCGCTCCCAACATGGGTATAGCTGGTTCGGACGTGCTGAAGTGCCATGTCGTGCCACTGATGTGTGTCTCTTGTGCGCGCTTGTGAAATCGAGCGTCTACATGGGGAATGGCTGGTTTGGACGTGACGAAATGCCATGTTTGTGCCACTGATGTGTGTCTCTTGCACGCGCTTGCGAAATCGAGCGTCTACATGGGGACTGGTTGTTTTGTATGTGTTATGTGGACACTGATGTGACTGATGTGTGTCTCGCGGGCATGCTTGTGAAATCGAGCGTCTACTTCAGGAACGCCAGATGCCCTATATGTTCGGGACATGGATTTCGTGTGCATCCTCCCACATATTCCCAGGGCTGTCGCAGCATTTCCATCGAATCGCACAGTTTTCCTGCTGCGGCACGGCCATGTCAAATCGCGCGTCACAATGGGGATTTACAAATTTGCTGTGACTTTCTGGCGCGTGCTGTGACTTTCGCCGGTTCGCGCGTCACAATGGGGGAAGCCGGCCGTGCTGCGACTTTTGGCGGCGTGAGGCGACTTAGGGCGGGTACCAAGTAGTGTTTGTTCAGAGGTGCATAACAAATCCCCCTACATCCTGTAGAACCCTGATCCGGTTAAACTCCAAAGAAGCCAGGGCGTCATGTCGAAGCACATTCGTTCGACTCGCAACCCCGTTGCTGAGTCCCCTGACTTCCATTTACACGATGTTAGGCCCTAACCCTAAACCTTTAGGTACTTCACTCCGGACGATCTGATCCTGCAGTTCCGTGCGGAGCGGCGATCAGGCACCGGCTGGTTTGCGGTTTTGGGTTTAGGGTTTAAACTAGACCCTGCATGCCAAGCGCTGAACTCTAAACCGTCAGTCTTAACATTCAACCCGAAATCCGATATAGTTCACTTTAGAATTACAGAAAAAGCCCAATAGCTGGAAACCCAATAGCCTCAATCCTTCAGAGCTAGTGCGTAAGGAATCCCAGCATTAATTGTCCTTAATCCGGTTTCCAACTTTTTGGGGTTTAAAGTAGCCGAACCCGAGCAAGATTCTACTGTCGAAGCTCCCGGCACAGATTGGGCCCTGACCGATGAAGTGCTTCTGCTTCGAACACTGACTATCGGGTTGACATGTGTTGCTTGAGAAACCGAAATTTGGAGGGGTGGGGTGGGGTGGGGGGGGAGTTGAACGCTACAAACAGGAAGCCCCACCATGCAGGCGCACGCCACATACCTGATCCCAAGCTGCTGCCAAACTGTATTACACTTACGCGGAGGACCAGCGCAGATTGTAAATCCTCAAATTCTGACCCCCAGGCCTAGCCCCGAGCTAGACTCCAAACCCTAAAGTCCATTTAGTCACCAAGTGTTTCGAATCGTGACAGTCCCCATGACCGATTGCGTAAACCTGAAGCCCCAAAGCCAATCCCTAAACTCCGAATCTTAAACCTTAAAAACCCTTAAACCATAATCCCTAAACCCTATAAATCCTTAACCCCAAACCCTAAACCCTTAACCCCAATCCCAAACCCTAGAAACCCGTAACCCCACTATAAATCCTTCACTCCAAACCCTAAACCCTATAAACCCTTAACCCCAAACCCTAAACCCTCAACCCCAAACCCTGAACACCAAACCCTAAACTCCAAAACTCTAAACCCCAAGCCCTAAAGCCCATAGAGCCGCTTTGAAGCCCCCTTAAAGGATCATGGGACTTAGGGTTTAGGGTTTAGGGTTTAGGGTAGCTTATAATTAGGATAACCCCACTTAAGAGACTTATAGCCCCAGTTATAACCTGCTTACTAAGTCCTTTAAGCCCCCCCCCCCCCCGGGAGGATCCCCCGACTTCGGCGAGAATCGGAGGAGACTTGAGGTCGCCTTTAAGGAGGAAAGTAGAACTTTAAAAAGGGTTCTTCGAATTTAAGGGTCCCTTTAAGGGGATCTATAGGGGTTCTATCAGGGTATAGGAGAGCCCAATAGCTTTTTAGGGTTTTAGGGTTTTGGGGTTTTGGGTTTTAGGGTGTTAGGGTTTAGGGCTTTAGGGTGTTAGGGATTTAGGGTGTCAAGGTTTCAGGGTTCTGGGGTTTCAGGGTTTATGGGCTAGGGTTTTTAGGGTTTGAGGGTTTTAGGGTTTGAGGGTTTTGGGGTTTAGGGCTTTAGGTTTTCGAGAGTTCTGGGCCTAGGGCAACTAAGGGATATAGCTTAAATCATAATACGAAGCCCTTTATAATTTAAGCCAGACCCCTTAATTAAGGAATATAGCTTTAATCATAATATGGAGCCCTTTATAATTTAAGCCAGACCCCTTAATTAAGGAATATAGCTTTAATCATAATATGGAGCCCTTTATAATTTAAGCCGTATTCTTCAATTTAATTAAGGGATATTGGGCACCCTGGTCATGGCATGTCATGGCCATGGGGACGCTGTGAGTTGAAGGTTTGCTTGCAGAGTTATGGTTAAGGTTAGGCGTTCAGGAATTTGGGTTTCGAGGTAAGGTGCAGGGTTGAGGTTGCTTGGGTTTGGGGTGGTGGGACTTGAGGTTTGGTGTTCAGGATTTAGGGGTTTGGGGTTTGGGTTTCGAGGCCAGGCAGGGTGAGGTTTCATGGCTGTGGCGAGGATTTCATGGCGTACTCAGATGAATGCTTTAGCAGCCCAGGTCTCCATGTTTGGCCAGTTTAATTTGGCCACCCCATGCCACCCCGCTTCCCCAATCAATCGTTGAGGTTACGGCTTCGGATTCTGAGTCAGCACTGAAATTCCTCAAAGATTGAACTGGCAGGGGCGTCTTTCTTGGCTCCACTATGTATGTATCTTTGGCCCCTCAGACGATGCGGGAGCGAATAGGCTTAGTGGCAAGAGTCCGTGCGGTTTCGATGCATGTTAGTCTAGTTTAGGTTTTGTGGCATGTCAAGTCGAGGAAATATTCCAGCGCAGCGGCTTCGTCGTGAACCTGAACTCGCCACCTTAAAAAAACGAAGCTGTTGGGGGTACCACGGTAAGCGGTGGGCTCTGAGGCACGGCCGGTGCAACATTAGAAGTTCTAATAGTGGCATATGTATACACACATCGATATATATATATATATATATATATATATATATACATGCATACATATATGTATATTGTATATGTATATATATATATACGCATTATTTGTTTGATTTACTATTCTTCACGTATATGGTAGTGCTTTAGGGAGATTTGTTGCTGAAGCTCCCGCTGATTTTTTCGGATATTGCTGCGAGGCAATTCGACTGGCTCTTGGCTGGGACATCGTGCCGGTCCTTGGGCAATTGATTCCTGAGTTGCTTGAGGGTTTCGGACCCTTACTAAGCCCCAACCCCTAAACCCTGAACTCCCGAAGCAAAGCTAGTAGGGGCTGTGTCATCGCGAGGCTTCCTGATTTCATCCGAAGATTCCCAAATACCGGGGTATGAACAGCCACCCGCCAATCGAATCAGAATTCTGGACAAGACTGACAAGACCTATGCACCACACTGGCCATGTTTATGAGAGCTCTGCAACACCACCGAAACATGAAGTGACACGCTATGACTCGTGCGATGGTTTGTTGAAGTGTTACGACCAACACAGGGTTCAGATCTGCTTTGCTTCCCTGCACAGTTGTCGATGGTTTCAACAGAAGCTTTGGAAGATTCCTGGAGCCCCCTCACCAAGCTTGGCCGCAAAGATGAAAACCTGACTACTTTAGCAGAGTTCCGCCTCCACAGCCCCATCTGCAATACCCCTCTTCACCCAAGCTTGCCCTACTTAAGCTACTGTTAAAAACGCATAGAGACGAGTTTAGGGTTCGCATCTTAAAGGGATGAAACGACTCCTAGAAGCACCTGGAGTCCCACAACTAGTGCGTAGATGCCCCAACCCATATCTTAAAGCGCGGAAATCCCCTAACTCTAAACCCCCAACCTTAAACTCTAAACCCACTGGGCCTTAAACCCCAAACCATTGGGCCTTAAACCCTCAACCCTAAACCTCAAAACGAAAATCGCACACCAAATCCCTACTACGAATTTTGCAGCCAGCCAGGTCCTGCGTAATCGGCAGAGAGCCTTTTTCTTCGGAGAGCCTGGTGCCTGGAATTTCCGCTCGTAGAGGTCTTCAGTCAGTATGAGTGCCCTAAATATTGTTTATGGCTTTGAATGTATCCCAAACCCTAACCTCCTAAACCCCTAAACCCCTAAACCCTAATTCCCTAAACCCCTAACCCCTAAACTCCTAAACCCTAATCCCCTAAACCCTAAACCCCAAAACCCGTGAGCCCTGGGAGATTTCCAGCATGAAGACCACCAGGGTCACAGTCGCAGGACCTTCGGACTGTGAGGTGTAATTTCTGCAAGCTCGTACTTGGAGGTTCATTTGTAGTTATAAGTGTGGTTATAAGTCCCCTAATATGGGTTATAAGTATAGTTACCCTACTTATAACCCCACTTATAACTACCCATGAACCCCCAAGTAACCTGTAGAGTCTTTCGAGATGGCCGCTGGCACAACAAATCCAACAGACCCTGGGCAGGTCAGAACATCGCTTGAACCCAGCCATACCCATCACTGTAAGGCTCTGAGAGCTAGGACCCGAATCCGTACAGCTCCTATTGCTACTCAACTTGAACATCCTAAGCCTGGAATCCGCAAGCCTTGTCGCTGAACCTAAATCCCAATGCACCCCAAGCTCTACTTGGAGGGTCGGGGGACTTAGAAAGTAGGTAGTAAGTAGACTTATAAGTACCCTACAAGGGACCGTAATTGGGGTTATGGTACTTATAAGTCCCTAAAATAACCAGTTACTAAGTCCCATGATCCTCCAAGTAGACCCTAAAAAAACTAAACCCTATAGATCCCTTTAAGGAACCCTATAGATCCCTTTAAGGGGCCCCTTAAGAACCCTTACTAAGTTGAACTCCCCACCTTCGACTCAGATCAGTCTGCCGTCCACATAAACCCGCCTTGATCCACCTGAACCCCTCAAGGCCCGAATCCATCTAAACTGCTAAGGTAAAAGCTAGAAAGTTGGAATATGATTAGCCTAACCCTTCTATGGTAAATTATAGGGTATCCTACCATGAAACCATATTCCAACTTTCTGGAGTTCCCTTTAAGCGCCTCGCACCCAAGCCCAAGCTTTACACAACTTATAATTTATAATCTAAATGCGAAGTCCTCAAGACACCCTGGCCATCAACACTAAGCCACTAAGCCCTCTGACAAGTCCCAACTACAAACCGTAAACCCTTAAATCCCTGAGCCCAACCCTTGCGTGGAGATCCCTAGGTAAACCTTGAAACTTAAACCCTAAACCCCGAACCCTATCCCTAAACCTTAAAGCCTAAGCCCTAAATCCTAAAATGCTATAAACCCCTGAATCCCTACCTAATCCTTGAACCTCAAACTCGGAACCCCAAACCGTAAACCCTATAAACCCAAAACCCTAAGCCCTGAACCCTAACGCTATGAGCCCTAAATCCCAAACCTTAAGCCCTAAACCCTAAACCTTAACCCCAAGTAACCCTTGTTTAAGGACTTGTATAAAGAAATCATATTACTGAACCCTAAAAGGTAGGTTCCTTAGGGTCCAGGTAAACCTTGAAACCCTATAAACCGCAATTTGGGAAACTTGTTAATTTCCCTTATGGTTCCTGTAGAGGTACCTATTCATAAATACTTTTCAGAGCCCCAAAACTACAACCAAAAAAACCCTAAATCCTAAGTCCTAAACCCTAAACCCTAAAACCTTAATTCCTAAACCTTAAAACCCAAAAAGATCCTAAGCCCGGAGCTAATCCGAGGTCTCCTTTGGACCAGTTTGGGCCGGCTCTCTACGACGCCCTAAGTACCGGCAAGGAGGGGTTTAGGGTTTAGGGTTTGGGGGTTTAGGAATTAGGGTTTTAGGGTTTAGGGTTTAGGATTTAGGGTTTTTCGGGTTGGGGTTTCGGATTTAGGGTTTAGGGTTTTTAGGGTTTCAGGGTTCGGGGTTTAGGATGTAGGTTTGGGATTTACCGTAGGGTTTGGGGGGCTGAGGGAGGTCCCCAGCTCTGCTTACAATGAAAACCCTTGAAACCCTAAACCCCAAACCTTAAACCCGTAAGCCCAAGAATACTACATCCTGAACGCGACGTCGGGGTTCGGAGGGGTTTCAGAAGGTTTTGCACGCTCTTCAGAAGGTGATGTTTGTGCGAGTTTATGAGGTTGAAGGTTCATGGGTTCAGGATCTTGGGTCTGGGGTGTCGAAACCTTACATTACAAAGCTCAAAACCTACAACCTCTTCGACTTAAAAGATGCGCCGCAGGATCCGACTCCTTATGAAGAGCAGGTGCTGGAGGAGCAGGCTAATCAGCAGATAGCTCGGGGTTTCGGGGCCTTTGTGGCTTTTGTGCTTAGGGTTTGAGGATTCCGGGGCTCTGGGTCGTGGTTGAAAGTTTGGGGGCCTTACTTGGAGGTTCATGGGTAGATATAAGTGGGGTTATAAGTCCCCTTATATGGGTTATAAGTATAGTTACCCTACTTATAACCCTACCTAAAACTACCCATGAACCTCCAAGTAGGCACTCCATGGTTCTGGATCTCGGATTCCTTGGTGCTTTTGCACTATGGCGGTTCCCATTGATGGTTTGTTCGCTAGAGGCTCCCGCTGAGTTCTGAGGCAATCTTGGTTCAGAGGTGAGTTTGGTTTATCTCAATTGCATAGTGTCCAACTTGGAAGTGTTTGCTGGTCGTTCTACACATTGAGCCTTGAAAACCTTCAGACTGTCCAGTAGCTTGCTGGATCCGGTAAGGCGATCCTCCCAATCCCTCCAGGATTGCGAGCCTTTAAAACGAGAGCTTCAACAACCTTTTGCATGATAACCTCCATCATGTGTGTCCTTTGTATTTGACGAGTTTGAGAAGCTGCGCCCTACCCCAGTCGTGGCCGTGGAGGATATGGCCGGACCCAAGACGGCCCTGAACATGCCTGCAGGCGTCGCGGTGGAGGCGCGCGACGTGCCGAACCACCCCGATCCCGAACTCAACGAGTTCCGGAATGAACCTGAGGCGCGCAAGATGAAGGTCTTGGCCCCAGCGGCCTTGAAGATGGCGGTGTTAGACCATATGGCCACGTCGGACGCATTGAAGACCAAGTTGGGGCCCAGGGCCAGGTTTGCCTCGCGGAGGACGACGGCGTTCGTCTACCTGACGAGGGCGTACATTGTGCTATTGTGCCTTTACAACAGCCTGCCCAACGGTGATGTCAAGTTCCGGCCCGTCGACCAGGCCGAGGACATCATCAAGAACTACGTCGCAGGCGGGAATGAGCCGGAATGGGCGGCTGTCCTTGCGAGCAAGAGCTTTCGCAGCAGTGTGTTGTTCGTGCTGCCTGCTCACGGCTTCTCAAGCCCCAGCATCCACCCTTCGGAAGAGCAACTGCGCAATGAAGCCACAGATCCCTCTGTGCATCTCTTCCCTGAGCCCCAAGACCTGTCCAGAACACAAGACCCGGACAACAAGTAGAAACAAACTTCAGCCCCAAATCCGCAAAACGACCCTCAAGCCATGAAATCCCTTGAACGAACCTCAAGCCATGAAATCCCAAAAAAAAGAACCTCAAGGCTTGAAGGATTAAAGCACCGGATAGAAGCTTCTTTAGAAAAAAAACCCTTGACCCTCGCCATGAAGCCCTGAGGGAACCCATTGGTCCCGATTGCCGTCTCCTCACTTTCATATAGGGCATATAAGAACCTTTAAGGGGTTCTATAAGGGGTTCCTTTAAAGGGATCTAAAAGGGCTACAATAGGGGCTATTATAAGGATTTGATATAGGGGGCCTAAATATTTACCTAATTTACCTATACTATATATATATATATATATATATATATATTTTTTTTTTTTTTTTTTTTTGGGGGGGGGGCGGTGCCTTATTATAATTATAAATAGTACAATGGGCTCCGAAACCGTATTCGAATTATCTGGGCACCTATATTAGCCCTCGGAGGCTCATGGGCAGTCATAAGTGGGGTTGTAAGTGCCCTAATATGGTTATAAGTTAAGTATAGCTACCCTACTTATTGCTTATTACCCTGCTTATAATTACCCATGAACCCTAAACCCTAATCCCTATAACCCTATAGATCCCTTTAAAGGAACAATAAAAACTACGACCCTGCAAATAACTAGCCATGAACCTCCAAGTAAGCCGACTGGAACCCTAAACCCTAAACCCTAACCCTAAACCCCTAAACCCTAAACAGGCCGAGAAGCTGAAAGGCTCAGGCCTGCCCCTTCCCAGCCTGCTGAACCTTCGGCGGGACGACCTCGGGGCCCGGAGCCCAAAAGGGTTCCTTTAAAGGGGTCTATGTAAGGGCTCTGCAAGGTTTATGTAACAGCTCCTTTTTGGGTTCCATAAGGGTGTCGGGAAGGTGAGGGAACTGAGGGTTTTAGGGATCGTAGTGCCGAAGGCTCTGAGGATGTAGGTTCAGGGCCGATAAGACATTGGCTTTTATGCGCTTTCTGACGAACTGGTGTTTCAGAGATTTGTAGGCTGTGTTTGGACCATAGCGTCTGGGTTTAGCTCCGCTGCTGATACGAAAGAGGATGAAGGCTGCGTTCCCTCAGCCAGATCCTGAGCGTCATGGACTTCGGCGATAGCTTTCAGGGTCTATCCGAGCACGAGGTGATTTCATGCTGCTGTTTTTGGTGGGTCCAAACCCCTGAACGTCGGGCTCTGGATGGAGGTTCTCGGGTTTCGGATTTGGGTATCCTGCCATCCCACGCAGGGAGACCTCCAACTTGTCTCCTGAAAGCTTAATTTGGAGGCCCATCGATCGCAAACCTCACGGTTTAGGGTTTAGGGTCCTGGTTAAGTCCCATCGCGACAAGGGAAGCCACATTCACTTACAAGCTAAACGGTTGCTGTATCATGCAGAAGACAACCTGATATAAACGTTACGTAAGCTGTCTGGAGTGGCTCTAGAAGGGCAAAATACTATAAGGGCCTAAATACTATTTGTTATAATTACAGTATAAGGGGCCCTAAATTCTATCAACGAAATATTGAGGCCCCTATATTATAGCACCCTGGTAGATCCCTTATAGCAACCCTTATAGACCCCCAATAAAGGAGCCTTAGACCAAATATTAAGGCCCTTATACTTGGAGGTTCAGGGGTAGTTATAAGTAGGTTTTTAAGTAGGGTAACTAGACTTATACCCCATATCAGGGGACTTATAACCCCACTTATAACTACCCATGAACCTTCAAGTAGTGCAGGCGGAGAACGCCGACGGCATCCTCGACAAGGCGACGCGCGACTACCTGCGGTCGAAGCGGGCCACCCCAGAGAGTTGGGAGTTTCCCAAAACACGGGACCCGAATATCGTACCCCAAATAGTAGGATCCTTACTATAATGACCCCGAGATGAGGTACCCCGAATTTTCGGAAACTCCCAGTTGTGCACTCGAGAGTTGAGGATATCGGTCTTTCAGTTGAGGCTTCAGCGTTTAGGTTTCAGGGTTTAGATTCCGGGACGTGGGACTTCGGGTGTAGATTCTCGACTTCTCTGTGCTCCCCCATGTTCTGGTAGCCTGTCACTTCGACCGACTTTCTGTAGCTATGTAGCAGTGCTTGTGGACGCATGGGGCTTGTCGCTGAATGTAACATATGGGTGGCTGTCAAAATTATGGTCCCTTTTGAGGTCCCTAATATAACACGGCACCTCTTGTTTAGGGTACCCAAAAGGGACTTTAATTCTGACAACTACCCATATGGGTACTCCACGGCTCCATGCAAGTGACATGGGTGGAGCGGATTCGATCGTATCCAGCCACTGTTTGGATGCGAGTTTATGCAGGGTTAAGTTGTCGGACGTTGGTGTGGCAGCTACATTGTGCACGGACCACATGCAGACGAGCACGGCCTTTGTGTCTTTGTTCTGTGGCGAGCTGTGGTAATTTAGACTGCTTGATTCGCTGAGCTGCAACATCCGAGTTGCCCATCGGAGTACGGTGACCTGCACGGAGCGACGGATGGTTGTTTCTTGGTTTTGTGTAACTGTTTTGTCATGACGGATGTTAGAATACCGATTGTAGTTTATGTTAGTTTGGAGGTTGACACCGACTAGTGAGAAGGATCGTCTCAATGCAGGCACTGGAATTTGTGTTCGTAGGGCGCAGATGAAAGATGAATCAATCCATCGTTGTGCTTGGACAGGCCTCATGTTCTGCTTTGCTGCCTGGCCAAGGTGTGACGCTCGTACCCAAACCTGCGAGTGATCTGGCATGCAGTAGCAAGGACATTCACGAATGTTTGAGCTAGTGCTAGAATTTCCGCATGTTTGCGACATACTGCAACCTGTCACCACCAACGTTAAACCTGTCCAGCCAATACAGACCACAAAAGCCTGCAAAGCCCGAACAGGGGTTCGAATCCCAGCGAGGAATTACCAGCCGACCTCGTTCAAGTGGCTACATCAACTAAGACTTAGTAGCTGAGAGGATACACTTTACACTTGTTGGGATAATACTACTCACTATAAGACTGAAAGTGTACACTTTTGGGAGGCTTATGAACTCAGCAACTAGGAAGTCTGTGGCCTGCCGGACTTAAGGGCTTGGTTCTACACTTGGAACGCTGAACGCCCAAAGAATCCCTCGCAGACTACACGACGCGACAATCACTCAAAGGGTGCGACTTCGTTGTTGGGGCTTCGGGGCAAAGGGCGTATGTCAAAATCTAAGCTGGGAATTGAGCTCGGGGCTTAATTACTAAATTCTAAATCCCTAGACCCTAAACCCTTACCCCTAAACCCTAAACCCAGAGGGTGTTGCAGCGCAAAACATGAGAACCGAGAGGGGGCTCATAGTATAGGGGCCTAAATACTTACCAGTCCTATTTTGGGGGTTCCCTATGATAATTATAGTGCAATAGATCCCGAAACCCTATTCGAACTATTCAGGGCCCCATATTATTTGCATGTGCGCTTCGGTCCTCACAGCAAGGGTAGCAACCTCAGCATCAAAATACCTGACAGCACACAGCCTAGTTCTCACACACCAAACCTGCATAAGACCTACCTGTATACAGCAGAGAACCCAACTCTGTGAGAGCCTCTAAGCAACTCTGCAGCCACACGGAGAGAAACGTGCCCAAACCCTAAAGCCGACCCCATCGGCCCCAAAGTAGTTCCTTTTGGAGGTTCAGATATAGAATCCTATAAGGTAATCCCAAAGAGGAACTACGATGGGGCCCATGGGAGTTAGGATTCATGGGGATAAAGACCCTCTCAATAAGGTCCCTTTTAAGAGAGCCACAAGTTGGGTTCAGAAGGGGTACCCTCTAAGGGGTCTCTCAACTAATACTACCTAGCCTATGGGTAAACCCTAAGAATTTAGGGCTTTGAGAATCGGGACGAAGAGCTCAAGGCTTGGATTCGGTGTCCGGGGGCTTGGGATCGAACCATTATGCGCACAAAACCTTCATACTGCTGATGGACAAAATCCTGCATGACCCTAACGACTCTACACCATGGGAACAATGGTATATTCCTTATAATGGGTAGTGCAGGATTTTGTCCATCAGCAGTATGGGTGGTTGTCAAAATCAAGGCCCTTTTTTGGGGTATCTTCAATAACAGGTGCCGTATTATGATAAGGACCCAAAAAGGCACCATAATTTTGACAACCCTATCCCTAAGCCGCAAACCGGACCCAAAACAAGGCTCCTATTTTGGAGGCCTGAATAAGTACACTATTTTGGGGGTTCCTTATTGTAATTATAGTATCATGGGCCCCCAAACCCTATTCAAATTGTTAAATCCTCTATATTATTCCCTACACCTTGCCGGAATTTCGAAGTCTAAGGAGCAAAAGAGACGTCGCTTGCAGTGTTGACTTCAGCCCTAAAGCACCTTTGCAAGTTGGGGGGTTTAGGCTTTTATTAGCTTTCGGGCTTAGGACTTGCTGTAGGGTTTTAGGGTTTAAGATTGGATTCCCTGTGGGGTTGTAGGGTTTAGGATGTATAAAGGGTTTTTTGGGGCTCCTGAGTTGGGGTTGAGTCTCTCTCTCTCTCTCTCTCCCGCTCCTTCTCCATATGCATGTCTGTATCTATGCCTATACCTACAGTTATGCCCTGTGTTCTACATTCTACATCTTACAGCTCTAGAAAGAAGAACTAGGGTTCCCATAGTTCAAGCTGAGGCGTATAGAATCAAAAGTTTCGATGGTGCCGTGCAGCATCTCGACTGGCTTGCAGCCTCAGTCATATCGTGGACTTGCAACACCGCAAACTAAGCACAATGCGTATAGCACGTAGTTGCCACTGAAACTGTGAATGAACCCTCGCTGGTGCCACCACCTGCCCATCTGTATGCTTTGGGAGTGCTTCTTCGAGCTCCGTACCAGAGAGCTGCCCAGCCAGACAAGTCTACCCGGTCTACCCATCTCTAGCATTGATTGGAACTGCCCATTTTGGTGCCTGCTGTGGGGGGCGAGCCATGATGCCGCAGCCCTGGGCGCGAGTTTAGGGGAAGCCGAAGAGCTGAAGCTGAGGTTCTGAATCCGTTAAGGTTTAGGGTTTTAGGGTTTAGGGTTTAAGGTTTAGGGTTTAGGGTTAGGGTTTAGGGTTTAGGGTTTAGGGTTTAGGGTTAGGGTTTAGGGTTTAGGGTTTAGGGGTTTAGGGTTTAGTCCAACTCGAAGCCGACAGAACACCGAGACCTGAGAGCCCAAATCGAAAGCCCCAGAGGATTCAACCCGAATCCCTCAACCCTCAACTCCGAACCTGGAGCTTCGAAGTACCCAGAGGCTCCATAGTAGTTCCTTTTTGGGACTACCTTCTAGGATTCTAAAAATGAACTCCCAAATTGAACTACTATGGAGCCTTAGGGTATAGATGCAACAACCCTCTAATGCAGCTCAGATTTTCGACGACATGAAAACGCGGGTCAAGAGATATGCCGAATTTCTACAAAGAAATCAACAGCCAGTGATCTGATCTTACGGGACCCGCTTTTCAACCTGTGGAACTATTCCTGAATTGATGTGGTGACTCCAGGGTAAGCCCAGTCCATAACAAGGGAACGTAGGAGGCCTCGTCGTAGCATTGTCGCCCTTAAAGCAACCTGTGGAGATTCTGGGATTTTGGGTTTAGGGTTTCCGTATATCCGGCTCAGGCTGGGGTCTCCCAGCAAAGAAGAGCACATCAGCATGAAGCACATGAAAAGGGGTTGTATGCAGACTGGTTTCGCATTGTTACAGGTCCCGAACCCTATGCACTTCAACCATGCAAATCGTAAAGTGGAACTCCCCTAGCACTTTATTCCGAATACCCACTCCCTCAACTCTAAAGCCCACACCCCCAAGACCCACTTGGCTTCGCTGAGTTCCGGCGACATCATCGTGGATGACCCGTTGCTGCTACAAGGTATACCCAGGCGGGTCGCTAGACCCCGGATGTTTTTTCTTTTTTTGCAGAGTTTCGTGCGTTTCAGCAACTTTGTGCGTTTGTGCTCAAGGGTGTAGGGCTGTAGCGAATTGCTGGTTTTGGGTGCAGCTTATTAGCGGCTTAGGGTTTTGGTTTTTACGGACTCAAGGTGTGATCGTTTGCTTTAGAGGGCCTCAGGCTTGGGCCGTCTATGGGTTTCAGGATCTCGATATGCCTTGAGCAAGGTTCGCCAGCTTGCCTTCAAGGCTTTGAGAGTTTAGCGTTTTGACACCGAGGTCCTATTAAGTTGCCTCACTACTGTACTAGACCTGCCGCTTCCTGCAGTCGAGCCTTTGCCAACTATCGCGTGGTGTTGCCACTGCATGCACACCCATAACCCCCAGCCTCCTAACCCCTGAACTCCAGTGACGATTCACGATTCAACCCTACCCCTCTCCTGAACTCCACGAATATAATTATATTAAGGAACCCCCATAACCCTTATTCTAATTATTAAGGCCCCTATACTACTGTAGATCCCTTCTAGTAGCCCTGATAGACCCCTTTAAAGGAACCCTATTCTAGTCATTAAGGCCCCTTCACTCACGACCCTCACAATCCGACATCCCAAAACCCTGCAACCCACCGGAGGCGGAAGCCTCTCGAGATCATGGAGCACCTCGAGGCGTCCTCCAGTTCAGGAGATGTCTTATAGGGCCGAGGGTTTATAGGGTTTAAGGTTCTGGGTTTAGGGTTTATAAGGTTTAGGGTTTAAGGTTTAGGGCTTAAGGTTTAGGGTTTTAGGTTTAGGGTTTCGGGTCTTATGACAAGGCATTGGGCATCAAGTTGAGGATCCAATACTAGAATCTAGAACAAGGGAGGAGAGGGTTTGGAGTACTAGACATGCTGCAGAGGCTGGATTGCGCACTTGATTATCCGAGGGTTTCCGGGGCCAGAGGATTTTGCACATGTTGTTGTTGTTGTTGTTGCTGGCTGTGGTGTTTGTCGTTGTTTGTTGTGGTCGTGATTGTGGTCGTGGTTGTGGTCGTGATTGTGGTCGTGATTGTGGTTGTGGTTGTAGTTTCTGTTGTCGTTGTTGCTGCTGTTGTTGCTGCTGGTGTTGGTGTTGGTGTTGTCATTGTGGTTGTGGTTGTGGTTCTTGTCATTCTTCTAGTTGTTGTTGCTGCTGCCGTTTGCCTTGAGCTTCATGTTTGTTGCCGTGTCCTTTCCTGCTTCTCTCTGCGTGTCTCGCCCATTGCTCTGCTTCTCTCTGGTTGTGGTTTTGGCATTGATTTCTGCATTGGTTGATCTTCCTCCATCTTCGCGTTTCCGTGTGGCTTTTGCTTCGTCTTATTTGGTTCTATTTTGATTTCTGGTTTGGCTACATCCTTGTCTGCAGCTGGCTACGGGGGAATTGCCAGCTGGTGTCTTCTCTTTGCCACAAGCTTGTGGGATGCAGGATCGGTTTTGCATCTGGCCCGGCAAGGATATGATGTTTAATCTGGCAAGCTGTACCCCAAAACCCTGCTTAAATCGTAAGCCTTGAGTTCATTCACCCTGTGAACCCAGGGCACTTGGGTCGGCGAGGGCGTGGGGGAATATGCCCCGCACTTGACAAGGCCCGGACTGGGAGAGCCCTGCGGACAGCGAGGGTTTTAGGAGTGTGGCAGGGCTGCAGCTTAGGCTTGGGAGGATGAGTCGACAATTTCAGTGATTGTGCCGTCTGAGCTCTGCATAAGCACGAAGACGTACAACAAGCAACACAGAAATCCACGCAGCGGGGATGAGGCATCAGGGAAGATGGGTCAAACTTAGAATCAACAAGTTCAGTAGCAAGTAGCGGTAACAGGCAGTAGTCGCCAACGCAGTCATGACGGTAGTGGCGGCCGTTTGTTGCCGGGACTGTGGCTGTTGCCGTCGTTGTCGCTGCTGCCTGCTGCAGCTGCTGCCTGCTGCTGCTGCTGCCTGCTGCTGCTGCTGCTGTTGTTGATGTCGGTCGCGGTGGTGTGCCGGTGCCGCTGGTGCTGGTGCTGGTGCTGGTGCTGGTGGTGTTGCTGCTGCTCGTTCTGACTCTGCTGCTTTTGCTGCTGATGTTGGCAATGGTTATTGCCGTAGTAACTATAATAATCCATTACCTTTAAGTACCGGTGATACATCTCAATCATATTATGGTCAGGTCAAAGCTAGTATCACTCTTCCCACGGAACACTGTGATGAGATTGATTGCAACGCCATCAGTCCTGCCTGCCTGCGAGGTTTAACATGAGAGACATTGATGCCAAAACCTGCTTACAAGCACTGCTCGTCAAACCTCATAGACACTTATACTCGGAACAAACAGACTTCCCTGAAGCAGCATAGCTTCCCTAAGCCCTACACTGCCCCCCACACACTAAATTTCATGGTAGCCATTATGTTGATGCAGAGAATGGCCCAAGCCGGCAGAGGTTTCCTTTCGAGCACGAGCTCGTGATTGAGAAGGCGGCGTACAATGTACGTGTCATGGAGATTTCGGGAGTGCGGTATCGATGTTATGGGAGCTTCCAGAAACAGGGGCCCCTAATATAGCACCCTAAATAGTAGGATCCTGATCATAAGGACCCCAAAATAAGGCAGCCCCAATTTTCGGAAACCCCCATGTCATCGGACTTCGGAATGCTAATCTTGAGGGTAGTGGGGGAGACGTGTGGGGCTCTCGGGATGATGAGGGTTGAGAGCTGAGATGGGGGCCTCACTCGGTGCACCTCCCTATTCTGCCTGAGAGCCGAACCCCCAGCCCGATTCAAGTAGTACTGTGTCGCTCCGGGGTGGCTATCCATAGGCCCAATAGTGGTTCCTTTTTGGGGGATTACCTTATAGTATTCTATATATGAACCCCCAAAAGGAAGTACTTTAGGGCCTATAATTGGTGTGCAGTTGGCTTCGGAGCAGTCTAGATCGCTGAACACGCAAAGCCAGTCAAACGCAGACATGATCTACAAAACTCCATGTCGACTCCTGAACACGCTGCAAGTAAACCGTACAGTCAAGTTGAGTCTTTCCTGTCTCCGCAGATTCATGAAGCCGCTCCATGACGGATTTCCCATCGAAGTTCCTTCCACGGTGTAGTCCCAACACCGCGCCAGGCCGTGCCACACAGCACGCGCAAGCTGCACTGGGCATATAGGCCGAGCGGCATCGCGGGTTATAGGGGTTGGGGTGCAAGAATCTTGACCTCTGACGGCGGGGTCTGAACAGCATGTAGGTTCGGGCGGGGTTTGGGGCTCAGGCATTCTGGGCCCATCAAATTTGGATTAAGCTGTTCTCATGTTCAAGCCAGGAATCCCCACCCTACGTTCCTAACCCGAACTAGGCCGAATTTATGCACAGTAAGAGCTAAACCTTCAGCTGCAAAACTTCCTCCTGCACTTACTTGATACCGTGTTTGCCTCCTTACTTGTCACCACACCGCTGCATACTACGTCTCTTGGTCCCATGGAAGCAACCTGCTGATGTAGTGTCCTCCGCCTCGTCTCTAAAGCCAGTTATGCCTGTGGTCATCGGTCGCCCTGAGGTGCCTAAACGCTCAGCAGCCCTTGCCCAACTTGGAGGATCATGGGACTTAGTAAGTAAGGTTATAAGTACCTTAATTCGGGTTATAAGTAGCTATAAGTATAGTTACCCTAATCATAACCCCAGTTACTAAGTCCCATGATCCTTCAAGTACCCAACCCCTATCTCCGAACCCGCGGAGCTCCAAATCCCTCAACTCTAAGCCCCAAACCTCCAGCTCCTAAAGCCAAAAACCTAAACCCCACACCCCTAGACCCCAAACCTTACCCCCAAGGGTCCAAGTACATAATAATCATAAGCTCTCCAAAATCCTAACCTACCCTTGGGATTGCCCTAAACCCCTCAACCCTAAACCCCTAAACGCCTAAACCCCTTAAACCCCTAAACCCTGAAACCTGAACCCTAAAACCCCTAAACCCCCAAACCCCACAGAAGGCCAGAATCTTGCTTTGCAGGTCGGTGGCACGCCACAGGGAGACGAAGGAGGGCTTGCCTTCGTCCCAGTGGTCTGTCGGCTTTGCGGGGTGGTTAGGGTTTAGGTTTAGGGTTTAGGTTTAGGGTTTAGGGTTTAGGGTTTAGGGGTTTAGGGGTTTAGGGTTTAGGGTTTAAGGTTTAGGGGTTACGGTTTAGGAGTTCAGGGTTTTAGGGTATAGGAGTTTAGGCAAAAAAAGTTTAGGAGTTAGGGTTTAGGGGTTTAGGGGTTTAGGGTTTAGGGTTTACCGGCTCTGGGGGTTTAGGGTTTAGGGTTTGGAGAAATTTCACCTGAGTATCGCCTTGATAGTCCGTAGGTCGTTCTAACTTTTTATAGTCATGTACCCCCAACACCCGATTCTAATCATGAAATGAGATCTCCGATCGACTTCCGGGACGTACCTGTGGCTCCAACTAAGTACTATCTTGTGATTCTATTCCTCATAAGCAACGAAGTGAGAGCCTCCCATTTTGTGGGGTTTGGGGCTACAGGACTAGAGGACAGGTAGTTTACAGGGCTTCAGAAAAGAGGGTCAGCAAGCCATTAATTGGCGTAAAGCTGTACAAGGCGTCACATTGTCTGATTTCCGAACCCCCCCAACTCTGAACCCTCCAGAAACCCTAAGCAGGGTTTTGGTTTCAGCGTGACATGCAGGGTTTCAGGGCTTGAGGTAGCTCGAAGCTGTCAGGGTTGGAATGTACTTTAAGGTTTAAGGCTTACGCTTTATGTGTAAGCGGCTTGGGGTTGTGGGTTCAGGGTTCGTACATGGAGCCCTGAACATCGAAGTATTCGGCAATTGTCGGGGCTCAGGGTACGGCGAAGAGGCCTCACAGGAATCACGGAATCCCCGGAACCGGAGGCTCTTGGAACTACTGTTGATGATATGAATCCTGCATGACTTTAAGAACCCTAAACTCTGGGAATTACGGTATATTCCTTATTGTGGGTAATGCAGGATCTATATCATCAACCGTACGAAGTCCTCCCTCACTGTCCCGAGATCCGACAGAGCCGACATTTTCAGCGGCCCCTCTGAGATGGTCTCACTTATACTTAGCACGTGGGTGGTTGTGAAAATTAGGGCCCCTTTTTGGGTACCCTAAATATTAGGTGCCGTACTATAATATATGAGGGACCCAAAAAGGGACCGTAATCTTGACAACCACCCATGTCTTTTACAGGATCTTCTAGAGTACTCCCCTTCAGAGACGGGGGAGCCTGAAGCGATCCCGTCTTTGACCCTTAAACCCAGATGGGTGGTTGTCAAAATTAGAGTCCCTTTTTGAGTCCTTAAAATAAAACGGCACATAATATTTAGGATACCCGAAAAGAGGCCATAATTTTGACAACTACCCAGATCCGAAGCAACCCCCCTCAGCACCAAAATTCCTACGGTCCCAGGCACATGGAGACTGGCTTCATGCGTTTCTATCCGGAGGCATTGGTCCGGGGCTCGGAGCTGTCAAGGAGCTTTGAAAAAGGTAGGGTTTTACGTTTTGGGGCTGGGGCTTTGGGTTTTTTTAAGGGTTTAGGGTCCTTAGTGTTCCCTCTTGGTGGATCTTGAGGTTGAGGGTTTTGGGGTTTGTTAAAGTTGCAACTTCAGGGCTACTTGGATCGATGACGATAGGAGACGCCAGAAGTCAGCAGGCACGGGTTTGGGAAGGAGCTCTTATAGATGTGGAGATGCCCGCATGGCTGGTTCGAAATCATGACAAGAGCCGTTTGCACGATTCCACCCGCCCGGTGAACTGAACCTTCAACCAACCAGTGTGTATTGTTTTAAGATCGTATAAATCCTCCCTCTGACATCCGGAAAAGACGCCATATCTAGCCGTCAGCCTGAACTCGTACCCTAAACCCTAGAATATCGAAGCCTGAAAAGTCGAGAGCACTATTCCTGAGGGGTACCCTAAGCCGGGATCCTTCTCGATATGTTGGCTGTCTCTAGTTTTTCCTTCTCTGGGCTCTCCTCCTTACAAGCTTTTACAAGATCCAGGCTGTTCGGTGGTACACTTTTTTGCTTTCAGGTTTCTGGGTTCTTATTACGAAATAAGAAGCTTAAAAAATAAGAAATGTATATACTTTTTCCCAGTGAGGTACTGAACAGTCTTGAGATAGACACACAGAGAGAGCCCCTTGCTTGTCGACAGCACTGCCCCTCAGAACAAAATCATGAGCCGTGCATCCGTACAGGGACTTCGCACCGACACCCTAAACTCCTTAGCCCCCGAAGCCCTAAACAGCTACTTGAACTCCTTCTCGACCTTGAAGCACTGTACTTACTTGTATGGGCTGAGGACCACGGCAAGTTGGAGATGACATGCACCCGCCTCAGACATGCAGACATGATCCGTCTTCACGCTAGCTGCGTCCTCCAATGCTGCACTCGAGTTTCGCCCCTGAGGCTTTTGGTCTCAAGAACGAACATTGGGACAGGCCATATTCAGATCCCTATCAAACCTGAAACTTTGAACTCTAAGCCCTTCACCAGTGGACTTAAACTAAACTTTGGGTACGGCCCCCACTCAGTAGCAGTTGGATAATATTCATAATGTCGATATATAAGGCCCTTAATAGTAGCCCTATTATAGACTGTTACTGTATGCGGGCCGTACCCAAACTAAACCCTAAAGCCCTAAACCCTAAACCCCTAAACCCTAAAACCCTAAGCCCTAAAGCCCTAAACCCTAAAGCCCTAAACCCCTAAAACCCTAAACCCTAAAGCCCCTAAACCCCTAAAACCCTAAACCCTAAAGCCCTAAACTGTCTATCACCGAGGCTCTTCCTCCAACGGCCTCGCCGAGGTGAATGAGGGAACTTACACACAGGAGCCCAAAAACCCCTTCCGGAGTTCTGGTAGTTTTGGGTCCCTCTTATAGTACGGCGCCTAGTTTTTTTGGTACCCAAAAAGGGACCATAATTTTGACAACCACCCAAGTAAGGACTACTTACACTTGGAGGTTCATGGGTAGTTAGAAGCGGGGTGATAAGCCCCGTAATATGGGTTATACAATTATCGTAACCCTACTTATAACCCCACTTAGTTAGAGGTTCCATAGTAGTTCCTCTTTGGGGTTCATATGTAGAATCCAAAAAGGTAATCCCCGAAAGGAACTACTATGGAGCCTGTGGGCCTTCCGGAGTTCCCAGGGTTCTTAGTTGTTTAAGTTTAAAGCTCTATCTCTTGATAGGTATGCATAGGGTTTCGGAGGTGTAGGCTTGGGCTTCCAGAGTTCTTAAGGGGCTTAACCTGCTTAGACCCCTGTTTCTTCATAGGTCCTCGAGGAACCTGATTAAGAAACCTTGGGCCTTTATTAGGGTTCCTTTTGTGAATCCCACTATTTTGGGGTTATAGGCCCCAGGTTTCTTAGTCTGGTTCCTATATGATGCATCTTTTAGGGGTTTAGGAGGCTTAGGGAGGGGTTCGCGAGATTGTGTTTAGGAGTTCAGATGCAGGGGGGGGGGGGATCGTTTCACAGCTTGCTGCCATTTTCGAGGGTCGAGGTTGTGGGATCGGGCTCTCTTGCTCTAGGGATCTAAGGACTCATATATTACAGCTTTCGGGCCCAAAGACCATACTACATCAGGCTTTTGGGCTATTTTGATCCCAGGGTTTTGCTGCAGCTTGACAATAACGAGCTCAACATGTGAACTCAGCCCAGCTGGAAAGAGGGAGTTAGGACGTGGTCGTGGTAGCGAGGCTCCTGTTGCAGGGTCTTCTTGGTAGCTTGGGGTCTTTGGGCTCTGTTCGGGGGTTCTTGTTATCTCAAACGTCCATATCGCGAGGAGAGACGAAGATCAACAAACGAAAGCAGGAAGCATGGACAGCCCAAAAAGCTATACGCTGCAGTACCGCTTACAGCACCCCCCCCGCCCATAGGAACCCGTTTAGTAACAGTATCATGGTTAAGCGGGAAAAGTTATGGGTAGAAGTGGCTTTGGTGGTGTCGGCTAAGGTCGAATCATATGTCACAGCACTCGCCGCATGGGTCTGCGACGTGTGTATGCTGGGGTAGGGTAGGGGGGGGGGGGGGGGGGGGGCAAAGGCCACAAAACATGGTGATCATACACCTAAACCCTGAACCCTAAACCTCTAAAACCCCAAACCCCTAAACCCGAAACCCCTGAGCGAGGATTCCTTCGACGTTTGGACCCGCTACAATGGCGTGGGTCTCAGCGTTATAGGGCCGTTAGGCCTAGGCTCGGTGCTCTGGTTCTGACTTTAACGGATTCAGGGCAAGAAAGTGGCTTTGGCTTCCAAGATGTCCTTTCTGTATGGCATTCCCTCTTCCACATCGACATCGGATTTGTGTATGTAAATCCACATGATACATGGGATTTCGTACTGCTTTGAACAAAGAAACATCAAGTAGCCCGGACTTGGCCACTGCAACAGCATTCAGGATCTAAGACTCCGGAAGCAGTCTTTGAAAAAGGGTTAGTTTGAGCCTCTACCGTGCCATTGAGCAATGGGTTGAATAAAAGCCTAAACCCTAAACGTTCAATGCGAATTCGCCCGGCGCGCAGCAGAACTCCGGAACCCGCCCTTAACCCAAGGCACCTCCACCTCCCGCCACCCCAGCCCAGTGTGAGGGTCCTCATATAGACCGCTGATTCTCGCAACCCCAAGCCCTAAACCGCAGAGACCCGCTTATACGTCGCCCAAAGCTCCAGGAAAGTAAGTAAGCGGGCAGACCTGCGACTCCAGGAAGCCAAGCCTCACTCCAGTCTCAGTATAGAGCCCCTGTGAAGCTCTTCAGATGTCAAGAAGCTATGGGACCCTCATGAAGCTCTTACGGGACCCTATCGAGCCCTTTTATACTCCCAAAAGTGCCCCATAAAGATTCTAGACTAGGCTACAGTAGAAGCCGGAAAGTTGGAATATCATTATCATAATCCCTTTAAGGTAGATTATAGGGGATCCTGCCATTATTTCACATTCCAACTTTCTGGAGTTCCCTGTAGAGCCGTGGCACTGTGACCAGGTATCACGCGGGCGCAGAATTCGACGAGACCCTTTGCCGGAGCCTCAAAGTGCTATAGGGGCCTTAATAATCACCAATGCTATTTTGAGGGCTCGAGAATACTCCCGAGTGGAGATCGCCGAAGCCCCAGTGTAGGATCCTGCACGTCCGCCATAGCAACGGCACCGGTGGCTAGCCCCTCGTGGCATCGAGCTGCCCGTTTACAGCGTTCGCGAGCACGACGTCGCGTACGGCGAGGTCAATTCCTGCACCAGCCGCCACCACGGAGAGACTTAGAACTACTACAGAAGCATCATACCCGGCCCAGGTATCGGTCAGCAATGGGCCGCTCGTGGGAGGATCGCAAGAAAGGCGGAGGAAAACCACCTGGATCCGGTGGGTCACGTTGGGGATATTGGCATGGAGCCTACAGCCCCAACTACCGTGGACGAGGCCAGGGCCAAGACTCCTGGCAGGACGAAGAGACCCGGCCCCAGCCGGCCAGTTTCCCAGCCTACGATTCCAAAGACCGTGCAGCTGCTTTTCGCAAGGAGCAGCAAGCCAAGACCTGGAAGACCGGCGAGGACAGTTTGATGCGACAAGACGATCCACAAGAGACGATGACCAACGACCTCCAGGATCACATCAATGTGACCAGACGTTCCGAACAGCGAGTAAGGAACCTCATGAATGCCAAAGAAAAGAAGGAGCGGCTCTGGCTCAAGTACCAGGAGGAGATGAAACAGACGCTGCAACGGGAATCGCAGCGGCATGCCAAGGCCATGGAACACTTCGACAAGGACCTTGCCGCCGCGGTCTCAGCAAGAGAGGAAGCGCGCAGCAATCTGCGGCTCTTTTTCCAGCGGGGTGGAGAGATACCACCCATGGACGACCCCCCCGGCGAGGATTGGTCTGCAACAATGGAGGCCTGGCGGAAGGAGACACAAGAGCAAGAGACTCCTCAAGCAGTACTCCAGCGGGCCTTTCAAAGTCGACCACCCACGGCAACTGGTCTGGGACATCCAGCTTTGGGAAGCTTGATGACACCAGAGGCGGCTGCACGTTTGCTGGAGGCGACGATCCTCAGCCAGGGCTTGGGTCATGGAGGGAGACACCCCCTCGCAGCGCCCTCCACACATGGCCCTGGCATGGATACTACGGCTGCTGTCGCACGCACAGCCGAGGAGTCGGACAACAGAGAGAGGAGCCATCCAGTGGCGCCCTATGTCTCCTCTCCTTCACATCCCAGAGTCGAACCGCCTCCTACCAGCAGCCCGACCTCGGCGCCGAAGGCCAGCCCGGCAACAAGGACTCGACCCCGCCAACCTATCAAGGGGGCACCTTTGCAGCCCGTGCATACTCAACAGACCAATACTTTGTCGACCAAGCTGGAGGCCAAGCGCCAAGCACTTGCTGCAGAGCAGGCCGCTACTCCCTCGGGTACTCTTGCCAATCCCGAACACCAGGATGGTACGACCAGACCGGCTGTGCAATCTCTGGTGGACGACGACGACGAAGACCTCAAGGAGACCCACACCACCGACACGGGCAGAGACGGCCACCTCGATGGTCTCGGCTAGATGCAGTGAGCAGTGCTTTGTGTTTCAGGGTGGCATGCTATTACTCCCTGCCAGACGGTACCAGTTCGCTTTCGGTCGGGGACCGCAAAGCGGACTGGCGGCCCGAAGGTGGGATCCCAGGCCACCGTGAGACCCTAGCGACTGCACATGAGGTCAATGAGAGCTGTACAGTGCCTTTTAACTGGCATTTGTACAGTTGTACGAAGGGTCCCGTACCTGTACATCTATTTCCTGTGAGAGATGCTTCACCTTGGGTCCTCTTTTTCCCTTTTCGTTGCTGCACTCATGGCACTCCGGGGAAGACTTCCCTTCTTGGGATGCTCTCTCCTCGGTGTCTGCCCATGTCTTCCTCGCGAGGACCGGAAATGCATTGGTCTTTTGCATTTTCCGGGACTCCCCCGCCACTTCTGCAGCCTAATCTCCTTTTCTGCCTTGCCGCTCCGACAGCAGCGACTGCAGCAGCAGGTGTGCACTGCGTACCGAAGAAACGTATCGGTGGTTCAGGGACGTTCACCAGTGCACATACTGCCTTTCTTCACCATGCCCCCTCCGTAGGGTTTAGGCCCACCCCCTTCGTTAGTTGGCTTCAGGTTCATCAGGGTGATTCGGATAGTGTGCCCTTTCCCTCTTTAGGGAACGTGCAACCACTCAGCGCACCAAATACAGCGGCCCTGTCCAACTTGATTATGTCAACATGGAGCCTTGGATGGCTCTTCCGCTCGGTTGTTCCTCTAGCGCGCACAGCATGTGCAGGCATAGGCTTCTTGTTGGTGTGTTTGCTCGTGCCTTACCTGCCAAGCCGCCGCCTGGTTCGGCTACGATTAATCCCGCGTGGCGCTCGAGAAGCCTTCATTCCCTGTCTCCGCCCGTTGGCACACGTTGCGAGGCCATCACATAAGGTTCTCCCGTGGGACAGACCTACACAGGTCACCAAACTTGGATGGCAGAGGCAGCCTCTCCGCAGGCCCTTTAGTGCCCAGGCTTGGTTAAGGGTGCTCCTCCTCCTATGCATACCACAGCAGATCTTTTGTGTACCGCCGGAGGTCCGAGAAACTCTCCGTCTGATTCAACATGTTGTGGACCACACTCCGGAGCCTTTGCCTTCTGGAGTACAACCCTCAACGTATGAGCATGCCGAGGAGGTTCAGACAATACCTCTATCCCTGCTGCAGTCCATGACGATGCCTACATCCGAGGAGCACTGGTTGGGTGTTACAGTTCATGCGTCACACTACTGCTCCTATAGCTTTGGTGTTCGACACTCGCCACAACAAGGTCAAGTGGCATTGCTCTGCCAGGTGCACAGGCATGCAAGCCTTCGCAGGCCCACCCACCCGAAATTGTCCTTTGTCAGCCCTCCGCGGCTCACGGGGTTTGTGGATTTCATTTCATATCCGGACTGTTTGGAGGCAATGGATCTTGTGCCAGTCATCATTGACCTCACGCATGTAGGTGGTCAATACTTTGCTTACCACATGCCCAGGCACTGGGATGCAGCCACATTACTTGCGAAGTTTCAAACAGAGCTTGATGTGGACCCGGACCAGGTGAACGTCCTAGTAGGTCCCACCTACCGACACTGCCCTGCAACAGAGCTTCTCAGCCTTTGCGCAGGACAGGCAGTTTTGGTCCTCCGGGCCACGATACAGCCACCGCCTCCGTTTACGGGTTATGGTTGCATTGGCCAGTTGGAGACACGTGGTGCCCTGTCAGACCTCCCTGTGTCTCGCAATCACAGCAATACTGCGGTTTGGTTCCGGCAGCAAATGCATGTCCTTAACCCTAACTTATTTCCAGGGCAGGACGTTACTGCAGTTCTCGCCACAAGATACCGTACCTCCGAGTCCTGCCTCCACGTCACCAGTACACAATACATGCCCGATCTTTCGGTCTTGGGCAGCCCATGCGCTGCAATATGTGTCGTCGAGGAGACAGCAACGGAAGGCTTGTCTCACCCAGGTGCCGACCCCACAGACCCCCGTCAGGCTGCCGTCCTATGTGACTTAAGACCCATGGGCCTTCCACCACAAGTAGTCCATGTTGAGGCACATGATGCGGCCTTCACTCAGGTATGGCAGGCCTTAGCACTGCCCAGCCTTCCAGGCTGGCAAATTCGTATTGGTGATCGGCCTGACAGTTGCAATCAGCATTCGGTAGGCATGCCTTATTTGTCAATTCAGGCTGTTGCTAGCAGGGACCCGACGCCCATCATTGTTCCAGGAGCCTCTGTTAACGGTTTGCATTATGGCTCCAACGAGTTGGCTCTTCAAAGGTCATCACGGCAAACTGCCATACAGAGGTTCCGGCCACACAGGCGCCCACACACACAGGTTGCTCCTGCTTCCGACTCTGATACCAGCGACAACGGGTCCCAGCACAACATGATTGAAGGTCAGGTCCTGGTTCTGACGCTAGGATACATAGGCAAGGTCTTTGACATTGAACTAAGGGCCCCTGCCACTGTTTCCGAGTGTATCGAGGCTGTACGTCGGGAGGTGCCCAGTGGCCTCTATGTTTACTTCCCCAACCTTGTTGAAGTCAAACCCCAATTATCAGACCAATGGGCCACCGTTCTTGCACTACCTTGTTGGACAGCGGAGGCCAGCATCGTTGTACTTGACTTAAGCCAGATCGACGGACGCATTTTTGCCGCCGAGTTCCCGGCCGAGGGCACTCACGCCAGCCTGTGTGCTTTGGCACGACTCCCTGCGGGAAGTGCCTTCGACATATATGCGTATGGTGCCACGATCCCTCTTCTCGAGGAGGGCATACTACCAGCAGTACCGCATGGCAGCATACAATTCGTGCCTGGCGGCGAGGCCCCAATGCACACCCCGTCTCTAGCTAGCATGCTGAGTTCAGCCGATGGCTGGGACCCAGAGGCCCACATACCCAGGGGACCTGGGGGACATCGGGGCCCCTTTCTCTGTGCAGTCCTCGAAGACGGGAACCGGTTATATCAGATAAAGCCAAGTAAAGGCCAGCACTACACCGACGACCTTGCAGCAGAGTTCGGCATTGCCCCACACTGGACCACAGCCCAGATCACCTACCCACGTGTCCATGATGCCGGTTTTTTGGGATATCGTTGTAGGGGCATAGCTCTGATCTCTGCGCTCTTTCCCAACGTGCCGGTCCCGCCCGCACGTGCCACACCGGGCAATTTTCTCATTGCTCTGGATTGCCGGGCCTTGTTTCAAGGTTGGCACCAATATCTCGTACAGGACTACATATGTTCCCGTTCCGACATCTCCAGGCGCTTTCAGGTCTTTGCACCGGCAGGATTTCAAGTCCAAATTGATGGGGTGGGTCTCTCCGATGATGGTGATAACATAGTGGTTACCAAGGGCCAAATCCTGACCGTACACTGGGTACCTCAAGAAGCAGAACCCGGCAGCGATGATGATTGTCACTCCGCAGGGCGATCATCTCAATCTGTCGGCGACCTCTCTCCAGCCTCCTCAGCAGAGGCTCGTCCACTCTATGGACAGCCCAGTCCTTCGGCCCGCGACCGCAGTCGCTCACCTTCCAGACCAGGCTTTTCGAGTCGGAGCTTGGCATGTCACCGCTCATATAAGGGGCAGTACACTGCATCTCCTCTCAAGCTTGCCTGGCCCCCATGGCTACGGCCACTTGGACCTGACAAGTTCCTGACCAGGCTACCTGCCTGTTCGGAGTCAGACTATTGTGCATACGCTCAGAACCTCGTTGAGCTCACAATACCTCAGGTACAGCACAAGTTACTCCAGGAGCCTCACTCTTCAAGGCCTTCTCTGCGGTGGGCTCTGGCCGCAGTCCGTGCAATTGCACAAGACATGGGCCAGCCCTGGCGGTATATTCCTCACGAGGATGCCGCTTTTCTGGACTTGAATGGCTCCCCAGAGACCTCTGAGGCCGATACTGATGACGTAAGATGGGTAAGCTGCCTCGTTGTCACGCCGGACTACAAGTCCGAAGCGCACACAATTGCAGTAAGGTTTCCCAGTTCTGTAGCAGACATCACTATAGCGCTGGCCATTGCTAGACAGCCTAGAATGAACCAATGGTTCCCCTCCTTGATCCCCGCCCACCCCCAGACTCTCGTGGGCACAGGGGTTTGGTTGGCCTGTCCAGCTTTTCAGCCTACAGCCAATCTGGTTTGTCTAGACACTTCAGCCATAGATGGTAGAGTGTTTGCCCGCGAGGCTCCGCAGTACGCAGACATTTCCCAACTACTCGAGCTCGCACAGGTCCCTGAGACCATCCGCCCTACCGTCTGGACAGGTTGGCCATTGGCGCAATTAGATGCCACGGCCCAGGTACACATCCTATCGGGCGCTACCTTCGTCTTCATGGCCTACGGCGAGGAACCAGAAGAGGCTCATGCGCTCGATGCGCTTCTCGACTGGCCGGACTGGTGGCACGAGTCAGGCAGCGCGCATACACCAACACTTGGCAGCACCTATGGTGTTGTGCATGGGTCGCGTAATCTCCCCTTCGTTGCAGACATGCGCGTTCCTGCTACCTACAGACGCCAGCTTGCGCAATGCATTGACGTTGCGGCGTCCTGTATGCGTCTGCACCCAGCTGCTCCTAGAGTAGCAGATGCTGCCTTTCAGGGTATGGGCTGCATTACTGTTGTCGCTGTCATTGCCCCAGTTTCAGAGGGTCAACAGTCCTGTATCCTTTTGGACTTACGTCCCTTACTGCGAGGCTGGCGTAGCCTTCCTATTTCTGGTGAATGCATTTCGCTTTGCAGGCTTCTCCAGCAACAGCAGGTGCCTTTACCACCAGGTTGGCACATTCTCGTCATGGACTCAGCACCGCACCGTGACGTTGTTGAAGCCAGGCCAGGCCAGGTTTTTGTCTTGGCCCCAACATCGGATCCTATTGCCCATCCCTCCTCGGCAGCTGACTCATCATCGACGAGTCTGCCACATAACCCACCTAGCAGTGTGAGCGATGATGCTGGCTCAGCCGATGTTTTGGATTCTCTGGCAGTGCCACCGGGCCATCCTGTGCAAGTCGGTGACCACAGCAGTGAACCGGATGTTACCTCCCTGGCAGGCGACTTCAGATTGGGTCGATTTCTCATCTTTGCCGTTGATTTCGCCCCGGAAGCGCTTGAAGTTCCCGTTCCTCGGGCCGGCAGTGTACATGGGACCCTTCAGGTTTTGGCTGCCTTTCGGGACATTGACGCTAGCACCCGTGCTCCACGGCTTTTACCCGTTAGCCATCAACACCGCCATGATGTTGGATTCCTGTTGGCCCTCCCGCTATGGGACACGTCCAGGATTGTGGTCTTGTTCCACGACCTTGTCAATGGTGGTCGTCTATACGCAGAGGCCGTACCACCACTGCCCTCTCGCACGGATCTGCTGGCATGCTCAGGTTACGAAGGTGATGAGCCCTACCTTGTTTTCATCCGAGATTCAGTCTGGCCACTCGCGAGCGCCCATACTGTAACCTTGCGCCACGGTGATCTGGTCACGGTTACTACCGTCGAACAAGGCCCCGGACGCGTGCAAACTCTGGCAGATATCCTAGCACATACTATGGTCGGTGATCCCTCACTGTCCCACTTCGTCTTGCCAGGACAGCACGATGACGTGCTTCTTCTTCTTTCAGACAATCATCCTATGGACTTCCCTATTGACAGAGCGCGCACTGCCGCACTGCGCCATGACATAGGCCAAGCCCTCCAGGTGCATACCCCCGCCTTACGCCTCAGGCCTGCCCTGCCCGGAGTCACGAATCTGATGATACGCGGCTCCTTTCGTAGGGCGGTGTTAATTGCCACCACCAGCCCTATTCGTGTCAACCCGGCGGCAGATGGCCCGACTCCCATTGTGCTGGACTTGCGTGCCATCTACCGTGGGTGGCAATGGGATGTAGCAGTACAAGGGACGGTCGACTTCCAAGCAATAAGGGGCAGGTTTACCCATCGCTGCCCGCCTGGATTTTTTGTAGACTGCAGGTGTGCAAGTGCATCCCCTTCTACTGACGACCATGCCGTGCCAGTGCGCCCAGGTGAGGTCATTCAGGTCCTTTTCTTGCCTCGGAGCTTTGATGGGAGACAGGCCAGGCCCCTTCGTGATGGGAGCACCGCCTCAGCAAGGTATCACGGCTCCGAAGGCACCTTTCCCCCTGACACGACCAGACACTCTCCTGGCACTGGAGCAGGGTCTCAACCAGTGCCAGGACGTCCATTGCCTGGACACAACACTCAGTCTGCAGCCACATGCCATGTCACGGCGCGGAACACAGCGGTCGCCAGAACCGGTCGCCCCAGCCTGCCCGGGCACAAGCTGTTTGCACTCATCTGTGCAACCCTATGTGGAGGCAATCGTGCTATGCAGTTGCAGGGTTCCACACCCTCTCCAGCCGACTTCCCATCTTCTCAGAGGTACCCAGGTTCAGTCGATCGAGTAGCCATGTGGCCAGCGCATTGCAAGCCTCCCGTCTGTCCTACCGGACCTGCGCTGGACACCCCTGTCCTCTCGACTGACGGTGCCCCTCGGCTTTCCCAGCCGACGCGTTCTAAAGCCCACAGGCCAGTCCCTACACCTTGCCGCACAGTTGCGTCAACCCGCGCCCAGGCCTCAGCCCATGCCGATCCGATTGATCATACCTTTACCCTCGAACTTTGCACTCTCTTGCAACAGAGTGCAGCACATCCGGGGTTTCAAGGTTACTTAGAAACGGTTGCCATCACAGAGACTCTGCAAGAGCACCTTTTTGGTGAATGCCTTAGTAATACACAGGTCGGGGGCGACGCTCCAGAGGCTCTGGTGTTACAGGACCTCCTCCCTCTGACTACACACCAGTGTCAGGCGCTATCTCTCAATGCACTTCTTCCTACCCCGACGGAGGACAGCCAAGCCACACCTGACTGGTTAGATAGTGACCTCAGTTTTCTCATCGCCGATGTTCAAGTGCCTTCGGCGAAGCGCTCTCAGTTCGCCAACATCCAGTCATGGCATCTCATGCCCGACCACACTTTGCTGCAGGCCCTCGTCGTCTATACTGACGGGTCGGCACCAGGAGCGAAGCCCGAACATGGCACACTTACATGTGGCTCTTGGGCCTTCTCTGTCTGGGCGCAGATCCCACAAGGACACTGCCTGGTTGGGCACGCCATGGCCCTTACACAGGCTCCTGATAGTCCGTTCTTCGTTGGGGAAGGCAATGACATGCCTCTTACTTGCGAAACCCTAGCTCTCGTTTGGGCCCTGAGCTGGGTTTTCGAGTACGGCCCCGGGTACCAGGTTCCTATCGAGCTTCGGTATGACTGTACCTCTGCAGGAAGGGGTACGTTTGCTGAGTCAAAGGTTGCCACAGGCACGTCACACACTGGCAGTCCTGACCTGGCACACTTTGCCTGTTATATCCGTCAAGCCGCTGAACAGCGAGTGTCACTCACACACAGCCACGTGCCTGGGCACAGTGGGGAGGTCGGCAACGAGCTCTGCGATGAGTTGTCGAAATACTGCCGACGACATGGTTTGCCGCCTTCGGAGCTTTGTTTGCCTACCTGGCCCAGTGCGATCTTCCGACACCCTCTCAAGGCGTGGCTCTGGCTGGCTGGCCGGCATAGCCCGAATGTCCCGACGCTTTTCTCCTTGGAAAGTGAAGCTTACAGAATGCAGGCACACCCCCGACTTCCTGCCGGTGGCCCCCAACTGGGACAGGTCACCGCCACCGAGGTGGGTGAGCCTCTGGTCCAGGCCATCTCCTTTCTGTCCTATAATGTTCTTACCCTCATGGATCCCAGTAGGCCTGGTAAGAATGCACGTCAGGAAGGTTTAAAAATTTCAGCCAAACGTTGCCTACTTAAACGACAGCTAGAGCAACTTGGCATTTTGTTATGTGGTATACAGGAGACTCGAATCAGTTCAACAGAAGTTCTCCCTGATGCCGACTACTGGATGATCCACTCGGCTGCAAGTGCAGATGGACACCACGGCGTCGCACTCTGGATAAGCCGCAATGTGCCCTATGCAGTCTGTGGCAAAAAGAAGTGGTTTTTTGCAAAAGACCATTGTACTGTCACGGGCTACTCGCCCCGCCACTTGATCGTCCAGCTCAATGCTCCCCACCTGTGCTGGACTGTTTTAGTGTGCCATGGGCCATCTGAGCCTCCCGCTGCCTCCGGCACTGCTGCTGCTTTCTGGAACATGTGCCGACGTGACCTTGCCAAAAAACCTAAGCACTCTGAGCTTATTGTTTTGGCAGACGCCAATGCCCACTTGGGGTCCAACTGCTCGGCCTCTGTGGGTAGTGTTGCACCGGAGATTGAGACAGCCTCCGGCACCGCATTCCATGAGTTCTTGGCAGAGCACGAGCTTTTCCTACCAGCCACGTTCCCGTCTGTACATGCCGGCCCTTCGCATACTTGGGTCACAGTCTCCGGCACGAGCCATCGACTGGATTACATTGCCGTGCCACAGCAGTGGCCTCTCGACAGTGTCTCTTCTACCGTGCACTATCAGTTCGAAAGTTTGCAACTTAGTGTTGACCACTATCCTGTGCAGCTGACTTGTAGTCTTACTGGACGCAGTCCCGACGCCGACTTTTCCACCTTCCGGCGCAAGGCCGTCCGGCCTGTTGCCAGTCGGCCCAATACAGGATATCTCTGCGCCTTGGCTACGTTCACCCACAGCGCGGATATGCAATGGGACGCACAGGTTGACGACCATTTTGCTGCCCTGAGCAGCGCATGGGCGGCCGCCAGTACACACCTAGATGTTGTTGACCAGCCCAGACCCCGTCAGGCGTACATACAGCAAGATACCCTTGCACTGGTGCATCAGCGGCGCCTTCTGAGGGCCCAGCTGGCTCACACACACCGAGAACTCACCAGACGATACCTACTTGTTGGTTTCGCAGGGCTACTCCATAATAGGTATGGCACAGCCTTTCACCCCCAGGCTAGCCTACAGGCCTCACAATGGATTGCGCAATCTAGGCAACAGATTGCCACCCTGACTCAACAATTGGACCGGGCTGGGGCGGATATCCGCCGCCTCATTAAGCGAGACCGCGTTGAGTACCTGCATTCCCTCGTGAAACGCGTCGCTGCCTCTGATATACGCGACCCTAAGAACCTTTTCCGGGCTGTCCGCAAGGCTTTCCCTGCGGCTTCGGCACAGCGACGTCAAACTTTCCAGCCAGTGCCTGCCATTCAGGATGCCAACGGAGAGCTCGCGGTCGATAGGGATAGTCGTCATGAAGTGTGGCGTGCGCATTTTGCGGCACTTGAGGATGGTGAGCCCATTGATGCTCAGGATTACCCGGCCCGCTTTGCCCAACAACGTAAGGTGACGGCTGTTACGCCCCCTTTCGACATTAATACCCTTGCTACACTCTCCACCATCGAGCAACTGGTGTTGGGACTTAAGAGAGGTAAAGCCTGTGGACCTGACGGCTTGACAGGAGAGTTACTGCAGCTCTCCCCTGCGGCCTCCGCACGCGTTCTAGCTCCTCTCTTTCTTAAGTCTGCCATGGGTCTACAAGAACCCTTAGAATTCCGGGGTGGTTGTCTCATACCGCTCGCGAAACAGGCGCATGCGGCACTTCAATGTAGCAAGTTCCGGGCTATACTCTTGTCTTCCGTGCCGGGCAAGCTCTACCACCGCCATATTAGGAGCTGCCTTTGCAATCATCTCCCGGCCGAAGACTTGCAAGCCGGGGCCGTTCCAGGGATAGGGACCGAGGCCATCGCCCTTGCAGCCCGGGTCTTTCAAGTCACGGCGCAAGCACGCCGACGGTCCTGGGGACTGGTTTTTTACGATGTCAAGGCTGCGTTCTATCGAGTTATCCGCCAGCTTGTCGCACCAGCCAGCGATGACGACCGTCATATCCGTAAGTTCTTCCACGTCCTGGGAGTTCCCCCAGTGGCACTGCATGAGCTTGCGGACCACCTCTCACGACTGGCAGCGATTCCCAGAGCAGGTGCTAGCCCACATCTGACGGCAATAGCGTCAGACATTATGCAGGGGACATGGTTTAGGATAGATTCCTCTGCTGTGCTTACCCTCACGCATGTAGGGACACGACCCGGAGATAGCCTTGCTGATGTATTTTTCGCATTTGCCTTTGCGGCTTATCTCCGCGCGTCAGACGTTGCTCTTACGGAACGCGGGTTAGCCACAGCAACACCCGCTCTTTGCTCCACCCCTCCATGGGGCAAGGAACCCGTACCCTCTAGCCTAGGTGCCGGGGCCTGGGCAGATGACTTTGTGCACTTTCACGAACAGGCTGACAATGCTGGCCTGGTACCCCAACTAGTGCGGATAGTCACGGTTTATGTGGAAAGGGCGGATACCATAGGCATGCAGTTGACCTTTGCCAGGGAGAAGACTGCCGCCATGCTGCAGCTTGAGGAGGTCCCCGAGCCAGATCGCTCTCTCATACAGCATGGACCCGGAGGACCTTTCCTGATGGGGCATAGCGCGGTCTCTGGGGAACCCTTTCATCTCCCTCTTGTTGACGCATACCGTCACTTAGGGGGCATCGTAACCAGCTCGGGGACTCCGGCCCCAGAAATAGGGTTTAGGTCGGCTCAGGCCTGGATACCCGTTCGGCCCTTCCGTACCAGGCTTTTCTCGGCTGCTGGTATACCTTTAGAGATACGTCGTCACCTCCTTCGTTCTCTTGCAGTTTCCAGATTTGTATTCGGTTGCGCCGTGCTTCGCCTTCATGTCGCAATCCACTTTCGCACCTGGGCCCAGGCCTATGTCGCGTTATGGCGGGTGCTGCTGCGGCGACAGCCGCATGAAAAGACACCACACGCCTACACGGTTCTCCTACGTGCCGCAGCCCCCTCCCCTCCACTTGCCCTGGCTTTGGCCCGAGCAGCGCTGCTACGCCAGATTGTTGGCCATGGCCCGCCAACTCTGCGTCAGCTCTTGTGGAAGCAGTGGGAAGTTGAGGCTGACTCTTCCTGGCTTGGCCAGATCGTTAAGGACATCCGACACGTCGCACAGTATAATCCTGTTGCTGAGGTCCTCCTTTCCACTGGCCGTCCACTTCACGTGCTGCTTGAGAAACTGCAGGAGCAACCCACCTGGTGGACCAAAGTCCTTAAAGGGGCAGCTGCCAAATGGCACCAAGATCTGGAACACTGGGAGCAGGCCAGATCCGCGGAGACTGCCGCTTCAGGTGAAGCTGCAGACCAGATCGACGCCCCCCCGCCTGCCTTGCCCTTCTCTTGCCACCTCTGTCAAGCTGCCTTCCCTTTGCGTAAGCATTTGTGGGTACACTACGCTCGAAAGCACAATGTCATTACACCCACGAGGGCTTTGGCACATTCCGACACGTGTGTTGCCTGCCTTAGGCACTACAGCAATGTGGAACGGCTGCAGTACCACCTGAAAAGCTCGCCAGCCTGTCTGCTCCGCACCGTCTGGCTTCTTGCTCCGCTGACCCCCCAGGAGTTGGCTGATGTAGAACACCTACATAAGGCAAGGCGTAAAGCTGTCAGTCACGGCCAGTGGCAGAAGTTTTCTTGCATAACTAAGCCGCTCCAAACCCTTGGTCCTGCACAGCTGACAGCAGCAGAAAGAGTGGCAGTTGAAGGTGAAGACATCTCGCTTCTCACCCTCGCCAAGCTTTTCCATCCCGATCCAGCGTATGTTCGCTTTGTACAGGAATACGTCGATGCGAGGTCCGTAGAAGGCGAACGGACTACCGCAGGCGGCTTTTGGGATGGCAGACCTCGTTTCACCTCTGCAAGTTGAATTTACGGACGCGCCCCTCGGGGCTCCAAGGTCCTGCGAGAGAATGCTATTTTGGGGCTCCTTATTACAAGTATAGTATAATGGGCCTTAATAATTACCAATACTATTTAGGGGTTCCCTATTATAAGTATAGTGTAATGGGCCCCAAAGCTCTATTCTAATTATTACCCTAAACCCTAAACCCTATTCTAATTATTAAAGCCCCTATAGTATATAGGTCCCTGCCGATGTCAGATTTAGAGTGCCCGGGGTTCATGGGCTTTGAGTTTTCGCAGATCCACACAACAAAAAAAGTTAAAACTCCTATAAAAACCCTAACCTCCTACCAGTAACACCCAAACCCATGGGGGTTAACCGCTTGTGAGCTTGTGGGTGCGGGTTTCGGTTTCGTACTTTCAGTAGTTGGCTCTTCAGGCTTATGGTTTAAGGATGTTTAGAGTTTGGGGTGCTTCCCGAACCCCAAAAGCCTAAGCTCAAGCTCTCGAAAGTTCACAACACCAAACCGAGATCCTTCAGAAATCAAGCCTATCGATCCGAAAACCCATCAAAACCAAAGCTCTTGACCCTAGAACCCCAACCCCGAGCACCTTCAACCCAAACCTGAACAGCCTGAAGCCCCAAACCCTCAACCCACCCTAGCCCTCATAATAAACCTTGCAGTATATATAACCCTATTCCCTAAACCCCTCAACCCTAAACCCCATAACCTAAAAGCGCTGTGTCAGGTCACCGAGGTCCGGCGCATTTGCGAGATTCGACCGCAAAACTCGCCGATGACCCTCGAGCCCGGGCCACGGATCTGACTCTCTGTTCGTCTATTATAGGGGCCGAAATAATTATCAACACTATTGTGGGGGTTCCTTATTATGATTATAGTATAATGGGCCCCCAAACCCTATTCTAATGATTAAGGCCCCCCATATTACGTGTCTTAGTTTTGTTCTTTTGTTTGGTGTGGGTTGGTTGGTTTGGCTGGCTGGTTGGTTGGTTGGGGTGGGTGTGCATTTCAGGCTCTAGGCGTCAGGGCCAGCACGGATGTAGCGGCTCATCTTGTATATTCAGACTATTGCTGGTCCCAGCAGCGTAGCAGTGTGTAGCAGCAGTAAGAGAAAGTGTATAAGCGTAGCAGCGGCAGAATTCCTGGTCTAGGAGTTCTGTTGAAAACCTAGGTATCGCGTCGAAATGGCTACGGATCGCACAGCCATGCAGCCACATCTTCTCTCCAGGCTGAGGTGGAAGGGGCTTCTGGGATCTTCGGGGGGTTGAAACGGGATCGTCTTGAGATTGATGCAGCGCATTATGTGCTTAGTTTGTGGTTGTGGTTGCGGTGGTTGCTGTTCCTGCTGCTGTCTCTCAGGAGCCAAAGAAGCACCCAAACATAAACTTTCGGGTGGGATATCCCTATCTTGTTGGCTTTATCAAAGAGGGGATTCTAGGATATCCCAACCATATGCTTTTTGTTTATGTCCTTTTCTGGGTCCCTAGTCTCTTTTTTTTTTTTGTCACGCCATGGTCGTCCTTCGCGTGGTTTGCCAAGATGAGCCAGACGGTAGGGAATTCAGCACTGTGTAGTGCTTCCTACAGTTTCATGCAAAGCTTCCGCAGTATGCAGCCCACATGCACACGCCAACCCCTCGAGTCGGATGCCCAAGCTTAACCTTGAGCCGTATCGTGTGACCTTCAGGACCCCCGCACAATCTCTGCCGAGTTAAGGCACCTACATTTAGTACATGTTGTCATCGAGAAGGGCCTCTCAATCCCGAAGTACACTTGATGAATATCTAACCGTGTCTGTATACATGTGCATTATATATATATATATGTATATATATATATATATATATATATGTATATATATATATATATGCACACAGACATAAACCAAGAACACTGCCCCCGGCTGCCCAAGTTGCAGGAAAGTTGAGCCGGGGGGATGCTGAGAGCTTTCACCAGACTTTGGGTCTGCAGGCTGGCCGTGGACTTGCAACTTTACCTAGGATGCCCGGTAGTACCCTTAGGGATCTATAAGGGTTCCTTAAAGGGATCTATAAGGGTTCCTTAAAGGGATCTATAAGAGTTCTATAAAGGGTTTAGGGTTTCCGAAAATTAGGGGCTAGGATGCCCAGTAGTACCCTTATTCCCTTTTTGTAGTCCTAGGTTCCTTATAAAGTTACCCAATACCAAAAAGAGAGGCCTTTTTATTCTTAGGTTACTGGGTATCCGAGTTACTTATTTGGGAGTTTCCGAAAATAGGAGGACCCCGTAAAGGGATCTATATAGAAGGGTTCCTTTAAGGGTTCCTATAAGGGATCTGTAGGGTTTAGGGTTTTGGGAGTTTCCGAAAATTGGGGACCCTAGTATAGTACCCTTGATAATAGGAGTGACCCCAAAATAAGGTATCCCTAGTTTTCGGAAACTCCCATTTGGGCGTGTAGAACGAAACCTCAAAGCCCGGCTTTCCAGGGATCTAGTGAATCTAGTGCGCATGCGGTTCAGGTTACTCCGCCACGCTACGGCGGAAAGGGTGTAGGAAAGGAAATGTGTGGAACCTCAACCCTAAGTCTTACATGCCACAACCTGAGCTTTAAGAATTACACTAAACCCTGAATAGTATCCTAAACCTTAAATCACCTGACGCCCTGCACCCCTGCACCCTCATCAAAGCCTCAAGCCAACCCTGCGATGCAAAGTATTCTGCTGTGTGGAAGCGGACAGGAGCGAGGCAATGACCCGCCTCTTGTCAACCTCGCGCATATTGTGATAGAAAGCTTGGCGGGGTTCAGGGTTTAGGGTTTCGGCATGTTTCGGGCTTGCACAAATAATTCTTAAAACCAGAATGGGTATTCGGGCATAACCTCAATCCCAGAACTTACACCTTTGAGGCCCTTGAGGCATGTTTTCAGGGCACAGCTCGAATTCCCAGAGACTCTGCGGCGAAGCGTCAGTCATGACACTCTCGGGCCTTGGTGAGTGTTTGCAGGTGTCTACAGAGCCGTGCAGGGATGCTAGACTTGCTAGAAATTGATGAAACTCCGCACGCTGCGAGCCCAGCGCAGCAAGAAAACCATCACTGCTGAACGGCACACGTTGATACCTGCAAGTAGGACACTACCTGATCAGTAGGAGCCCCAGGACTCTTTTGGGAGGTACCCATAGGACCCATAGTATTTCCTTTTGGGATTACCTTATAGGAATCTATACATGGACCACGAAATGACTACTTTGGGGCCTATGGGTGTGTACGCAGTCGTTACCACGATCTGTAAAATTCCACCTTTTCCGGGCCAAGGAGATGAGAAACTAGGGGCGATAGCAGGCGGCCTTAATCCTAAACCCTAAATCCCACACCCTAAACCAATCGTAGGAGATGGGTTCCCAATGTGCTTGCCGAAGTTCGGGCGGGTTCTACGCAATGACCCGGAGGAGCCTGAGACTGATGAAGTCCTTGGATTCCGCTCTTCGCAAGATCATTTCTCGAGTCTTCTGGCTTACCACCTAAAAACAAGCAGCCTTAATCAGCCCTAAGCCCCCCGAACCCCCGAACTCCGAACCCTACCCCTACATCATCTCCGAGGCCGTTAAGCCTGTGGCCCCCGAACCCCGCAAGCCACTGATTCCAAACCACCTTCAACCTTTACCCACACGACTTCAGTATACGTAGTACATCAAAGCATCCTTCAGTATAGGTGCTATGGTATACTAATGAA
This sequence comes from Symbiodinium sp. CCMP2592, assembly GCA_905221615.1. Taxonomy (NCBI): domain Eukaryota; class Dinophyceae; order Suessiales; family Symbiodiniaceae; genus Symbiodinium; species Symbiodinium sp. CCMP2592. The sequence continues at coordinate 695,334 of CAJNDT010002802.1, forward strand.
TACTATATTCTAGTATATGCAATCTTGTATCTTATTGTATACTACAGCCTCTGAATATTATATCAAAAGCCGTGGACCCGAAACCCATGGTGGCTCCGCCTCCGCGTTCCTTGTGCAACCAGTCATCGAACATCCGGGACGGCCCGGCCGGCGCAAGGCCAGCCCACCGGAAAGTCCGAACCCCGAACCTGCCGTGCTGTGTAGATTTGGGGGATTTCGGGTTTAGGATGTATGAAAGGGGTGAGGGGTTCTTACGGCTCAACTTTGCTCTCCCTGCCAGGATTTGTGTGGGGTGGGAGGGGGGCCGGGGGGTTAAGTATTGGAATGCCGAGAAGGTATAGGGCCTGTTGTGTAGGGATTCTTTAATCTTTGGGTCTATTGAACCATTGGAGGTTATGTGACAACAGACGTAGAGGTGGGCAGACAGGGCTCTAGGGGTTAGGTGGTTAGGAGATATTCGGAGTTTAGGGAACCGTCGCCCCGCGCTCCTGAGTAAGCACCCTTTGCAAGGCAGTGGCCTGTTCCCTGGCGCTACGGCCTCTTTGCTGAACACTTCTGGGGTTCAGCATAGCGGTATTGGTGCTGGTGTTGATTAGATTTGGATTTGGCGTGCGTCGAGGTTGCCAGGGGTGCTGCAGAGTTGCTTCTCAAGAGTGCACGGTTTAAAGGGCCTAGGTAGATGTGAACAGAAATACTGGAAATGTAGCATCGAAGTGGTCCATGTTGACCAGCTCCATCTTTTCTTTATATCTGATGCTTCCGGCTAGTTGCACTTCATCCTCAGCTCGAGCTTCGCAGTCCATACACAGCCTCTGGGGCAACCGGATGCACAACCCCCAAGCCCCTAAACCCCTAAAAGCCAGACCCCAAACCGTAAATCATGGACTCCCAAAGCTCAGCTTCACCCCAAACCCTTGAATTTATTAAACTCCCCGAATCCTGAGTTGAGACTTCGGCAACCAGGGCTTCGACTTCTCCAGTTATGGATATGAGAGAGCCTTTTTGGTTAGCAGAGACATGTTGAGCTTTATTGGGGTGTAAGGCTCGGGTTTGGGGGTTGCAAAGGGGGCTGGGAGTTTCGGGCGCAGAGTTCAGGGGTGCAGAGCCAGAGTCTGGGTCAAGTGTTTTGAGGTTAAGGCCTATAGACCCCGAAACCTAAGCTCTCACCCTGAACCCTAAACGCTCACCCCTAGACCGTGAACCCGAAGCCCTAAACCCTGAACCTTAACCAAGACCTGCACCCTCATGCCGAAACCCTATTTAGGCACCACAGCCGCAAATCCCAAACCCAGTTCCCAAAGCCTTACACAGACTCTCATCGCACATGACACTAAAAGGCCCTCTTCACGTACAAGACTGCAGGGTCTGAAAAATTCTATATACGTCTCGCCCATCTATGCATACTGTTGCTATAGCTCGTCAAAATCCTTTTTTTCAGGCCCCTTTATGAGACCTCACAAGATAAGATTCTGATACAGAAGCCCTTGTAAAAAGCAAAATCCTTTTTGCAGGCCCCTTTGTAAGGAGCCCTTGTACAACTCTGTTCTAGTTATCGAGGCCCCCCGGTATGTACCCTCAACTGAGCCTGATTGAATTTTCTCATCTCTAAGGCCCCACCCGAAACCCTAAGCCTTTGTTGAACTTTCCAATCTTTAAGGCCCCCCTAAACCCTAAAACCCGAAGCCCTTTTCGGGTTTAGGGTTTAGGTTGGGTACGGCCCCCCCCTCAGTAATAGTCGAATACTATTCATAATATAGATATAGTAGGACCTTAGTAGTAGCCCCATTATAGACTCTTACTGTATCGGGGCCGTACCTAAGGTTTAGGGTTATCTTTGAGGCCCCTTTCTGACAGTTGCTCTGAGGATGGCCTTCCATCCGCCATGAGCTGAGCTCCGTCCTGGACAACTCGGCGGATTTCTTCCGGCAGATCTCCGTGCGGAGGCATCCCCGGCCGCGTTGATATGGGAGTTTCCGAAAACAGGGGAGCCTAATTTACCACCCTAAATAGTAGCATCCTTATCATAAGGACCCAAAATAACACGTGGAAGCCTGAATACTTAGGTTTTCTTGTTGAGTAGCTTGTCGATTTTTGAGGGCCATCGAGGAGATTGCGCTCCTTGTTGTTATGTGGGTTTCCGGTTTAGGGTTTAGGGTTTAGTTTCCTTCCAGAGATGTAGAGATTCGCGCGTGGAAGGTGCTGGGGTTGAGGCAACTGGGTTCATGATGGTTTCCAGGTTCTGGTCGACTCCGTGATGTTGTAGCAGTGCTGAAGAGTTGCTGTTCCTAGAAATCTCAGCTTTACATCAAGCTCAGGCAGGGCAAGCACTTTTGGGTTGACGAATTGGGAACAGGGTTGGCGGATGTTTACTGTTTAGGGTCTATAAACTGTCTGTTTCTGCTCATGCTATGTCCGCCAATGGTAGGTTTGGGGAGGAATGAGTGAGAGTAGTGCATTGCGGAGCATACAGGCTTCGTATTTGGGTATGCCCTATATAAACCCTAAAGCCCCTTATGAGCACAGGATGTAAAGTCTAGGGTTCAGGGCCTCACAGAAGCCGAGGCACTTCAAGTGGCTGCTGGCCTGGTTCTCCTCCACTGCACACACCAACATTTGGCTCAGCGGATGCCCACTAGGCCTGCAGCTGAAGAACCTACTGTAGGGGCTTAAATGATTACCTATACCATTTTTTGGGGGGTTCCTTATTATAATTACAGTATAATGGGCTCTAAGCGCCCTATTCTAATTTTGAGGCCCTATATTACACCCTCCGTCCCACACCACGACACCCTTGAAGGGAAAGTTGTTGGTATGTAGGGTGGCAGGAGCGATAGAGGCACAGGCAAAACTACATTTATGTAGGGGCCTTAATAATTAGAAGAGGGTTTTGGTGGATGTTATACGATTATACTATAACCATAATAAGGAAGCCCCCGAATCCTAGTCCCACCAAAAAGGCCCATACATTACGGCTCGCAAAACCCCTGGGTTTAGAACGTAGAAGGACTTTACAAGGTCAGATGCAGAACCCTGCGCCCCTTAAAACCTAATCCCCTGAACGACCCAAGCCCTGCACCCTCTATACCCCAAACCCCTAAACCTCAAAACCCTAAACCTCCACATGACAGAACAACTAGAGTTTCTAGACTGCAGCTGGCCATAAACCGCAAGCCATAGAATTATTGTCAAGGTTAGTACTGATACTCTTAGGCTGGCAGATGGCTTTGGAGAACAGTGTGCTGGGGAGGAGGGTATATGAAAATTGTCGAAGGGTATGCCGAGTGTTGGGGTTGGGCTCCAGGTTAGTGGTGGGGTGCAATGCTGTATGGCTCACCTTATTCTCACTACTATTTTGGTATTCTTATGCAACCTTACTATCATTGGTATTATTGATATTTGTCAGTACTGTTGGATATCATTTACTAACCTTATTAAGCCTTGCTATCATTCGTAATACTCATACTTGTTCGTACTACTGGGCAGTGACTATAACGCCAAGCAGCACGTGCAGTCCTCCCGCATCGAGCCCCTGAGTCTCCCAGAGCCCGTCAAATACTATAGTCTAGGATGCCCAGTAGTACCCTTATTCCCTTTTTTTAGTCCTAGGTTCCTTATAAAGTTACCCAATACCAAAAAGAGAGGCCTTTTTATTCTTAGGTTACTGGGTATCCTAGTAGTGGTGGGAGAATATTTCGAGATATCCCCTCACACTTCTTTTCCAAATAAAGCTGTACTACAGTATGGTGAAGTCGAGTAGTACACCCTAAACCCTAAACCATCTGTGGGCATAGGAAGCCTCCAATGGCCATGCCTGATGTCGAAGGTGTGCTGACACTGCGACTGTTTACGGTTCTCATCTCCAACGATGCTGATCGCTGCATTCAGATGCGCGATGCCCGGATGGGGTAGCCTGGCTGATAGATATCTAATTACTGGGATTGGGGTTTAGGTTCCGTTGCGATGTTGCCGGGCTTTGATGCAATCAACTGTGGACACGATTTGTGCTGTAGCTCATCTTTTCGCCCGCTGTCCCTCAAACTGAGCCCTCCGCACCCAAACAGTTGTTTCCATGTTGCTGTCCTCTTCGACACCCTGCGACTTGGTGGTTGGTCTAACCCCGCCAAAATCCAGGAACATGCCCTGAGTCTGCTTCGTTCCAGTTCCGTGTGCGTTGCTGTTTCAACACTCGTTCCCTGTATGAAGTACCTGGGTTTACACCGAGGTGTTTAGGGCATACGGCTTCAGTTCAGGGTTTGAAGCTCCTATGCCAAAGCATGCACACACGTGTAGAGACCTACAGGTTTTAATGTCCAGAACAGCCACTGTGCCTCCAAAACCGGAAGCATACTACCTAGGATGCCCAGTACTACCCTTATTCCCTTTTTGTAGTCCTAGGTTCCTTATAAAGTTACCCCATACCAAAAAGAGAGGCCTTTTTATTCTTAGGATACTGGGTATCCTAGTCTTCTTCTGCCACCACCACCACCACCACCAACACCACCGCCACCACCATCACCATCACCATCACCGCCACTACCACTACCACTCCTCCGGATCTGCTCCTCCTCGTCCTACTTTTTCTGCTACTACTGATGCTGCTGCAACAACTACTACTACTACTACTACTACTACTACTACTACTACTACTACTACTACTACTACTACTACTACTACTACTACTACTACTACTACTACTATTTCCAATAAGAATATAATGAAAGTAATAACAATGATATTAACTGTTAATGGTTATGTCTGAAATAATAGTTCTATTATACTGCTCCGCCTACTACCAATACCACGACTATGGCTACGACTACTACTCGAGTCCAGCTCTGCGTTTGTTTTCAGCCTGGACCTCATCCACGTGCCCTTGGGCGATGTCGTCGATTCGGGCTGGCCTGCTTTTCGTATCCTGGGCTTGCTTGCAGAGGAGCGAAAGCACACCTACCCATAGGCCCCATAGTAGTTCCCTTTTGGGATTACCTTACAGGGTTCTATATAGGAACCACAAATTTTGAACTTTTTCGGGGCCTCTGGGTAAACTCCAACTCGAGGCTGCAGGGCTTTGGGGTTTTGGTTGCAGACATCTGGGAGTTTCCGAAAATGGGGGACCCTAATATAGTACCCTAAATAGTAGGATCCTTATTATAAGGACCCCCAAACAGGGTACCCCTAATTTTCGGAAACTCCCATCTGGTTTTAGGGGCTCAGGGTCCAGGATGTGACACCCCGAGACATGATATGCACAGCTCCAAACCTCGGACCTGCACCCAACAACCCCCCGAAGCTGCCCGAAGCGCTCACCCGCAGTGTGAAGCTTCACATTGCGAAATGACAAGAAGAACTTGGAAAGGCTAAACCTGGAAGGTCTGTCATGGTTTTCTACCCTCACTCTGTTGACTGTTGCTGGACGAAGCTGTGGGGCCCTTTGCCGGCTAAGTTGTTCAAGCCTCGCGGTCGCGTGCTAGTTTTTATGCTAGTTGCCATGATTTCGCGAAGTTAGCTGGAGAAACCCCAAAACCCTAAACCCTAAACAAGCCATTCCAAATCCAGGTTCCAGGGCTCAATGTCTGACCCCCAAACCCCGGGGAATAGTTGTTGGGCCACAGGGAGGGTTTAGGGTTTAGGGGAGTGAACATGCACCTGAAGCAGCTGATGACCCCGAGTTCCTCCAACAGCCTACCTATGAGGTACAACATTACGGCACTTAGGGGTTGGAGTGCATGGGCCGTGGGCTTTGGTGAGTTTCCATGGCCTCAGTTTCGATGTCGGGCGAAGGTGGGAAAGTTCAAAAAATCCTGACACGCCTAAACAAGCCGCACCAAGCCCCCATAATTGTGTATATACAAACGTTATAGAGGTGAGGTGAGCCCTTCAGTTTTCGCATCCCCCACCTGTTGCACACCATATGCCCTGAATTGCAGATCTCCACCCGAAGCTGGATCATCAGCTGCGGTTTTAAGCTTTAGGCCCTTCCTTTGAAGGTTCCCTTCAAGGCCAACCATGGGACCTTCATACTGTCTACACAGCTACCTTTTTTAACGTTGTACCCCCCAAGAACAGCACCAAGACAGGAGCAGCGCCGGATCAGCCACTCTCACAGCATTTGGCAGGCGTTTTTGGAACACTTCTGGGTATGTGCCCAGAGACCCGAAGCCCTGACGTAGAGACAACGCCTTGAACAAGACCGTGCAGCCGGCGAACCCTGCAGGCTAAAATTCTGAGATGTTCCTCCTGGCAAACCCGGTAGTTATTTTAGAGTCTTTAGAGTTTGGGATGTCGAGTTTAGGGTGCGGTTTAAAGTGTAGGGGACATCTACATCTTTTGATCGGCGGATTTGGGCGCGACGGCTCACGCCACAGCAAGCTTCTCATGAGTGCTTCAGCTGTCTAAAGGATCCCTGTGCCCTGAAAAGTGGAGAAGCATGTAGGCATGGAACTTGGTTGCAAGTACACTAGGCCAAACCACTCAAATCCCAATCCCTACTTGCACCTCTAAACCCGGAACGCCTAGAGCAGAGCTTCACTTGAGGCTTGAGCCGAAGCTGCACGACTCTTCGAACCTGTATGTACCCCTTCAGGTGAGGTACATGTAGTCCCCGTATAAGTACCCATAGGCCCCAAAGTAGTTCCTTTCTGTGGTCCATATATAGCATCCTGTAAGGTAACCCCAAAAAGGAACATCTATGGGACTGTGGGTATACTACAATATACACAAAGGCCGCCCTTGTCCAATCGTGAAGGTTCCTATTTGTACGTGCCCAACCGCTCCGAGAACCGACCTCCCACTTCACCTCCGGTTAAAATCTTCAGAGCGAGAAAGGCCGTGAACCAGCTGGGCCTTTTTGGGGTTCAGTTCCCTGAACTCTTTTTTCTGGCATGGCTGGAACTTCGTACAGTCGTTTACTTCGTTCTGGCTCATTTCGTCAGGTGTTCTTCCGTGTTACAGGAGAAATCCTCACCTTGTCTTCCGTGACACCAGAGAAACTAAAGCACACTAAAGATCGAAATCATCCTCGATATCCTACTGTCGCTTCGTATGCTCGGCTCTGTCACCGAGCACAGTTAATGCTTAGCATCGTCTTTCACATCTACGTTTCTTCATGAAACACGAACGAACCCTGACCCCTCAAACCGTAAAGCAGTAAACCCTAGAGCCTTGACCCAAAAGCCTAAAGCCTTAATCCTAAACCCCTAAACCCTAAACCCCTAAACCCTAAACCCTAAACCCCTAAACCCTAAACCCTAAACCCCTAAACCCTAAACCCTAGACCCTAAACCTAAGCTCAGGCTATCCCCTCGACAGTGCGTGTGACAACTTGGACTCTTCCACAGGAAGGCCTCGGCACGAATAACTAGGATGCCCAGTAGTACCCTTATTCCCTTTTTGTAGTCCTAGGTTCCTTATAAAGTTACCCAATACCAAAAAGAGAGGCCTTTTTATTCTTAGGTTACTGGGTCTCCTAGAGCAGGTTGCGGGGTTGAGGTTGTAGGACTTAAGGTTTCGTTGTTTGGAGGGACTTTGTGGTTTGGAGGGGTTTTGCGGCTTAGAGGGCTTTTGTGGGCCAGTTTAGGGTTTTCACTTCAGGAAGTAGGACTGCTGAGATGATCTTGCCGGTGTTTCGAAGGTCTGCTCAAGGCTAAGAGGTTTCAACGTCAGCATGCATGAACAGTGTCGCAGCAGTCGTAGCGCACAAACTTGACATGCGTTAGTCGTGGTGAGTTGTTGACAAGCAAGGATTGGTTTCTTTGTTTGCGGCCGCCCCGCCTGAGTAACCATAAGTGTTTGATGTTGTCAGTCACAATCCTGAGCGGGCTCGTGGCGGCGCAGCCGACTGTCTTCATGCAAGCTGAATTGTGATGTGCGGAGTTAGCTGTGCAATCGTCGCCGAAGTTGATAATATAATCATTAGTTGATCGATTTTACAAGTGCGACGGCCTGTTCATATGCGACGGAACAGCCAGGGCACCGGCACTAACCCAAGCTTATAAGATTGTTTGAGGCAAGTATCCCTCGTTGTAGAAACTTCGCCACCATATTGATTTAGTGTTTGTGGACAGGGCAGTGTGCATGGGCGTTGGTGCAGCAGCAGTGATAGTGGGAGGAGAGTACAGTTGGGCTGCAGGAACACATGATGGCTAGGACGGCAGCAGAAAGTAGAGCAAGGGCTAGCAAGCCTTGAAGTCGGCTGTCCTACAGGGCCTTCCGATCACAGCTGGCAGCCGCGCTGGCTGCTCGGAGCAGGCTCCCTCTTGAAGAGGCTCGGAGGACGGGTTCAGGAGGGTCCAAATCCAAATCCTGCCACTACCACCACGACTACTGCTACTCCGACTACCACCACTGCTGCTGCTGCTGCTGCTGCTACTACTACTACTACTACTACTACTACTACTACTACTATTGCTACTACTACTATACTACTACTACTACTACTACTACTACTACTACTACTACTACTACTACTACTACTACTACTACTACTACTACTACTACTACTACTACTACTACTACTACTACTACTACTACTACTACTACTACTACTACTACTACTACTACTACTACTACTACTACTACTACTACTACTACGCTCTACGGACCCTTGAAGCCAGTAGTTTTTGTTATGATTCGTAACAATAGCATTAACAAACATTAGTAGTAGTAGTAGTAGTAGTAGTAGTAGTAGTAGTAGCAGTAGTAGTAGTAGTAGTAGTAGTAGTAGCAGTAGCAGTAGTAGTAGTAGTAGTAGTAGTAGTAGTAGTAGTAGTAGTAGTAGTAGTAGTAGTAGTAGTAGTAGTTAGTATTAGTAGTAGTAGTAGTAGTAGTAGTAGTAGTAGTAGTAGTAGTAGTAGTAGTAGTAGTAGTAGTAGTACTAGTAGTAGTACTAGTACTAGTAGTACTAGTAGTACTAGTACTAGTACTAGTACTAGTACTAGTACTAGTACTAGTACTAGTACTAGTAGTACCAGTGATACTAGTAGTACTAGTAGTACTAGTAGTACTAGTAGTACTAGTAGTAGTAGTGGTAGCAGTCGTAGCAGTCGTAGCAGTAGTAGCAGTAGTAGCAGTAGTAGCAGTAGCACCAGTAGTAGCAATAGTAGCAGTAGTAGTAGTAGTAGCAGCAGCAGCAGTAGCAGCCAGCGCTGCGCCGTCGTACAAGAATCATGTTTGCGGCTGTTTGCAGTCAAAGGATAACAGTGTTTTGGCTTGTGGCCACATGCAGGCAACGGCCTACTTGCGCGAGCGCCTGCGCTGAGTTCAGTGGCAGTAGATTCGGGAAGGTTTTCTCTTCAGCACAAGTAGTTGGACTGGCCCTAAACTCTAAATCCTAAAATTTCCAGACCCCTGCAAGAGCGAAGAGACTGCACGACGATGGCTATGAGTTGTGTGCCCCAAGCCCTGCATTCAAAACCCCGAGCCCAAGCCGTGACACTCTAACGTTTCATCAATGGCGAAAGTTTCCTATGAATGTTATGGTTGAGCTGTTTATGAACCTGAGGAATGAGGCTTTTCTGGACAACCTGTGGAGTCTGGGTTTATGTTTTTCATGTGTATCCATATATAGAGACATATGCATACATTATGTGTTTTTTTTACATGTGTGTCCGCCGGTCTGTCTGTCCGTCGGTCTGTCGGTCTGTCTGTCAGTCTGTCTGTTTGTCCGTCTGTCTGTGTGTCTGCCTGGCTGTATGTCTGTCTGTATGTATGTATATTTCTATAGATATGTATGTGATGTACATACACAGAGACCTAGAGTGCCTTTTTGTTCTTGGTGGTGTCAGTACTGACATGCTCTTTGTGGCTATCTCGAGCTTGTGTTTAAGGCCGCAAACCATTCGTGTACGTTGGATCTTCCGCACAACCTTCAAATCAGAGGCCCCATGAGTGTGCAGAAAGCAGAACACCTGACAACGAGGGGCAAGCCTACATTAACCGCCTGGGCAACCTCGAAATTTAAGGCTTTTGGGCTAAGGGGTTGAGCTTCAAAGTTTAGGATCTGTGCATACAGGTTGAGGATGTAGCATTATTTATTTACGAGTGGCTCTACTGCCTAAACCCCGCAATCTTGCAACCCTACACTGACACTCTGAGCCCTAAAGCCCTACCTTAACCCGGAATAACCTACCCTTTTAAGTACTTACACCAAAAGCGTAGGCTATTCAGGATTAATGTAAACCCTAAACCGTAACCCTGAAGCCCGAGGAGCCTGATAATAATGCAGTTGTCTTTCAAAGGCCTCCACCCAGATGTGTTCTGGGTGATGCTGCGGCCTATTTCGCCTTGGCAGCTGCCTTGGCCTCAGTTCAGTCGAGTTTTGACGTTTGGCTTTAGACGTTGAGTTTCGAGCTTAGGAGTTTTAAGCTTCAGGCTTTAAGCCCTATGCCTTAGGCGTTAGACCCAAACCGCATGTAGGGCTTGCCTGTAACCCTAGGCTCCCGACTTGAGGGCTAAGTGCGGGTGCTCCGGGATCCCGGTAGGGTCCGGGGTTTAACCTGCCGTGCGTGCTTTGGTTAAAGCAGGCGCAAGCAGTTTGAAGTGCTAAACGGGCTGCGGCTATGCCCGAGCACACAGCGAGCCCATGGGGCATTCGAGTTGGTTTCTATACAGAACAGTTTCGAGTGCAATTTTCACTTGTGAGAACCCCTGTCTTTCGCGCATCTTGTGGTTGCACGATTGTCATTCGGCGGATCGAGCTGTGAAGTTCGGTTACGGTGGTTCTTTCAGTCGTCATCGTCTTTGCCGCACGCCACCTCATGACATGTTCGTTGTGATCTCCCTCACCGTCAGCGCGACCATCATCAACACCATCATTGTCGTCACGACTTAACACCATTTTCTTGACCGCCATCAGTGGAAGAACTCCAACCGGTAAGCTCTACTCTGCATCAAGCCTGCGAGTCAGAACAGATTAGACCGAGTGTCGGGAGCATGTAAGCAATTCGAAACCTCGGTCTCCCAGAGTTCCGACAATATCGGGGCGATTCGTGTGTAGTAGACGAAACCTTGACCCCGAAGAACCTACATTTTTTAAGACTTATATAAAGAAATCATAATAAGGAACCCTAAAAAGTTAGGTTATTCAGGGTTAAGGAATTATCTAGGGACCAGCAGGGTATCCTAACTGCTCAGACCCCAAAAGGGGCCCCAAGCCGCCTCATGACTGTGGTTCCCTGCAAGTCGCATGATGCTTCGGCGCCACAGCATCGCCAGCTGCTGGAGAAAGGACCTAGGGCTTGGGAATTTTTAGGGCTTATATAGGTTTTTAGGGTATAGGATTGCAGGGGATTTTAGGGTTTCGGGCCCGCAAACCCTCGCGAGATTCTCCGGGCTCACGCTTGTGCGGCCGATCGTCTGGGCATAGAGCACGACCCTTAAAACCCGCAACCCCAAACTACCCATAGGCCACAAAGTAGTTCCTTTTGGGGGCTCATATAAAGAATCCTATAAGTTGGCCTATGAGGTATGCCCAAAAAGGAACTACTACCGGGCCATTGGTAACTCAGGAATCGCAAAAAGCCCTTGAAGAAGTTGGAACAAAATATCCTAAACCCTCGGAGAATTCTGAACAAAACGTCCTAAACCCTTGCATCATTGCAAACACAACATCCTAAACCTCAAAGTGTGAATCAGCCCGCAAAAGTCTCTGCTTGTCAGGACAGGAAGTTCTGCTCCAATGGACACCGCCACTGGGATGCTTCCACATACAATATAAGGGCGGCCTTAGTAATTTGGATGGTGTTCCTTTAAAGGATCCTTTGAGGGTTACTAAGGGCTACTATAAGGTTTCTGAAATATAGGGGCCTTAATAATGGGAATAGGATTTTGCGGCCCATTATGCTATAATTATATTAAGGAACCCCCAAAATAGTATGGGTAATTATTTAGTCCCCTACATCAGTTTTTTGCAATTTCTAAGCTCTTGCGGTGAAGGGTTGAGGGTGTATACAGCGTTTTGGGATACTTAGGATGTGGAGTTTACGGCGTAGGGTTTGGGGGATGTTTAAGGTATAGGGTTTAGGGCGTAGGGCTTTGGGAGCTTCTCGACTTGCGCATTAAGTCATGGAGGTTCGTGCCATTGCTGCTGCTTCCGGACCTTAAAGGGCCACTTTGCGGGACAGGGCCCCTAAAATGGGTTTTCGCAATTACCATACTAAGGGTTCCTAGTATATAAACAGTGCGGTGAAACCTCGAATCCTCTCGGGGTGCATGGTTAGTCTGTCTATGGCCCTTAGCAATACGGCAAAGTTACCCAAACCACGAATTACCTGCTGCCTCAGCCTCTGTCAGTTTCTCCTTGGGCTGGAAACCCGAAAACCTTGCTAGATGTACCAGGTCGCGAAGCAAGAACATAGGGTTTTGTGTTTTGGGTTTAGTAAGAGGGAAGAATCCGAGGCTCCGGCGTTCTCTGTATGACATTTTGACCACTCGCTGGCCAGTGTGGAGGGCGCCCCGGCTTCAGATCTCGGCTGCTTTTGACACCAACTGACAGTCGCATCCTCGCGGCCGTTGCAGCAGTCTTAGGGGTACTTAGAAATAGTTTTGTCAATTTTTGGTTATTATAATCCCTAAGAAACAGCTAAAATTGTAACTTTTGCTAGGGTTCTAAGTTCAGTGACACGAGCAGTATGAACTACGTAGCCGTGGTCGCATCAGTAACAGCACGGTTTAGGCGTGACAGCAACCAGTGCTAGTGCATCATGAGTCATACATAGTCATAGAAGCGAGTAATGTAGGGGCCTTCATAATTACCTATACTATTTTGGGGGCTCCTTATTAAAATTTGAGCATAATGGGCCCCACAACCCTATTCTAATTATTAAGGCCCCTACATTGTAGAACCCGTACAGTAGTGGTAACCCTGAAAGGAGCCCTTAAAGGAACACCATTCTATTTATTAAGGCCCCTACATTAGTGAGGTTGCAACTTCGATGCTTTTGGCAGGCGTTGGAGCGAACTTCCATCCGCCCCGATGCATCGCTACCCTACACCCGCAACCTGGCAAAGCATGGGAGCTTCCTTAAAGGGATCTATAAGGGTTCCTTAAAGGGATCTAAATTGTTTGTGAGTTTCCGAAAATAGGGGGTACCTTATTTTGGGCTCCTAAGAATAAGGGTCCTACTATTTAGGCTATTTTATTAGGGTCCCCTATGTTCGGAAACTCCCGTATCTGCAGGAGAGCCTCAGTGGGTTTGGCACGGTGGCACAGGCCCATGGAAGTTAAGGGCGAAGTGTTTCGGGCCGAAGCTTAGGGTTGGAGATGTGGGTTTTCAGCCTTTATGTCTGCTTTGTCAGGTCGTTCGACTTTGGAGTTTAGGGTTGAGAGTTTAGGATTTAGGGTTTGGGTGGTTTAGGGTTTTGGAAGTGCGGAAATCCACAAAGACTCCCACAAAATGTTTGAACACATTCCCGCGACTTTTGTTCCACTCTTGCCCGCCCGTCCATTGAGGAAACCAGGCCTGTCTACCAAGCCCCTAAGTCCCATCCCCCCAAAACCCCGAAACCTTAAACCAGAAGCCCCTTTATAAAAAGTAAACCCGTAAGCTCCTTTCTAAAGAAAATGACGACCGAGGACCCTTGGCGGGGGTAGGGGGGACGGGATGGGGGTGGGGGAATATACTTCCTTAAATAGGCTTCATAAAGTCCTTATGATAGGTATTAAGGCCCCCTACCCCCTCTCCCCCCTACCCCCCTAAGGGTCCTTATGAAATGACGACCGAGGACCCGGAACCCTAAACCCTAAACCCCTCAGCCAGAATGGCATTCCAACTAACCGAATGGGCAGAAGCAAAAGAGGCTTAACAAAAAAAAAGCCCAAACCCCGAAGCCGAGGCCCCGGAACCCTAAACCCCGAAGCCGAGGCCCCGGAACCCTAAACCCCGAAGCCGAGGCCCCGGAACCCTAAACCCCGAAGCCGAGGACCCGGAAGCCTAAACCCCTAAACTCCGAGGACCCGGAAGCCTAAACCCTAAACTCCGAGGACCCAGAACGCCTGAAGACGTGGACGTGGTCTTCTGCGGCCACGGCTGGCCCGGCGTGGCCTCGGAGCTTCGTGGAGCTGACTCAAGATGGGAGTTTCCTTTAAGGGTTCCTTTAAAGGGATCTATAAGGATTCTATAAAATGGTTTAGGGTTTAGAGTTTCCGAACATTGGGGGTACCTTGTTGTGGGGTCCTTATTATAAGGATCCTACTATTTAGGGCCTTTAAAGGGATCTTTTGAAAATTGGGGGGGGGGGGGGTACCTTGTTGTGGGGTCCTGATAATAAGGATCCTACTACTTAGGGTGCTATATTAGGGTCCCCTATTTTCGGAGACTCCCAGATGGAGAGCTTAAGGGTTTGAAGGGGCCTTGAAAGGGATCTATAGGGCGGTTCTAGAAGGGTTCCCTTTGATAGGGGTCTATAAGGTCTACTACAAGGGCTATGATAAAGATTTAGTGTAGGGGCCTTAACAATCACCTATACTAGTTTGGGGGGGGGGGGGGGGGTCCTTATTACATTTATCGTATAATGGGCCGCAGAATCCTATTCTAATTATTAAGGCCCTATATTAGGCCCCCAACTACCCTTTGATTGTAGCCCCTAGTTACTTCTTAATGAGATATAGTAGAGCCCTTTGCATTGTAGGGTTTGGGAGTTTTGGGGGCTTTGGGGTATTAAGATTGTCGATTGGTTCCTTGAAGGGTTACAACAAGGGTTGCGCAAGGGGAAAACCCCAAACCCTAAACAAACCCTAAACCCTCAACCAACCCAGCTCTACTACACGATCCGGACGCCTAAGAGTTGCATGTCGATGTGGTTCGTCTTGTTTGCACTCTATGGGCCCTAAGCTGGGCAGGCTGACTGTGGAAAAGCCCGCCATCATAGGTTAGAAAACAAACAGCCCGAACCCTAAACCCTAAACCAATCCAAACCCTAAACCCTAAACCAACCCAAACCCTAAATCCTAAACTCTCAACCCTAAACTCCAAACCAACCCTACACCCTAAAGCCCGAAAAGCCAAGGGGCGCTCTCCGGGCCTCTCGGATGGCGCGTGCACGCCCTGCGCGCCGACCCGGCGGCTTGCCCGGACTTCTTCCGGGAAGTGGGCCGCTGGGCTCCTGACGAGTAGAGTAGCTAATATGTGTGTATATATATATATATATAGAGAGAGAGATAGATAGAAGATAGAAGATAGATAGATAGATAGGTAGATAGAAAGGTGTATGTGTGTGTGTATATATATATATATATATATATATATGCGTATGTGTATGTGTGTGTATGTGTTGAGATATGTGGGAGTTTCCGAAAATTGGGGGGGGTACCTTGTTTTGGGGTCCTTATAATCAGGATCCTACTATTTACGGTCCTATATTAGGGTGCCCTATGTTATGAAACTCCCTTCCATATATATATATATATATATATATATATATGTGTGTGTGTGTGTTTTATGTGTATATATATATATATATATGTATATATGTATGTGTATATATATATATATATATGTATATGTATATATATATATATATATATATATATATATGCATATTATGAGGGTTATGGGGGGGCCGTACATCATCCAAGTTCGGCTCATGGTTGTGTTTGGCTTGTATGGTCCTCTTGAGGTTGGCCATGGTGATCCTGTTGCTCGAAGTAGCTCAATACAGAGGCCTTCGTAATTAGAAACCATCAGGGGTCTATAATGTTACTATATAGTATAGGCGCCTTAATGGTTAGAATAGGGTTTTGGGGCCCAGTAACTCTAAACGTAATCAGGAACTCCCAAAATTGTCTAGGCAATTACTCAGGCTCCTATATTAGCTCTTCTTGTCTATCTGCTGTGACAGCTTTGTGGCTCAGCTAGGTGCGCTGGAGCTGCTTCAGTGCAGTGTTGATTCTTTCATTCAGATGGGACCATATAATGGGTATATGATGGCTATATTAAGGGTATATACCTAGGGGGTCCTTATTAAGGGTCCCTCCCTTTACCCTTGGATTCATGGTTGAGCAGACGCAAAACTGTCCCCGACCACGGTCTGAGCTCAAATCCTGGACCACGAAATTTGTGGAACCCTTCACCAGGCCCTAAGCAGTCGTGCGTTTTTGCATTAACAGCATAATCAGGTATAATTAATCCATACAGATGGTTGGGGAATTGTTACTAGAATCATGATATTGGTATTCGGACCTTTCGGGACTCACTGTCAAAGCAAAACCTATTTCCCTTACACACCCTTAACCATATGGTTGGTCAGGAGGTTGGTGAAGAGCTGCAGGACAGGGGTGAAGGGTAGAACCATGAAGGGCCCAGTGAAGAAGAAGAAGAAGAAGCGGAAGATATGTGGATGCAAGTGGTTCAGGAGAGACCAGCAGGGATTGACTTTTGCAAGAAGGATCACAGTTACTAGCGCCAAACGCAGTGAAATCTGCCGGGCTGTTTAGCTAGCTGACCAGCTGCACTCAGAAAGCGGCGTTGATCCAGGCTTGCTTGAAGGGTACTATTCGGGGTTCCTGTAAGGGTACGTACTACAAGGTTCCTTGATTAGGGTTCCTGTCAGGGTATTAAACATAAGGTAAGAAAGCACCCTAGTATTTGTTGTGGAGAAACGCCAAATTTGACCACCAATCGTTCAAACATGAAACAATCTGTTGCGACAGTGAAAACAGAAGCAACTGAGGCGCCTCCCTGCTCGGCACATCGATGCTGATCCTGCTCTCACCGCTCCTCTGGTCCGGCGCCCGGGAGAGAGCGTCCAGTCCTATCTTGGAGTTAGGGTTTAGGAAAGGGCTTTAGGGGTTTAGGGTTAAGGGTTTTTTGGTTTAGGGTTTTGCGGTTTAGGGTTTGGGAAAGGGCTTTCGGACCACCGGTGAAGTTGACACTTCGCCAGCCAAAACTTCTGCAAGCCTTTGTTGGCACCACCCTCGTGGAAGAGCCCTATACGCCCACTTCAAGCACTTAAGCAGTAGGACCCGAAGTGTGTGAAGCCCACAGCTTAAGGTGCCCCTCTAGAAACCGCTGTCCGCAAAAGCTTGGGTGCTAAGCAGGCAAGAATCAAGCTCGGAAGAAACCTGCAAACCTTTTCTCTGCAGCCCAGAAATAAGCCTGCAAAGCACAGTTGAGCCTTGCAAAAAACTTGTCATCCGGTGAAAATTAGCTCTTTCACCTGAACTCTAAACCGCCTAACCCTGACTTCTACGCCTTGAAATCTCGACACCATGTTCAAACCCCGCACCCGAACCCTCAAGCACTCCAGAAACCCGTCAATCCAACTCCAACACCAAAGCTCTGAGTCCCAGCACCCTATGAAGGGATCTATAGGGGGTTCTATAAGGGTTCCTGTAAATAGTAAAGGGGGTCTATAAATAAGGGCTACTATAAGGGCTGTACAGGGGCCTTAGTAATTAGAACAGTTCCCCGTATATTACATCCCAAAGCCCCTACGGTGGGACTTCTAAGCACGAGAAGCATCAAGCGTCGAACCCCGAAGCTCTCCTACACCCGGAACATAGCCGCATGGATACATACACCGTGTGTATGCATTTTTCGCATACACGATCTATATCTATAACTATATCTATACCTAGACCTATAGCTATGTATATATATATATATATGTGTATATTCATGCATTTGTATATTGCACACATCTTCTGCCTCTCAGGAGCAGCCTACCCACGGCATTCGAAGCCTTGGTTGCCGCAACGACCTTTGGCTAAAGGGCCAAGCTCTTGTCCGCGCCGACGACGACGATGGGGTTTAAGGTTTAGGGTTTGTGGTTAAGTGGTTAAGGGGGACAGCACGACAGGACGACGTCTCTCTTTGTTGGTTGTTGATGTTCTGTCCACTCATGTTCTTCTTAGTTGATGGCTGCACTGGTGGTAGAAGCATCCAAACCGGTACAGTACCGACAACCCTAATTCCTAAACCGTCGCTGCCAAATTCGGAGCTGCAAGCTGAACCACAAGATGCATCAGCAGCCAGTCGCAGCAAGGCACAACGATAGCTGCAGACTCTGCAACTGCTGAAACAAGCACCGCATGCAAGATGAAGCAGTGAAATTCGGAGATCCTGGCCAGACATGTCTTGGTATTGTCGGTCTCAAGTCGCTTCTGTATATCTGCCAAACGCGTTCAAACCAATATAACAGCTTACATCCTAAATCTGTAAAACCCAGAACACCCTCACTGAAGCCGCAGAAGTCTTCGCCGAGGAGAGCCCTGAAAACCCCCAGCGAGTTTCAGACTTTCAAGGAAGCACCGCTGGAGGCAGACATCACTGGGCCGCTGGTCTGGTGGGACCTTTTGGTTTAGGTAGGGTTTAGGGTTTAATTAGGGTTTAGGGTTTAATTAGGGTTTAGGGTTTAATTGGGGTTTAGGGTATAGGGTTTTAGGGTTTAGGGTTTCGGATTTAGTTTAGGTTATTGGTAGAAAGAACGAGTCAATAGTCCGTAATCAAGGAATAGACCTTAAATTAAAGGGGCCTTGATATTAGGCTTATTGCTGTTGCTCGAGGTACCATAAGCAGGGAGGTTTAAATAAGCACTATCGCACTTCAACTGCTGTTCACAACTGTCCAGGGGCCTTCCTAAAGCCACCCCCGAAGAGCTTATACTCAAACTGTAAACCCCGAAATCCGGGTACCCAACCCCCCAACATGGAGCTCTAAGCCTTAAACCTCATACCCAAACCCTGACCCTAAACCCTAAACCCTAAACCTCATACCCAAACCCTGACCCTAAACCCTAAGCCCAAACCCTGTATACCGTCAGAAAGCCTGAGGTTCCCCACCTTGGACACATCCATGCTCTGGACTTTTGCGGTCTACGAGCTGACTCTCCAGCAGCTGGGCTGTTGCTTTACGATTACTGCCATTGCTAGCATTATTATGACTATTGTTGCTATGATTGTTGTTAAGTGATTATTTTTTATGACCGTTATGATGATGTCTGTTGTTCTCATTATTATGACGAGTTTTATTATTATTGTTGTCATCGCTGATATTAAGCTCTGCATCGGAATTGCAGCAAGAAGGCAGCAAGAGCAGCGGGGGCAGAAGGAGTCGTCGTAGAGGTCGTCGAGGTCGTCGTAGCTGTTGATGTTTGTAGTAGTGGTAGTGGTATTAGTCGCAGTAGAATTTGTAGCAGTAGTCGCACCCGTAGTGGTAGTGGCAGTGGTAGTGGTAGCGGCAGCGGCAGTAGTGGTGGTAGTGGTCGTCGTGGAACTGTACAGCAGTCGTAGTAGTCGTTGTACTACAGGCAGTCGTCATATGGTCGTATAGCCGTCGTCGTAGTAGAAGTACTAGTACTTGTATTAGCAGGTCTGCACCGTTTTCGGGTGATAATACCTTCTTCACAACATAAGGATTGTGGAGGACTCGTCTCGCTGATTCCTCTCGAAGCTTTCATTTTCAGCACCCCACGATGCCAGGCACTGGACGTTGCGTTACAAGCCCTTCCCGACAGGCAGGGCTGGGACCAGTCGGAACACAGCGACACATCCGCCTGAATGACCATGCAGAGGTCGACAGCATGCCGTTTCGACGAGTTGGTCTCGTTAAGTTGCACCCGGTGCCTTGCATTTTTTCCGCAAAGCATGACACCCCGAACCTCACCTGCAAATCGTATCTTCCACCTCTCCCGCACACGCCAAACCGTGCAAAAACAAAGAGCTTGACGGCTGCAGCCCCAGGCACCTGAGGCCCCAATCGAGATCCTAGTTCCTAAAACGCTAAGGCGGCAACCCTGAACCTAGACCTTGAAGTATCAACTAAAAGCTCCAACCTCCAATAGCCTTGAGCCGTGGGCAGTGATTAACCAACCTGAAACCTCAAACCCTAAACCCTAAACCCCTAAACCTTTTCACCCGAAAACCCAAAAGCTTAAAACTCTAAACCCCAAACCCTTAAACCCCTAAAACACTAAACCCTAAACTTTTAAACCCTTAAAACCCTTAAACCCTAAACCCTTAAACCCCAAAAAAGCCCTAAACCTGAGCCTTCCATTCTCGCGAGGCTACGCCGAGACAGCGGGCGATCGCTGCTTCCGCGCTGGCGCGACATCGGGCAGTCGTGTGCGGCGTCTCAGAGGACTTTGGGGCAGCTAGGGGGGGGGGGGGGTTCAGAGTTTAGGGTTTAGGGTTTCATGAGGGTTTAGGGTTTCATGAAGGTTTAGGCTTCAGGGTTTCATGAGGGTTTAGGGTTTCAGGGTTTCAGGTTTTTAGGGTTTAGGGTTTAGGGTTTCATGAGGGTTTAGGGTTCAGGGTTTCATGAGGGTTTAGGGTTTCATGAGGGTTTAGGGTTTCATGAGGATTTAGGGTTTCATGAGGGTTTAGGGTTCAAGGTTTCATAAGGGTTTAGGGTTTCATGAGGGTTTGGGGTTCAAGATTTCATGAGGGTTTAGGGTTTAATGGGGGTTTAGGGTTTAGGGATTCATGAGGGTTTACTTGCAGCCGAAAAGACCTACTTGTTTGGGGTTCCTTATTATGGTTTCTATATATAGTTCCCTCAAAAGGTAGGTCTCTTGGGCTACAGGTGGGGTTTAGGGTATAATAACGAGGCCTGAATAAGTACAAAAGCCATTCTAGTCCTCCGAGCTCCTGCCATAATAAATCTATACGAAATGGGTAGTTGTCAAAGTTTGGGTACCTTTTCGGGTACCCTAAATAATAGGTGCCGTATTATAATAAGGACCCAAAAGGGGACCATACTTTTGACAACCACCCATATCCCAAAACCCTAGTCTAGTTGTTGGAGCCCCCATGGTAGGGCTTTTGGGTTTAGCTAGGTTTAGTGATGAGGGGTTGTACGGGTGTTGAAGCCGAGTCCTAGGCGTATTGATGCATGTGTAAGACGTGTAAGATTAGGTCACATGGCTCTCTGGCCTCTTCGGGTTCAAGGTGCTAGAGATTTAGGACCTTTCAATCCATATACAACGGGTTGACTGCGAAGCTTGGGAGGTTTACGTTGGAAAGCACGCAACTGGTAACTCGGATGCGGCTAAGGGGAACTCCAGAAAGTTGGAATATGGTTTCAGGGTAGGATACCTTGTAATTTACCATAAAGGGTTTAGGATAATCATATTCCAACTTTCTGGCTTTTACTTTACTTACTTGTCATTCACACATCCTTGGGCTCTTGATCTTTTCAGCCCAGCCCTCTGAACCCGAGCTTCTTCTTCTTCTTCTTCTCAGCACTGCGCGGAACTCATCTTATTATTCTCTTAAGACCCCTAGGAACATCACAAGCCCCGAAACCCTAAACCCTAAACCGCCCAGAACCGTCTGAGGTGTTCCGGTCCGTCGAACTGTGGCGACAGCTCGTCCAACCGCTAAGGCCATGCAGCTAAGGGATCTCAGAGGTTTTGGGGTTTGGGTTTGTGGTTTCGGGTTTGAAGGGTTGGGGGGTTTGGGGGCTTCAGGGCTTTAAGGGCTTGGGGGTTTAGGGCTTTTAGGGTGAAGAAGTTGGGGTTGAAATATGTAGGTTTTGAGAGATCTCTAAGTTTTGAACTTTTGGGCCTGTCGGGTCTAGCAAGGTTCGGAAGGCAAACGGCCACAAAACATTTAGGTTGGGGTTGAAGTATGTAGGTTTTGAGAGATCTGTAAGTTTTTGAACAGGCAAACGGCCGAAAAACATCCAGTGGTGGATGATGGATTCCGGGATTCTCGCTTCAGGGTGATCGGATCTTCGGGCGTGGCTTTCAAGTGAGGGTTTAGGGTTTACGGGTTTGGGGTTTAGTTTAGGGTTTAAAGGTCTTGTAATAAGAATCTGCATGAATGCAGGTTTTGGTATAGGTTAAGGTTGTCAGAAACTGGACCCCCTTTTTGGCCAACCCTAATGACCAAGAGCCTAGTTCAAACCAAAACCCTGTGCTGAAGCTCCCTTTCATTCTATGACCAGTCTCGCTACTGCTGCTGCTTTACTCTTGCTGTGAGTGACTCTAAACCCTAAACCCTAGGTTGCATTTGTTTTTTTCTTAGAGGTCCGCTGTTTCCGTTTTGCTCGCCAGGGCCGATCTTGCTGGAGGTACGGGAGAAGACCTGTCCTGGATGGCTCTTGGGCTTGCAGTGAGAATTTCTTGCAAGTTTGCAGTTTGGGGGTTTAGTTTCTGGGCGGGTGCCTGAGGTTTCGAGTTGAAGTGTGGGATGTGTACCGGTTTCACAGGCTTTCTCTAGCTGGCCTGAGCTGGGGCTTTGTAAGGCTCTATGGGCTTCTACAAGGCTTTGAATCGTGCGAGCACCTTCAGGCCACCTTGTCCCAGGGTGTGTATCGTTAACGGTTTCAGGTCGACCTCCTCTGAACATCCGGTTACCTTATGCGCGGGCCCACTGAGAAGGATTCTACATTCTACATCAAAGCGTATGTATATGTATAATAGATACACAAACAAAATATGAGTATATTATATGTATA